>PVJO010001112.1:0-188272 GCA_004026905.1 Hystrix cristata
CAGGGATGAGCAGGGTCCTCTCCATACCTGCAGCTGCCTGCATGGTCACAAAAATGCCACAACCCTGTTGTCAGCTCCACCTGCATCAACACTGGGCACACACTCAGAGGCAGTTCCTCTGGCCAGCTGGCATTCAGGACCCAACTTCTCAGGGGCAACTCACTTCCAAGGCTAATTAGGTACCCAACCCAGCCCCCCCAGGAGGGTGATCTGTTCCCAGAGCAGACTGCAGACCATCCTCTGTTTTTCTCCTACACACAGAGAAGGAGAGCACCAGAAAGGACAGGGCATCTAGCAGTCCGGCCCTGGGGGTAATGAGTGCCTGCTGGCATCCCAGGTCCCACTTCCCTGTGCTTGGAAACAGTACCTGGTTTTCCTTTGGAAACCTCTCTCCCTTGCTCTCAGGCCCTGTGGTTTGGGTTCCTTGCTGCACCACGCAGCCGCCCCCATCCTGGAGTGGATCCACATCCCCAGACAGGTCATCAGGGATATTCATCTTTTGGCCATGACATTGAGAAGACAGGTACATGTGGTGAGGTGCACAAACCAGGGCCTGCTAGAGGGAAGAAGGTAACCGGAACCCTGGCAGGTGGCTGTTCTTACTGGGCTGCCAGCGTTCATCACATAGAGGGTCCCACATGCATAAGAAGCCAACAGAGAACCAGAGCCAAGAAAGGGAAGGGACCAAGTCAGACACCAGTTTTTGAGTCCCTGGAGCCAGCCATGCCTGGCAGACTTTTGGTGATATGTTCCCACACGCTGCTTTCTTTGGCTGGAGTTCCAGACTCCTATTTCCTCAGTAGTCCTTCCTTTTATGAAAAGCAAAACCAGATTCATGCTGGAGCAGACTGGGCTTTGTGAACTGCGCAGACTGGGGCATCCAAGTGGGAAGTACTGGGCCTGGCACTGAGGATGAGTGATGTCTTGGAGAATGATGTCTTGGAGAAGTAGGTAGGAGCAAGGGGTGGGAGCCACAGCATGAGTCCTTGGCTGGGGCCACAGGTGTGTGTCCAGGGACCCACTGGACTCTCAGGCTGGGGCTGAAGTTGGCTGGCTTCCCAGACCACCACCCAATCCTGGCCTTTAAGTGGCAGGAATGGGCTAGAGCTGCATTTCGTGCACCTGCAAAGCATCCCTAGAAGATGACACAGTAAGAAGCATCCTGATGTCTTGTATCCCCACAATTTTCCCACCAGACCTCTGTCACACTGGAATCCTAGCCTCCAGCACCTTCCATTCCACAGCCTCTGTCATTCTTCTAGACCTGACTAGAATGCCTTCTTCTCCAAGAAGACTTCCTGGGCTAGACATCCCTAGCCAAGCATAAGGAGCCATTATGACTTGAGTCATTGGGACATTGGGACAATCACCTGAAAGCACGCAATGCACATCGGATTAGAGCCCGTCTTAAGCTGCTGTAGGCTGGCCGCACCATGTTCAGAGCGAGCAACGCCTGCTAGCCAGCCAGCCAGCCAGCACCAGAGAAGGGAGTCAGTGTTTAGAGTACAAACCATTCTGACCATTCAGGAAGCACTCTTGGAGAAGGCTAGATAGTCCCAGGACTTTTTTTGGACAGGATCTCACAGAGTTTCCCAGACTGGCCTCAAACGTAGGATCCTTCTGCCTTATCCTCCCAAATAACTGGGATTACAAGGTACAGCACTGCACATGGCTCCCCAGGCCCTTCACTCTGTATCACAGGTGCCTGAGGCAACTTGAGTTGAGAGGCAGAGCAGAGAGGGAGGAGCTCAGTCTGTAGAGCCACACAGGCCTGAGTTAAGCCTGGGTCAGCTACTGGTTCCCTGAGTGAACTGGACAAGTTTCTTGACATCTCTGAGCCCAATTTGTCTCCTGTGGAATGAAGATAATAGTGACTTCATCATAGATCTAAACAAAATAGCAGATCTGGAACAGGCCTGGTGCTCCATGCTTGACTACTGGGAGTCAGCATGGTGTAATGGTAAAAAAGAGTACTAGTGCCTGACTGTAGCCGAGTATGGCCTATGTGCCTGGCACTGTGCTGCACGCATTACATTGTATCCCATCTGAACACCGAAACCAAGGCTTAGCACCACACCGAAATTCAGACTCTTAATGATGACAGAGCTGGTTTCAACTCTGAATCAGTACTCCACCCATCCTCTATTGTGTGGCCAACCATCGCGACAGGGCCACCATGGCAGCAGCATGGCATGGCAGACTCCAAAGTCAGATCGCCAGGTCTGCATCTGAGCTCTGATACTTAGCTGGCATACTCTGTGCCTCTGACATTGTCATTTTCCTTCTATAACCTGGAGATAATAATACTACATTTCATTGAATTCAAGACATCATTGATTTTAAGATGCAATATTGTTTTAACTGACTAAAAAAGAAAAAAAACGCACAACAGGGTAACTCTAATAGAAGTTCTTGCATAAAGCCAGAACACCATGAGTATATGCTTGAGTAAATGAAAAATAAACCCATCACATAGAAGAGGTGATGAGGGAACTGGCTTGTCTCAATCTTGGCACCAGATAAAGGCGGGGGGAATCCACCCCCACCCTGAGAGTTGGAACCACAAGCTGGGTCTCAGGCAGGTTTGAAGTCTGAATTCACACTATCCAGTGTGGTCCAGAAGACTAGAAGCAGAGAATTTCAATTAAAGAGACTGTAACGGTTTCATGTAATGAGGAAACAAATGCAAATTTGTTCTCTTGAAATTAGACTTCCATCTAGGATGGCAGCAAGTATTAGAAGCTGGGAACTATAAGAACCGGCCCAACAATTTTAAAAATGCTCAAAAGCTGGAAAATGTATATTGTTTATTCACTGAGTTATGTTATTGTCTAGCTATAGTAATTAAGATAATGCTAAGCCACTAGGACAGACTCCTCAAGCCTCAGTGGATTCACACAGCAGGTTTTTGTCTCTCGCTCAGGCAAAGCCTAAGAGTGCCTCAGGGGTGCATGACTAGGAAAGCCAGGCTCTTCCCATCCCGAGGACCCCAACATCTTCAGCCCATGGCTCCCCGGGTCTGCAAGGAGAGGATAGATGTCAAATCACGACCGGAAGATTTTTACAGGTCACGGCAGGATGTGATACCTGTCACTCTCACCCACAATCTACTGGGCGTAATGCAGTCTGTGGTCGCACCAAATTGTGAGAGAGGCTGGGGGATGTGACCTGGCCCCGTGTGCCTGGAGGAGGCAGAGAGAGGTCTACTGGACAGGGAGAAGGCCCTGTCTTAGAAAAGGATTGCCATCTTCAGTAGATTAGAATGGTGCCTGCCATCACGCGGGGACTCAGTCAGTGACTGCTTAGGTTCTGATTAGCAAGAACCTCTTTGATTTGTCAAAGCAATGCATTTTGGAAGATGAGGCTCACTTAACAAAAGAAGTTCCCCTTGGTGTTTCTCGGCGACTTCTCATAGTGGGTTTCAAAAACAGATTTGAATTTTTAAAAAACCCAAAAAGTAGTCTGTTTGCAGAAGCACACATATGGTTGGAGTCTAATATTTGTACTCAAAAATAATGTATTCTTTTAAACCAGTAATCATCCTTCTATTCACTCTCCATATAAAAAATGTGGTGCTCAAGTGTGAGTTCTGGAATTACAGTCAGCCCAGCTCTGAATCTGCCTCTATCATTTCCTAGTTTACTAGATCTGGGACCTTGAGCCTTTGGCCTCTCACGGAGCTTTGGTTTCCACAGCCATGAACTAATAAGGGCACAACATTCTCAGAAGCTATTGTGAGAAGTAACACAGATAATGAACATAAAGCTCCAAGAAAAATTCAGGCCACAGGGAAGGCCTCAGCGAGGGGAACTATTGTTTTTCTTAGTGCAATTGTCATTACCGCCCTGAATGGCATTTCCTTAAACCCTAGTGTTAGCAGCCATAGGTTGCAAATTGAGCAGAGTCCTGTGCAGAGTCCCAAAGCAGTCAGGGTTTCAGAAACTAAGTCAAGCCTGGTGGTCCCAGTGATCTGGGAAGCTAAGGCAGGAGAATCGCAAATTTAGGCCCAGTGCCAAGGTCCTGGTTCAGTCCCCAGTACTGATACACCAGGTGACTGGCTGAGCAAATGCGAAGACCAGGGCATGTATGAAGCTCTCGTTTAAATGGCCTCCTACAAAAGGGTGGTCTGAGCATTTAAATGTGCGTTTTTACCAGCACTATTAATAGTTTGGTGCTGAGAAATAACTTAAAGAATTACAGTTGCCCTCATGTAAAACCTCACGTCACTCTCAATTCCCGCCGTCAGCTGGGCGGAGGCGTTGGCTCACCCATCCGCTTCTCTTTTCCTTAATGTCCAGCCCAGGCCCACAGAGATAAGCACATGCCCCGGATTTATAACCGACTGTAAAATGCAGCTCCATCCTCCCTGTGATGCAAAACCCGCAGCTTAATAGTTGGACAACCACACCTTTCCAATAGTGTCAAGAACGACTTCTGAATTCTGAAATTTCAGTGTTTAGTTTATGACTCTGTAAAATGTTTCATCCAGAGCTCCTGGGACAGGAGCCAGGAATGCAGCCCTGTAGATGCCGGCGGGGAAGAGAGCTGACAACCAGAATCAGCTATCTGCTGTGCAGTCAGGGAGAGGGCCCCGTATCCCATCCTTCCCTCTTCCCGCTCCACAGCTCAGAAACTCAGCTTGTCTGAAGGAGACACCCCAACGTCAAGAACTCAGTCAGAGGGCAGAACACCATTTCTCCTCCTTTCCAGATACATAAGGGGTGATTGAAAAATACAACGAATGTTTAAATTTTTATCAGTGTATTATAGTAAAAGATACATTGTCATCAGTCCTTCTCAAAATATTCACCCTCCCTTCAGACGTATTTATCCCGTCATTCCTGCCACTTTCTCCAGCAATTCCAGTAGTCCTCTTTCGTGAGCGTCTTCATGGGTGCGAGCAAAGGCACAATGAATGCTGCCGCCCAGTACCATCCAGTGGAAAGATAGACTCATTGAATAAGGTGGTGGGTGTCCTCATCCACCTTATTCAATGCATCCGGCACCATGTGACTTCCGGCTCTTCCTCAAAGTCAAAATGACCATGAAAGGTAAACATTTTGAAATGATTCAGGACATGGAAGCAGCTACAATGGCATATCTAGAGACACTCATGAAAGACAACTTCTAGAACTGCTTCACAAAGTGGCGAGAATGGGAGATGAGTGGGGTCCAAGCAAGGAGGTGGAGGTGCTTTGAGGGGGGTTAATGGCAATTTGTCTTTTACTGTAATCATTTTTTTTTATTTAAACTCACTGCATTTTCCAATCATACCTCTGTATGTCAGCTCCCTCCTGCACCAGACAGCCATTGGCTATGTCCCACAGCATCCATTCGCCTGAAAATTTCCCCCCAGAGAACCACCCCCCCCTTACTCTCAGCACCCAGTTTGGAATGGCAGCATCAATCCCAACACACTGAGCATTGATTCTGATCCTCAGGACAGGCACAAGCTCCACTCAGAGCCACCCAACACTTATCCCGGAGCTTTGTGGAGCAGCCAGGAGATAGAGGAACTTGTTTTGTGCAGCTGGAATTAAATAGACTGTAGGGGATTGTATCTGTGTGAAATCCAAAGATGGAGGGAGGGAGAAAGGAAGAGAGGATGAGAAATATAGAGAGAAGGAGAAAGAGAGGGAACTGGGTCCAGGTAACATTAATTGAGCCCTTAAGCAGATGAGCCTGGAGCTAGATAGACTTTCCAGCTGGCCTGATAAATCCTTTCAAGGTATCAGTTGAGTCTTCTAAGCCATAGACAGGCAGGAGTCCTGCCTCATTCCAGACTGCTTGCTGGCCCCACAGTTCTTGCAATTTCCAGTGTCTTAAGTCCCCAATCTTCCCCAACCCCCATCTGTCTTTCTGCACATATCACTCAAGCCAGGCAGTTGGAAGGCTGACATTGTGTGAGCTTTTAGAGAGGCAAAGAGCTCCCATCACCCCCAATTTAAGGGAACTCCATGCATTTACAAAAAGACACATCCAAGCAATGCAGGGAGGAAACGCTAGAGCTGGGGCTGGAGTATAGCCAGGCAGAGAAGCCCCTCGTAATCCAGATAGGGTATCAGGGAAGGCATGACGCTGGCCTGTATTTCAAGGTATATGGGAGTTTGGGGAGGGGCCCTGGGAAGAGTCGCAGGCAGAGGCACACAGGTGAGCACCATCCCACAGACTGCCCTTCTCCTGGCTGAGCAGCTAGGCTGGGTACCTCATTCCTGCAGACTTTCCTGCCTGGCTCCCTCCATGTTTTCTGGAGCCAGGCTGGCTTCCCCAGATAGTTTCTCCAAACTTTTCAGGGCTATGCGGAGTGCGGTGTATCTGAGAGACAGGAAAGGCAGCCGCACGCGCAGCCTCTCCAGCACCCTGCAGACAAAACTCTGCAAGCTGAGTTCAGGACCGGTGAAGGCCCTCTCCCACTTCATGGCTCTAACCTTTCTTTTCATTTAGAAATCCAAGACACATCGGGATAATAGAATAACAACCGTGTGCCTGCTACTCATGCCACAGACGTGTTCTCAGCTTTGCTAAAATTCACTTTTTGTGAATATAATAGAACTGTACAGATTTCATTAAAATACCTCCCTGCCCTGCAACTACACTTATGTCTTCGTAAATATCTTATTTTGGTGAAGAGAGAGACACTAGTCCTCATTTTAAATGGATGGATAGAGAGACAGAAAGATGATAGACACAAATATACAACAAATTGCTTTGTGGGTCTCTTAATTTACATAAATGCTCACATAGCTTATTTCTCAACTCGCTTCTTCTATCAGCATTCACTTTTCAAGATAGATTCACATTCATGCCGGGATAGCTGCTACATAGCAGCCCAGTACTTGAGTATGCCATAGTTCGTGCATCCATTCTCGGGCTAGTACATGATGTCTTATTTTTTAACTCTCACAAACGATGCTGCAGGGACTGCCTTGTACACAACTCTGAGACACACCGAGGCACATAGTAGTTGTAGTCATAGAGGCTGCACGTCTTCAATGTTACCAGACGCTGCCAGGGAGCTGCTGAAAATCACTCACGTTCACCTTGTTGCCTGATGAAGAGGTTTGCCTGTTTCTCCATAATGAAGATGTTTTGTCTGATTTTCTGTGCTGCTCATTGGATGAGTCTGAAACAGGACAGCACTTTTGTTTTACTTTGTGTTCCTTTGATAAGTAAGGCAGCTACGCACTTTTCATTTGTATCCATTGATGGCTGCTCTTCTCTGAAACACTACATCTTAACCTTCCCCCTACTTTCTTATTGGTTATTGTCCTCTGCCAAAAAAAAATTCACAGGTGGAACTTCATAACATTAGCTAGATACCACCTCCCCATCTGCATAGCAATTGTCTTCTTCCACTCTAGCCTTATTTATTAATTTGGTTTATGATGTCTTTTCTCTTATAGATTGTGTACAAGAGGTGACTGTGAAATATGGTGAATGTATAAAGGTTTTTTTTTTTTTTTGGTTTATACAGTAAAAGTTTATTACATTGCCATTAATCTCCTTCAAACTACTCAACCTCACACTGAACACATTTCTCCCATTGTTCTTGCCACTTTCTGAAGAAGTTCTGGAAGTTCTCTTTCGTGAGTATATTTACAAGCTGTTTTCAAAAACAGAGTAAATGTTGCTGCCGAGTGCCATCCAACAGAGAGGCAGGTTCATAGAAACATTACAGTGTGGCCTCATCTACCTTATTCACTGCATCCGGCACCGCGCGACTTCTGGGTCTTCCCCGAAGTCAAAATTACCATGAATGGTAAATATTTGAAAGGGTGACGGATATGGAGGCAGCCTTGATGGTGCAACTAAAGACACTCTTGAAAGAGAACTTCCAGAACTGTTCCAGAGAGCTGCAAGAACAATGAGAGAAGTTTGTTTGAAGCAAGGAGTATCTTGAGAGGATTAATGGCAATGTGTCTTTTACCATGATCCATTTTTTAGATTTAAACATTTACAGTGTTTTGGGAATCACACCTCATCTATGCAGGTAGGTATGTGTGTATGCACGATCATGTGTTGCTATCACTGTGGCAGCAGCAGTAGTTGTAGTATTCATGTTCCGTAACAATTTTTTCCTTTCTGAACTGTCCTTTTTGTGCCTTGCCTACAAAGCTTCTCTCTACCCTGAGATGACAAGAACTGATCCTCTATGACCTTCTCAGGGTTATGAAGTGCTATTTTCACATTTAGATGTTTAATCCACCCACAGTTTGTTTGTTTATGGAGTGAGGTAAGAATCTAATTTTAACTCTCTTCTTATAGAAAAACTGAGCACCTTTTATTGGCGAGGGCCTCCTGTCCAGTAGTCTGTAATACCATCTCCATGATACACCAGTTCCCAGAAACGCTTGAGTTTCTTTCTAGGTAGGCAAACTTGTTTTGCAAACAGTCAAATAGTAAATGTTTTAAGCCAGAGAGCTTCAGTCACAAAGACCCACCTCTGCCATTTAGGGGTGAACACAACTCATACGTGAATGAGGACAGCTACTACCTCTGTTCTACTAATATAATTCTCTTTAAGACAAACCAAACTTTAAATGCTTCTTATAATTTTATAGTCTATCTCCATATCTGGTAGGAAAAGTACCATCCTTTTTCTCTTCATTTGAAAAATTATCATTATTATTCTTGAGCCTTAATTCTTCAAGTAGATTACAGAAGTGACTTGGACAAGTTCCATAAAATGTTATAATGGACTTTTTAATTGGAATTGCATTGAATCTCTAAATTAGTTGTGGTAAGAGCTATCATCTGTCCTGTGTATATGTGTTCATGTATTCAACAAATACATGCTTGGTATCTCCTGGGGGCACACAGTGTTCCCCCAACTGGAGTGCCTAAATTATATGGTGATGCCACGTTTCCCATCATCTAAGCCAGAAAGCTAGAAGTTTTATCTCATGCCTTTCCCTCTCCTTCCTCCTGATCAGCCAGGTACAGGATCACCTTTTCTCTTCTCTCCAGAATCATTTCTGCCTCTCTTTCCAATAAACACCATCACTTCTGGCCTCAATGGGCCTCTCTCTTTCCTATCTTCCCCTGCCCATTTTATCTCCACAGCACATCAAAGGGCTCACTCTTATTAGCCACACACCAAGTCTAACATCCTTAGCATGACTTATGAGATGTTCCTCATCTGGTTCTTGTCTCATTTGCATTCTTATTGGCCCCCTCCGCCACCCCCAAAAGTATCTGATGCCCCAGCTGTGCAAACACCAGAATCTCCTAAGTGCCTCTCTCTTTCCCACACCTCAGTGATGTTGCCCCCTGAAAAGTAACCCTTTTCCCATTTCTAGCTAATTTCCATTTGGGATGCCACTTAGGCATCATCACATTTACATGTCCCTCCCCTGACCTGGTTCTGTTCCTGGGCTTCTGCTGCTTCCCCCACAACCTGCTGTGTTCTTCTGACTTCAGTCACTGTAACTGTCACCCATGAGAGGCCCGGCTCCCTATCAGTCACTTTCCTGTTGGGACAAAGTACCCAACACCTACAACTCGAAGGAGAGGTTAACTTTGGCTCACAGTTTCAGAGAGTTCAGTCCATTTTGGTTGGCTCCAAGACAGAAGTATCATGGTACCAGGGCTCGGTGGAGGAAAGTTCCTCACCCCATGGCAGCCAGGAAGGAGAGAGACAAAGAAGGAGACAGGGCTAAGAATATGCCCTTCCACATCACGTCCCCAGTGACCCACCTCTAACCAGGCCCCACCTCCTCACAGCACATCCAACTACAGAACTCATCGGCCACTGAATTCACTCATAAGTACGGCACCCCCATGATCCAGTCACCTTTCCAAAGCCCCACCTTTGAACACATGAAACTTTTGGGGGACAATTCAAATCTAAACCACAATGAGAACAGACATGTCTCATGACCCAGCAAACAGTAGGCACTAGGCAAGATTGGTTCCCTAAGTGAATGAAACCACAGACTTGGTGAACAGAGGCAAGATGGGGAGCACAGATGCAGGTACACCCATTCCACAGATGCAGGTAGTCCCCAGGGAGAGCCAGCCCCCACCCTGCACCCTGCCGAACTCCCCATCCCCCCTGCCCCTGGATGGCGGAAGAGCTGACAGAGGACTGGAGGGATGTCTGCCTGGGAAAGAAGAAGGCATGCATAAAAATGCAAATATGGGCTCTTTTCCTCTCCTCCTTCTGCTCATATATCCCTCTCAAATAGATAAAAAAGAAAATGTGCCTTTGAGGACAGAGCCCCTCTGGGTAAGAAAGCAATAGCAAAGTGACAAATGTCATGTGGGCTTAAGCAAAGTCCCCCACAGTTACGAACCCCCAGGGAAATAAGGCTGACAAATGCACAACCTCCCCCCACTCCCAGCACCCTATTCGTTTGAAATAACTTTGGCCCTGAAAAGGAAGAAAGAAGGAAATAACTCAAAGATTTTAAAAGCAAAGTTTCTGTCTGCAAACCAAATGGGCTGAATTTTTATAGGCTCGTTTGGAAAAGCATGAAAAATCCAGTTGTCGCAGGAGCCTCTCTGCCAGAGCCCTGGGGCAGGCTGAAGCATGAAGGGAGTACCTGCAAGCTGCACTCTGCCCTCCCTCCTCGCCCTGCAGCTCAGCCTGCTCTCACCCCCTCCTTCATCATGCGGGCTGCAGAGCCCAAAGGCAGAGTCTCTGCCCAGGGCCAAGGCTCCTGCAAGCTTCCCCATGTCCAGGCCCCGACAGGACACCACCGAGGCACCCAAAGAAAACAAGAAGTGTCACACAGTTCCCAGGAAGCCTTGGTCCAGCAAGTGTGCCCACAGCTCTGTGCACAGAGCCCTCATCGCATGCCAGGCACCGCTCTAGGCTCTGCACATGCTTCCTCCGTCTGTCTTCATAGCAACTCTATGTGGGTAACATCCTTATTATCTCCCATCTTACAGATGTGGAAACTGAACCAAACAGAAGTTGGAAGTGGCACAGCTTAAAAGTGGAAGACTCAAACACAATGAGATGCCAAAGACTGCTGCAGTAGATCCTACTAGGGCTTCTCCTAGCACCTCTTCACTGGACCAGAGTGCACCTCCCTCATAGCTGTGAGTGTAGGCTGCCAACAGCTCAAGGTTACCCCTTCTAGAGACTCCACCTTGCCTAGAGATGCCTGAGAGATTATGGGCCACCCTTCAGGGGTGCTGGGAGACACAAAATCTCAGCTCTTTACCTCAAGATGGAAAGCACTCTAATACCATCCCTATGGTGAGATCAGGCCAAGTAGACTCCAGCAGAGCCTACATCCTGGCATTGCTTTACACCTGCCTTCGCCTGCTTCCTTCACCCTCCTACAGGTTTCTGTTGAAAGTAATTCTCCAAAAAACACCCATCCGTGCCTGGTACACACAATTGTTCAAAATGATACTCACGCCAGTAATGACAGCCACCTTTATTCTCCTCACCCCTCCAATGGCCCATAGTCCAGAGCCCCAACCAGCATGCCTCAGACCAGCTGGGTGCCAGGGATACAAGTCCACAGAGAATTTCCCTAGCATCTCTGTTAGTTCCTTTAGTCACTTACAGAAGAGTTAGGAATAAGGGGCAAGAAGTAAAAATAGACATTAATGAGATTACTTTTCCTTATAAATTCTTCAAAATTGAGATATATTTGTGCTTTTGAGAGCCCAAGTCTATGCTGGGTCTTTGCTTTTCTTACCCCAGGTTAATGACCCCTTCCCAATAGAGACCTTTCCCTTATTACTAGCCTGGACTACAGTAGAAGATTTGCAGTAGGCAGGTGTGAAGAACGAGCCATTGTGCTTATTGGTGTCTTCAAAACCAAGTGTCAGAGACCTACTGCTTTTTCCTTTTTGATCAAGTCTGTGCTGCAGAAATGAGACAGCATCCAGCACCAGCATCCAGACAAAACTCACTCTTCTTATCACCCTGCAGTGCACCCTAATGAATCTCTTTTACTGACAAAGCAATGAAACCCCCACATAGCACCTGCCGGTCTAATAATGAGTGTCCTCCCCCAACTGCTGGGAGCGAGGCGTCCAGAACGGGGCTCAACAATTTGGCCAGCATTTGAATGTGAACATCTCCAGTGGGGGATACGGAGAGACACTTGCCCCAGGGATGTTGTAAGTGGGTGGAAAGAAGCTGTTTTCAGGGGAAATTAATAGTCCTTGGCAGAGAGATGAGAAAGGCCCACCTTTCAGAGCAAAGGCTCTTGGCCACTGTTCTGCTCACAACAGATACCACAGCTGCACTGGCCTGGGACAAACTATACCTAGAACCTTCCAGGAATAGAGTTGTTTTCCTAGACAGACAAACAGCCAGATGGCAGGGGACAGCAGGATCTACCACACTATCCACAGAGGACTCTAAATTCTAGTGGCAAATGAGTCAGGAGAAGCTTTGGAAGGTAACACCTTCGGCTTAGCATGGGCAACAGAGGCTTGAGAATCAGAAGACTTGATGGGAAGCCCAGTTCAGCCTTTTATCTGTGAGTGGATTTGTGTGACTCCCCCCTCACTTCCTTACAACCCCAGGTTTCTCTGGGCATGGCATCTTGGTACTTTGTGTTGCATCTGAAATCAACCGAACACCATATGAGTTATACTAAGGAAACAAAAATGAGCTAGGGTAATGGGTGCTTCCAGTAAACAAACTGCAAATCTAAGGGTAGACTCGGGCATGGCAAATTCTAAACAATGTGTAAATGTCTGCTCTGGCTCCCTGATTCTTTGCCTGCCTTGTTGGATTCCTTACCTGAAAGGCTGTTCTTTCCTTGGTAGAAAAGATGGCAGGTTCTGGTCTTAGCCATACAAAGGGATCTTCCCCTCCCAGACACTTCAGCCAAGACCCATACTGGTCCTGTTTGAAACACATAACTATCCTCAAATCACTCAAAGCACCTAAGAGAATATGGCATCTTGGTAGTCGTACTGGGGTCAAGGGAAGGAGAGAGATCAGTCCTCCTGGCCACCTTGATGAACAATGGGAAGGTATGACTCCCAAGGAAAAGATACCAAGTGGGGAGGCCACAGGTAATGAGCAGGCAGGAGATGATGGGCACATAGTGAGAGGCTGCCCCCAAGGACACGAGCAGAGGCAGAAGGGAAGTCCATAGGCATCCTAGACCAGCCACTAGTCTAGGATGCATCCTAGACTTCCACTTGGCCATGGGATAACCTGTTCTAAAGTCATGTCTGATCTTTCTGAAATCACCCGCCACACCAACTGTCTGGCCATAAGCTTTCTTATGGTAGAATTAATTGAACCTCCTTATCTCTGTTGATATGTGTGGAAAGAAAACTAACACTCAAATCAACTGGATTTCTCTCAATTCAGCAACCATGTGTCACTATGTCCCAGACAACAGGCAGACAAAACAAAGGCAGCTTTTAGGAGACGGAGGTGCAAAGACATGAAGGAGAGTTTATACCTAAGAGGGCCTAGAATTGGAAGACAAGAATACTCGTGGACAGGAGATGTGAGCCATTCCGGTGAGAGACCCAGACAAGAAGCAGACAGGTGAGGCTAGAAAGGTGAAGTGTTTTGTGAAAGATCTGCATGCCTAGCTGGGAAGCCTGAACTTGATTCTGTAGGCCCAGGAAGCCCTCAAAGATTGTAGAGCGAGAGAAAGGCTGGATGACAGCTCTTCTTCAGGGACAAGAATTTGACAGTGACTTATAGAATGAAGGAGGTGGGGGGTAGGGAACACTAGAAGAAAAAATTGACTTGAAACAAAGAGCTGTTTAGAAGAGGTTTTAATGTTCAGGAGAAATAAGGTCTAGTTTAGAGCATTTTCAGGCACCAAAAGACAGAAGAAAAATAAGAATATTCCAACATGGCCTCAGCATTCAGAAAATGCTTTCATACCCATCCTTGTCCCAGTGATACAAAAATGCTAAGAGATAAGCAGAATAAATAGCAGAAATTTTATTTGATAGACAAAAATTGAGAATGAGGGGGTATGAGTAGCACATATCAGCCAGCGACAAAACCAGGGCCATCTACTCCTTAGCCCCAGGCCAGGTGGCACCTGGAGCCCAGAGGATCGCTGCTGTTCCCAGCAGTCAAGTGCAGGGGGCCCACCTCACACTCCCGGGGAGGTACCAGATAAAGCAATCTGTGCTGCTAATACTAATATGAACTATCGATTATCTCACTGCAAGAGTCCTCAGACGGTCATCTCTGGCTGCTGAGGCTGGTGGCGGCAGCTACTAAATTGTGTTTATGGGAAGCTTTTTACCTGAAGGGGTTATAATTCACTTGTGATCAATAACCAATCAATCCCCCTGCTTTGCACATTGCAAATCCTCCAGATCCGTCCACAGAAAGGAAAGAAAGAGGAAGACAATTTGTTTATTGGAAAAAGATGACAGAATAACAGGCTAATGCAACCACTTAGGCTGGTGATTACGTAAGCTTTGATTGTTTTTAAGTAAAGTATTTTGAGTGATACACTGAACCCATTAAAGTGAAAAAAATAGTCCTGATTTGAAAGAACCAAGTAAGAAGGATCTGGTATTTGTTGAGCGCTTACTGTGTGCCCTACATTGCAACAGGACTCTTGCATGTAAATCCTAACATTTGCAAAAGAGGTATTATTACATTCAGGGAAAAACCCAAGGCTCAGTGAGATAAATTAACGAGCTCAAGGTTAGTAATCAAACTGAAAATCAAAAACATTGTCTTTCAACAGGAAGTTTGTTGAGTCCAAAGACAGCAGACTTGAAGAGTTTGGGTCCCATTCTGGGGCAGAGATGAGGCTGAGTTGCGGCAGGAAGTGCTACAGGGTCCCAGGGTCTCCCAGAAAGGTTGCCTGGGCCCTTCTGGCCAGAACTTGTCTCCCCCATCATTCACTGATGGAGTTGCAGTCTTAAGACTCCCCAGATGAGCCAGATAGTCAGTGACTCAGGGCTACCAGCTGCCTTCTGCCTACAGCCCAGGTCTCTGGGCCCAGTGATATCCCAGGATCCAGAGGATAATGTCACTGAGTACCCCAAGATGCTTTACCAACCCCAGGAACTTCTCCATGTAGACCCAGCTAAGTCAGCCCAGATAAAGCCCTCTGCAGCAGCCTGCCTGGCCTCCAAGCCTCAGCTCTCTGAAAGTAATTTTTCCTTTCCCCTGCCAATGGCCAAGTATCACCACCTCTAAGCAACTTTCAGAGCATACCCCCTGGGAGAGCATGGCCTGATTTCCTTCAGGATCCCTCCTTCCTCTGAGCCCCAGCCCCCGCTCTTTTGAGGGTCTGGGGGAACCTGTATGCTAGTCCCCATAGCTCGCGCTTGCTTGCAAGCCCAGCTGAAGCTCATGCGCCAGCAGTCTTTCCCCGCTCCTGGCCTCATCGCTCATATCTGAAAACATCCCCCTTTGTAGGGACTGACGGATCTTCTCCTGAGCCAGTGTAGACGTCTGTCCTACTGTACTCCCAGATACAGCTCTATTCCCTACTTCTCTCTAGTCACAGTAGGCAGAATGTGAGTCCTCAGAGACCGGATGCGATAAAGTGTGGAACCTGGGATCTCTCAAAAACGAGGAGTTTCACTCACCATGTTGAAGTCTTCGACCGCACCAAACTGACACCGCCTGTAGCTAATAACCCACTCGAAGGACAGCATCGTGAGAGGCCTCAGGAGGTAGCAGAGACGACAGTGCCAAGACTCGGGGCCTCTCTGTTGTCAGAATTAGATGAAGGAAAACAGTTTTCCATTAATAACTCCTTCTTCTTGCTTTCTTACAGATTTAGTGAAAATTACTTTTTCCCTACCCTTTCACGGCCAATTCACTTTCCCTACTGAGCTGACTACTCTGATTTTAGAGACAGCAACTTAAACTAACCTGCCTAGGAAATGTCCCTGTTTGGATCTCTCTTTCTCCCTCTCTCACTCTCGTTCTCACTCTCTCGCTCTCTCACTCTCTCTGTCTCATAAGAAATTGCACATGGCAATTGATCATCAAGAAATCCCACAGCACTGGCTCAATTAACAAACAGTTAAAGGTGACATATTGTATTTATATAGTCTCCCTGGGCGTGACAGATGTCTGCAGTAAACATGAGGAAATTGCTCCCAGAGGATGGCAGAGGCAGGCCTTACACTTTGCTGGTAGCCACAGCAAACAGTGATGGGCCTCAGGCCCCACTCTGCACAGGAAGGTGCCGCTGTCTCCTGTCTCCCAAGGTTTCTCTTTACTACACCCAGGGAGACCCCGGGGGACTGGAAAACCAGAGGTTTCCCCCAGTAGACTCAGTGCAGGTGGAGGGGCCCCTCCTCTGCCAAAGGCAAGGATTGGGGTGTAGCCACAGATGTCAATCCCATGGCCTTTGTCTCTGGGCTGTGCCTACCCTCCTTGAACAGCAGTAGAGACAGCTGTGAGGTGACACCATCAACGCTTTTCTGGTTAATTAACTAAATACACACTGTCTGTAACATCAGTGTGAGTTTTAGGATGAAAACTGCCAATTTTCTTACCTTTATGTGTCCAAACTACTTTCCTTAGCAGCTCTTACTCTGTTTTTCTCACTCGTTAAGCCGAGTAAATGTGTAGCTCACCTGAAAGACTCAGAACGACAAGGACATGGAGCCACACATGATAAGCGACAGAGTTCCTGGCTCCTGGAGATGTACCTCTCCCACACCTTTCCAGTGAATTCAAAAAAGCATGGAGGGAGGGGCTCATGGCTGTTTCTTGTGCAGGGACAGATGAAGTGCATTTATGTGCTGCGCCTTCTCCAGAGCCTGTTTCGTGCTTAGTATTTTTGTCCCTCCAAAATTCATATGGTCAAGCTTAATTCACAATGTGTTGATATTAAGGCTTTACTGGAAGGTGGAGTGTGACTGGGTCCTGAGGACAGAGCCCAAATGAATGGGATTCTTGAACTTACGAAAGAAACCCCTTGCACCAGGTAAGGACTCCCAGACATTGAATCTGTTGGGACCTTGCTATTGGATTTCCCAGCTTCCTGAACTATGAGAAAGGAATTCTTGCTGTTTATAAATTACCAAGCCTGAAGTATTTTGATATAGCAGCACAGATGGACTAAGACAGATGTTTAGGAGATCCATCCTGCAGGAAGTATCTGAGTGACCAAGGGAATTTGGAGGTCACCTGTTCCCATTTCTGTTTTGCTCTATGTCCTACCCTGCAAGGCTGGCCTTGTGGGTCACCATCCCCAGGGTCCCCTTGATGGTTAGCTTTGACTTCCCAATAGGTCCCAAGAGTGGCCAAAGATAGGAAGATGGTGGTCAACAAAGCCACTGTTTTGGACAGACACATCCTGATCCCACTGTTCGATGGAGAGATCTGGTCCTAAGAAAGGAGTCCCCAAAGAGATCCACAAAAAGATTGTGGGCTAGGGCTAAGATCAACATGCCTCAGAAGAATGAATAAGCCATGTCTCTCTCTACCTGCGTTTCCTCCCCAAAGTGGGTTTACTTCCCAGAGGGTCCACAGCAGTTGTAATTCCTCTCCCATCCAAACTATGATTTCCTTTCTGTCTGGAGCAAAAGAGCCCCAAGCCCGGTCCCTCTTGGACACCAGATGTTGAAAAATATTGACTGCAGGAGCTCAGACCCCACCTAGAGTTAGAAATTACATACCGGTGGTGATTTTACCCAGGTCCAAATAAACAAGAAGTATCAGAAGGAGCAGAGGAGATAACTTTTTAAGAGAAAAATTAAGAGTATTTATCTGCTACACATTCCCCAGAGCCTGCTTACTGTTGGGATGCTCAGAGGGTCTATTTGGATCTGACACAACTTTCATTTAACTTTGCTGCTAAGTGTAAAATCATAAACAAGACCCTCCAAGGTGCAGTATACAAACTCCTTTACAATCCATTCCTCTGTGTCTCTAAACACCTACGGCCTTGGCTCAGATGCAGAGAGAGGCTTCCAACCTGTAAGCAGCAAGAGAGGCTTTGGGGGATGAGACAGCAGCTGTAAATCTGGCAGCAGGTTATACAAAGGAAGCCTGATAGCACCAGACCAGGATACTGAACAGAAAACAGAGTGGAGATGTGCTATAATCCCAGCACTCTGGGATGCTGAGCCGGGAGGATCACAAGTTTGAGTCCAGCCTCGGCAACTTAGTAAATTAGTAAGACCCTGTCTCAAAATAAAAAATAAATTAAACGTAATACTGGGGATGTAAATTAGTGCCAAGACCTTGGGTTGAATCCTTAACACCCCCCACCCCGCCAAAAACAAAGGAGTGGAGATGTGGGGCCTGTCGCAGCAGCCTTCAGGGAGGACGAAGTAGTAAAAGCCTTGTGCAGGCAAGCGGAAGGCAAGTGTGGGAGCCTCTGACTCCTTTCCAGTGAAGGCTGAGAGACCCCAGCCCTTTGCCCCAGGTGTCGAGCAGGATGGCAGGAAGCACCCTGCTCAGCCCGGGGGGAAGAACTCTTGCTCTAAGAATCTGAACAAACACATCACAAAAACCCACCTGTGGGTTTGGAGAACCAGGTTACAACACCAGCTCTGCCTCCAACCTAACAGGTGACTCTGAGCAACTGATGGCCCAGCCTAGACCCTTGGACCATGCACCTGCAAATGTGGCGCACACCCTGGTCTGCAGGGCCTCGGGCGCCATCTGCACCATTAGACCCCAAAGCCCTCTGGCTCTAGATTCCAGCCAGCGAGTGTTTCCATGTGGAATTCCTAGTCGGAACACGTGTGTAGACAGGTCAGAGTTAGGGCCCCCCTTGCATGATTTCTCCAGTGCTTCAGCAATTAGATTAGTGATTTAGATAAAATAGCTATAATAACAATAATAGGAGCTCCTTAATTGAGCACTTACTATAAACCACACACTGTTCTAAACCATTTATGCTGTTAATTTCCTTACCCTCTTCATCTCTGCAGGTAACTGGTGATAAAGCAGAAGCAGAGAGATTGGAGGAATACTCAGGGGCAGCCAGCTAGTGCCGGCAGAGCTGGGGTTAGATGCCTGCTGGCAGCTACCTCTAACTATGTGGATACAGTCTGACAAGACCCTTCCAGGCAGCAGGTACACCCATTTCATGGATGAGGCAGTCAACTCCCTGAAAGGGCAGGTAACTTGCCTGAGGTGGCACATTCCCTGGAGCCAGACCCAGGCCTACCCAGCACTGCGAAGTATCTGGCATGCTTTTGTCAGATCCACACAGCGATACTGTGCTGGAGATGGGAAGCCCCCTAAATTCTTGCCTCTCTCAGAGCCACCAATCAAGCCAAGCTGCTGCTTAGTCAGCATCTTCAGGCCTTCTGAAGCCCAAGGGTCTAGATTGTTGTTTTCAGCTTATAAATAAAGAAACTGAATAATTGGGAAGTTAAATAATTTGCTACAGGTACAGCAAAGGGAGAGGAGAAACTAAGAATAAAGACCATGGCCAACAGGTACACCAGCAGGTCACAGCTCTAACCTTGAGCCATCACGTGTATTTTGAATACTAAATCCATGCCAGTTATGTGTGAATGGGGGACAAACGCACATCAGAAAAAGCCCCATATCTGAGGAGCTGACTGCCTAATGAGCAGACAACACGTACAAAAACCCACAATACAAGTGGGGGTGTTAATCAGAATTCTCACCGGAGAGAAGCTGATGGTATCCTTGACTTCCCACAGGGACATACCTAGAGGTCCCTGTCATGACCAGAAGACTACAGCATCCACCATCAGCAAACCAGCCCCTCGGCCTCCAGTTTAGCTCAATATCAGTCATATGGCTCTCTTCCCATACTGTTCCATCCTGAGTCTCATTCCCAAAAGAAAGCTGTAGCCAACCTACAGGGCCTTTGTATAGCCAACACATAAGACACCATACTTTACACACAGCCTGAATTTGCTCCAATTCATGAAAAAAATGACCCCATCCCAGTCTATGCAGCCCTATTTCTCTTTGATGCATTTCAAAGGTTTAGTTCAATGGGATAAGTGCTTGGTGAGGGGGCTGGAGTGGAGGTGAAAACAGGCAGCTCTTGTCAGAACTTGCTCCCAAGGCTGGATCACAGCATTGTGATTCTACCTCTCAGAAATAGTGTGTGTAGTCACAGGAGACAAAGTGAAGAGTTAGATGAAATAGCTCACCCGAAGCCATCTGCAGCCAACACGCCTAACTCTCTGATAAAATCTTTCAAATAATGAAGACCAAAGGTTAGTGGAAAGGATTTGTTCAACTTAGGTCAAAACACAGTTCCTTTACATTGCCCTCCCTGTCCCATTTCACATAATTAGATCCTACCACGTGGTCTTTTGGGGTTCCAAAGCCTGGGCATTGCGTCACAGACCCCCAAATCATGAGCATTTTTCCTCTGTGAGTTGCAATTGTGTTACCCGGGCTGGTTGTATTGAAAATTAAGCAATCATTTGGGGAGCCTTGAAAGCAGTCACAACTATGTTTAAATGGTGCAGAAAACCAGAAGATAGAAACAGCAAAAATGTTTCTTTGTGTTGTCTTCAGCACCCCCATATGCAATCCCCGCCCCACATCCATATACACACACAAGTGCAGACTCACTCTTCTCTTTTTATTGTAAAGATGATTTCCCTGAAGTATTTTTAAGCTGGAGAGATTTCCTACAAGCTAGTGAAAAATCATTCACTGCAGGAGATCCAATTTATTGGCAGAAATCCAGCAACCCAACGTATTGGTAACTAGCTTAGTAATGAGTCTCTTCCATGTAAATTGGCTCATTATTATCAATTTTTGTCAAATCTCCAGTGAGCCTTGATCTGCTTTCCCACTTTGGCTCCAGTGCCAGCAGGAGACGAGAAGGAGTGTCCAGGCCACCTTCCACGCCAGACGCCTGAGACCTCACATCTTAGGAGGAGGGAGAGAGCGGGGATGACAGCCTCCTTGTCATTAGAGCTTTGAATTTAACGCGCAGAACAGAGAGATGTTAAGGAGACTTGTAATGAGGTGTTATAAAAACAGAGTTTGATTGAAAGAGCTGGCGCATAATGCAAATGAACACTTTGTCCCATGATTCATTGCTATCAGGAGAACTAAATTTGTACAGCCCAGAGGAGAGATGACTAATGGGAAGCATAATAATTGTCGATTTATACCTGCAAAGAATTAATCAAGAAGCCCAGAGGAGACAGTGCTCAGCGGCCACTACAGGTGTATGTGCTGCGGGCAGGCAGTGTGTGGAGGAGCCAGAGAATTGGGCTAAATAGCAGGAATGGCTGTAGCAATACTGAAGCCCATTAGGCAGAAGCATCACCTCCACTGCAGGATGCTATGCAATTATGACCAGAAAAACTTGCAAAAGCAGCATGGGAATTGGATCTTTTTGCAAAGGTTGGCGGATTTGGCAGAATTGGGAATATTTCCCCACCGTGGGATTCATTCTCAGGCAGCTCTTTGCTTTGTTCAGGTAACAGTTCCTCCACTAATTCAATCCAACCCCTCTTAGAGCACTGACCACAGAAAAATCCCTGAGTCTTTGGCAATGTGGGAGACAGAGTCTTTTTTTCCTTCTTATAATCAGTGGATCTTTATTGAGAAATGATGATGTGCCAGGTGGTGAGGTGGGCAGCATGTCTGCTGTCTTGGGCTTGCATTCTGAGCTAGGAGAGAAAAAGATGACACAGGGTTGGGCAAGCTCGTGGAGTGCTGCGCTGGTGTGACCAGGCTTCAAATGATGCCCAAAGAGAACCAAAGAAACAGTGCACAGCTCTAGCCCAGATTTTGCAGAGTGGGCCTTAAATAAATCAATGCTATTTCCTAAAAGAGATGGGCAATTACCCAACTAAGACTGAGAATTCCGCAGGCCCGAGAGACCTCCCATCTCCTCTCACACTTATTCACTCTCTCAGCTCTATTACTACACAATGGGTGGCTCCCTTAGTAATATTTTAAAATGCCAACTGATTGTCCAAATTTAAAATTCATTTGTTTTCACATGAATTCAGATTTCCAACATCTTTAGAAAAAAGTGAACTGTGCTGGGCTGGCGTCCTCACTTGACTGCAGTCACTTGGTTGTGGAGGGGCAGAGGCTGCCCCTTAAATTTGCCTCTTTAGTTTGCCACAGACCCCACTGCTCCCTTTTGTAGTATAGCCAGATTGTTTCATTTTCTTGTTTTCCCAGCTCAGCTTCTGTGGGAAATTAATTTTTTGGCTGCCCTGAGCTAAATGACCAGAAATGTAAGGTGCTAGCCTAAATTAACTTAGGTTGCTACAGAAATGGCTCTAACCAGTTATAATTCAATGTTTTAATTTGGTGAATATCCTCAATAAACAGTCACTTAGAAACCATTTCTGTCTTTTGCAATGCTTCAATCCAAAGATACAATTACCTGTATCTCTTCCCTGGCTCTGAACTCCTGTCTGTATTACTGATAGCTCCAAGTCAGTAACTGGTGTGTTCCCTCATCTTCCCAAGAGAAGAGAAGACTATCTTACCTTATTTCTCCCTCCACCTTGGCCACAGTAGGCAGAGAATCTCATCCAGTAGTGCTGATCCCAGCTCCTAAGTCAGCTCAGAAGCTGGTTACATCTCCCTTTCACCTTCCCCGAATTGATTTTTAATCTGTATTTTTGACTAGTGAATCTTACCTGTTATTTTTAATATTTAAGCTATACTCAATTCTTTTTGAAAGGAGGAAAAGGAAGAATTGAAGCAGCAACTAAGTGCAGGAACAAGGCAGAAGAGAAGCTGGTGGTGGTCTCTGCCTTCCAGCTGCGAAGCAATTAGAGAATGAGATGAGGCAAAATACAAGCAGCTGGCAAATACTCAGCAAGGCAGCTTGGGGAGCAAAGTGTGTGACATAAAGGATGATGCCCGTTAGTGTTAATCGTCCTGGGCACCGACACCAGCATGCCCCCTGAAGGCTGCAGTGCGAGGGGAGCTGGAGGGTCCAGGGGGCACTCGGGCTAGGTTTCCGCTTCCAAGTGTCCAGTAGAAGAAAAAAAGCAGCTTGCAGCTGCTCCCAGAATGTACCTTGCATTCCTTGGGTGCTGGATTTCAGCACAGTGCTGCCCAGCACTGCTGCATCGTCTAACCTACAAAGGGCTGCAGAGCTGTGCACGGAATTCCCCAGGAAGGACAGGGGAATCTATGCCCAAGGACTGGGAATGGCCTTAGCCTCTGGGAATAATCTCACCCTTTTGGTCTCCTGCTGGGATGATTCCAAGAACATTCTGCATGGTTCCTCAGACGGCCTCAGAAGATTGAGCTCTGGGTGCCTGCCACAATAACCTGCTCTTTAGCACACTGTGTATTGACTCTGCCCACTACCCATCTCACTTTTCTCACTTCCCCATTCCTGCTTCCCGGGGTCACTTCCAAAATAAACCACCTGTACCCGGGTCCTTACTCCAGGTTGTGCTTTGTTGGGAGCACACACTAAGACAGTGCCAGAGAATGACTGAAACCTGACTAAGAGTCAAGGGATTAAGAAAGGCTTCAAGGATGGGAAGCCAAGTGCACTGGGAAAGATGATAGTAGAAAGGAGAAGAGGGAAGTGGAGAGAGACACACGGCAAGTGGAGGGCCCAGCACGTGCTGCAGAGAGCAGGCACGCAGCAAGCAAAGAAAATCCTAAGTCACTCAGCTTGGCCAAAGCATGGGCTAGATAATGAACTTTGGGGGAAAATAGGACTGGAAAATAAGGCTGTCTAGATCCCCAGTGGGTTCAGATGTCCCATGGTGGGGCATGAACTTCATTTTGTAAATGGTCAAGAGGATCTGATTTGAGGAAGGCAGCTGTGGAGAAAAGAGGATACTGGCTGAGGGATGAGGGCAAAGGCTTTCTGTGGAAGGTGGGCTAGGTGTGGCCTGCTGCCTTCGCCAAGTGTGCTTCTGCCAGGTGAACAAATGACACTTGTGGCAGCCTCTGTCCTTTGAGTGCCAGTCACTGTGCTGGGCACTCACAGACACCTGTACAGATGGCAGGTAGGGCCCCGCTCTTGCCAAATTCATGATTATAGAATGAAAATTGAGGGATAAGAAGATCTGTCCCCAGGCAGGACAGAGAAACTAATTGTCCCTAGGTGGGTGGGCGGTAGTTTGAAAAGGTCACAGAAAGGCACATCCAACATGCCACCAGCCTACTGAACTCTTCTGTGGCTCTGTAGAGGAGCTATGTGCTCACTGTGGGATTGAAGTTGCCATCCTTGTCCAGGAGGCCAGAATGAACAACCCTCAGAATGGTTCAAGGGTGAAACAAATAACAGAACTTTAGAAATAAATTAATTCCTAAGTCAGAATGAGCATTCTGACTTTTTTCTCTCCATTTAAATAGCAGCCACACTTCGGAGCAGCCTGACTGCATATGTGGTAATGGTGGGGAAGTGATGGAAATGCCCCTGAGGGCTGAGTCCCAAGTCAACTCTTCTGACTCTGCCTGAGTTCCTGTCTACTTCTTGACTTCTACAACATACAAGCTATGATTGAAATACATGGTGAGGGTTTAGATTTTTATGAAAAAAAATTATTGCAGTAAAAGACACGCTGCCTTTAACTTTTTCAGGAAGATACCTAGAAGAGGGGTAGCTGCTGGGTTAAATGGAATTTCTATTTTCAATTTTTGGGGTTTTGTGTGTGTGTGTGTGTGTGTGCCGGCAATCAAACTCAGGGCCTTGAGCTTGCTGGGCAAGCACTCTAACCACTGAGCTAAATTCCCAGTCCTATTTTCAATTTTTTGAGGAATCTCAATACTGATTTCCATAGTGGCTCCCACTAACAACGTGGAAGGGTTCTTTTTCCCTCACAGCATTTCTTATTATCTGATTTCTTGATGATAGCTCCTCTTTCTGGAGTAAGACAGACTCTAAGTGTTGTTTTAATTTGTATTTCTCTCATCACCAGAGATGTCGTCATTAATCCCCCTCAAAATACTCTCCCTCACTTTGAACACACTTATCCTGTTGTTCTTGCTGCTTTCTGAAGTAGTTCTAGAAGTCCTGTTTTGTGACTGTCTTCATCAAAAATATGGTGAATGCTGCTGCTGAGTGCCGTCCAATGAAAAGGCAGGCTCGGAAAAATATTATGGCTTTTCTTCATCGACCTTATTCACTGGATCTGGCACCATGTGACTTCTGGCTCTTCCCCAAAGCCAAAATGACCATGAAAGGTAAACCTTTTTATTAGAGTCAGGACACGGAGGCAGCCACCACAGCACAATTAAAGATATTCAGGAAAGATGACTTCCAGAACTGCCTCGGAAAGTGGCAAGAGTGATGGAATAAGTATATTTAAAGCAAGAGGAGCATTTTGAGGAGATTAATGGCAACATGTTTTACTGAAATCATTTTTATTTAAATGCTCACTACAGTTTTCCAACATGCCTGCTATATTCCTCAGAGAAGGTGGAAGTGGACTTTAAGAACTTCAAATTAAATCTTCCCTTTGTCACGCACGTCCATTTCTGAGCTTTCTTTTTAATAATACATTTGCTGCTTTAAGGGTCCTTTTGTGAAGTGTCTTCTGAGAGATATAAACTTCACATATGGTTAAATAGGTATGTCTTTAAAGTAATGATTCAAATTAGCTCTGGACGATGGAATGTTTATGCCTCCACCCTCGCCTGCCACTCCTAATTCATGTGTTGAAATCTTAGCCTCCAGGGTAATAATGTTAGGAGATCTAGGGCCTTTGGGGGTTGGGTGATGAGGTCCTGAGGGAAGAGCCATTATAATGAGATTAGTGCCCCACAAAAAGAAACTCAAGAAAGGTTACTTCTCTCTAATCCCTGCCATTTGAGGATCTAAGGAGAAGGCAGCCATCTGGAAAGGAAAGCAGGAAGCAAGCCCTCACCAGGTACCTTGATCTTAGACTTCCTGTCCTCCAGACTTCCTGTCCTCCAGACTTCCTGTCCTCCAGAACCATGAGAAATAAATGTATGTTAACTAAGCAACCTGGTCTACAGTATTTTGTTCTAGCAGCCCACAAAGACTTAAACAAAATTCTCAAAATTTTGGTTGTCTTTACTTCCTGGCATTCCAGAGGGTCTTTTGTGGTCAGAATCAGCTTTATAATTTGTGGAGTCTGGTGCTGTGATGGTTGATCTTGACTGTCAACTTGATAGGATTGAGAAACATCTCAGAAATTGTTAAGTCACACTATTCATGTGTCTGTAAAGGTATTTTCAGAGATAAGTTTGGCATGTGAGACAGCAGCCTGAGGGGCAGACCCACCCTGGACGGGAGAGGCACCATCCAATGAGCTGTGGGCATGGGCAGGATAGAAGCAGAAGGGGGAGGGAGCCCTGCAGCAATTCAGCAATTCCCTCTGTCTGTCTGTCTTTCTGCCTCCCCCCCCAGCCACCATGATTTGAACCACTTCTGTCTACCATGTGCTCCCCAATGTGATGTTCTGCCTCACCACAGACCCAAAAACAAGAGAGCCAGGTGGCCATTGACTGAAACCTCTAAAAACATGAGCCAAAATAAACCTTCCCTCGTCTAAGTAATTGTTCTCAGGTATTTGGTCATAGTGATGAAAAGACAACTAACACAGGTGCCAAATAAAAACAGGCTCCTTTGTTTAAAAATTATTGAGTATTGTATGGTACAAGCAGCAGAGCATTACAACAAAGTATAAAAAGTTGCTGCACCTGGGCAGCCAGAGATGGGTTCCCAGGTGGGTGGTCATAGTTTGAACAGACCCTGGAAGGGTGCATGCCACCATCCCGCCAGCCTGCTGGACTACCCTGTAGCTCCTTAGTGGCATGCCACATGGTTGGTGTGGGATTCGAGTTGACCACCTTGCTGACAAGGTGGTTAAAGTTCGAGGGTGCCAGAATAAGCAACCCTCCAGAAAGAGCAAAGCCCTTCTAAGGATGGAGTCCTGGAAGACTGCATAACTCTCACACCTGAGTGACCAGCCCTGCACAACATGTAAAGTCATGGTGCATCTCCCAGGGTAGAGAGGAGGAGCCAGGGTAAGGTTACAACGTGTCCCTAACATAGTCAACCAGAGAAGGATAATTTACACACTTCAGAAAATCCTGCTTTAAGTGAATTCCCATCTACTTCTTAGCTCCAAGCTCCAAGACTAAAATATATGGGGAAAAATGCAGTTTATGAATTCTCTCAGGGGACAATCGTACTGTCTAAGAGAAAACCTTCTTTATCTGTTAGGTCAGTTTGAGCTTTTGTATTTGGAGATTTTTTTGTAAAGTAAAGTCCACTAATAATTCTCCTTATTGCTTATTTTGTTCAATCCTTTTAAATAAATCCCAGCATACCTGAACTACAGAAACAAATTTTAGGCAATAATAGCAGGCAATTTACAAAGACAGATGAATATAACAACAAAAAAAAATAGTATACTTCAGCCAAGGGTGGGGGACAATGTTTGTACTTAGAATGGGAACATTGTTAAAGAGCTGCCAAGCCTTTGTGGTTTATTCTGCCTCCCTAGGCAGCCCCCATGACACATGAGGGCACTAGCTCCCCTGATTTCTCCTCTCTTGGGCTATTTATTATTGGGGGAGGAATCAGGGAGGAGGTTGGAAGCCCAGCTCTCAGCTCTGTGAGTCACTTAAAGTCAGGTGAAGCAAGGACTGGCCCATTAACTCCCACTCCCCCCAGGGCCCACCTTGGCTGGAGGGCCCCAGGCCCACACCATCTGTGGCTGCTGTGACTCAGACTGGCCATGTTGGTGCCACTGTGATTTCTGGCCTCCCATTCCAGTGATCCCCTGGGCGTCAGGGTTAATTTGTACATCAAGCCTCTCCATTCCCTTGTCCTTCTCCACTTTCTCTGTTAAGGTGCCCTCGCTCAAGTGAGCACCCCTCCCTCCTCCTGTATGAAGTCTACTGGTGAGCTCCGAGCAGGACCATTGCTGGACATCTCCTTGCAACTGGAGCTTACATCTCCTTTTCCCCTAGACAAACACTGAGCACCTACTGAAGTGTATGCTGTGCTTTTACTAGAGGTCAGCTGCATGCTATGCCTCCATGCTTTACATGAGGCTCACAGTGTCTGCCCCGGAGAAACTCAGCACTGGTCAGGAGGGAGAAGGCTAGTTCCCACAGAGCCAGACAAAGGAAGAAACTGAAATGCAGGTCTGTCCACACTGCACCCCCACTAACCACCGTCAGTGGATCCTATTACAGTTTGAATCTCAAGTGTTCCCTGAAGGCCCATATGTTAAAGCCTTGTTCACCAGCCTGTGATGCTACTGCAGGCAGCAGAAACTTTCAGGGGCAGGCCTAGCGGGAGCAAGTTAGGTCATTGGGCTGTGCCCTTCAAGGGATATTGGATCTTCCTCACTCTCTCTTTCTCCTGTCTCTCCCTTCTTCCCTCCCTCCCCTACTCTCTGTCTTCCAGCTATCATAAAGTAAAACACCACCCAGTGCTTATACCATGATGCACCCCCTTGTCACAGTCCCCCAAAGCAATAGAGCCAAATGACTATAGACTGGAAATTCTGAAACCATGAACCAAAATAAAACTTTCTTCTTTGTAGGTTGGTTTCCTCGGATGTTTTGTCACAGGAACAGAAAAGTAAGTAACACAGGTCCACATCATCTGTTATTTAAATCTACAACTCCTCAGAGGGTCCTCTGTAGAGTCTTTAGGGTCTTCCCTAGAGCCTTTTCTGTTACTACTTCTTCCTTAACCTCAGTCTTACACAATCCACTCCGACCCAATCATCACTCAACTGAGTTATCCCCCATTCTCAGGCTTGTGCTTAAGTTACCCTCTTCACTGTGATGCTTTTCCCCTCACTGCCCACCTGGGGGACACTCTTCCCTTCAAGATATACTTCAAGCCCCAACTCATCAACTCTTCTAGGAAGATTTTCACACTCCTCTCTCCCAGCCAGGGGAAACTGGACACCTCCTCCCACCTGTACACCTCTGCTGAATCCAACACAGACCCAGCCAACACCACCTTGGCAGAAATCTGCCCCTCCCATCATGAACAGCCTGAAGACAGGCTCGCTCCGTCTTCTTGTCTGCTGGTCTTTCCTTCTCATAGGCCCCAGCAGACAGTAACTTCTCAATGCACAACTGTTCCTCAAAATTCTGAATTAATAGCCTCTCAATAGCTCCAAGCCCTGGTCCCGGGGGCTGCAGTGGGCTCCGCAGGCTGTACCCTCATACGAGTGGCAATGACTCTGACCTCTTTCTCCTTGATCTCATAACTTGCAGTCTTCCTTCCTCTCCTTTGCTAACTTAACTTTCAGAGTGAGAGGCTTGGAGTCAGCACAACAGTGTGTGAGAAAGCAGAGAAGACAAAAAGGAAATTACAATTCTAAAGGTGACAGCTCTGAAACGTTGTTTGAAAACTGCCTGAGGATTCAGCTTCACAGACTTGGCAAAGTAGTTGCAAACACATATTCAAATTCAATGCAAATTTCCCAGTTCCTCACTCACTACTGGTACCTGGTGAGGCTGGCAGTTCATGGAAGGACCTGCCACCTCTTCTCAGGTCCCCCTATGGCACCTGTCCTGTGGTCCAATGCAGTGAGGGAACAAGAA
The DNA here is from genome assembly GCA_004026905.1 of Hystrix cristata. Lineage (NCBI taxonomy): Eukaryota > Metazoa > Chordata > Mammalia > Rodentia > Hystricidae > Hystrix > Hystrix cristata. The sequence continues at coordinate 29,378 of PVJO010001112.1, forward strand.
TGAAGAGCTCCCAGGGGAGACTTCTGGCGATCTCACCCCGTGTGAGGTCTTCTGGAGATGAGACTGTGCGAAGCAAGCTTCCTGCAGGAAGAAGGTGTGCTCTGTAAGGGAAGTGGAGAGCTGGGAGAGCAGACAGCTGGTTTCCTCTGAACACTTGTCACCCTGAGGACTCAGCACTCAGCATTCACTGCAGGGAGCAGAAGGGGCAGGGCATGCTTCAAGGGACAGAGGACAGGCTTATGGCACTGGGACCCTGAAAGATGAGGAGGTAGACTTGAGGAGGTAGAAGAGGGCAAAGAGGGAGCTGAGAAATTGTAAGTTTACTTACAGGTCTTCCTGAGATCTCTGGAGACCTCAAAGGAGCCTGGACACCACCGAGGTGGAGAAAGTTAACCTTAGCCTCAATCTCAAGTACAAAGATAGATGCCATTTCTCTAGAAGGTTTTTCCTGTCCTGGAGACCATGTGCCCCACAGTCATAGACCTCATCTTTGGGAAAAGGTAGATGGGAGATGTCTTGGCTTTGGCAGAGAGCTCAAATTGCGAGGGGACCATTGTGGCTGACAGACTGGAAGGCATGTTGGATTTTTGTGCTGACTTAGCACAGCGGGGTCACTTATACAGACTCACGCAGATCCCAGATATAAGCCAAGTGACTAAGTCAGAAGGCAAGGGCTTGGCTCTTTTTGTCTGCTACTCTCCAAATAGACTGAATGGGGCGGGCGGGGGGGGGGGCTTTCAGCACCCAGGACAGCTCCATCGCTGAGTCAGAGGACACTCTTGGGAAAACAAGAGCCAAACTGGACCACAGAAGGCTTTCCTCAATTAAGAGTGCAGGTAACCGGAAGAGAATACCTGTGCTCGCCTGAGTTCCTTTCTCTTAGCCCGAGCGCCATTCAGCAAAATCCCTCCCCTAACATTTTTTTAATATGCAGGAAGAAAGCATAGCTGAAGATCTACAGAGAAAGACTCCCTTCAAGGACCCAAAAACGAGCTAAATATAACTTCTCTTTCACTTGCAGTGAGCCATATTTTCCCTGGGGCTTTGCCAACTTCCAGTATTGTCACTCACCTTCTCCAGGTAAGTAGAGAAAGAATCGGGTAGGAAAGAGAAGAGGAAAGAGAAGGAGAGAAAATCAGAGGATGTGTATACCTGAAAATCCATCCACAAAACACCAAGCTACCAATTCACAGCAAATTGTGTAGGAAGAGAATAATGAATGGTAGAATTGTATTCCATTACAATAGAATAAAAATTAATTCCTCTGTGTGTGCACTCAGTTTAAGGGAAAATATTAGATATGAATAACAGCTCAAGTGGTGAACTGATTTTGATGGGGCAGGAAGCTTGAATGCTGAAATTCACAACTGTCATTAACTTACTGAGTGGCCAGAGGTGAGTAATTTAACCTCTCTAAGCCTCAGTTTCTTTATCTGTAAAACAAGAATAGTACATCTGCTCCCCCACTTGAGTGAACAGAGTGACCTAGGCTCTGCATACCCAGAGGGGCTGTAGCACGACTTTAGAGCCTGGATCTAGGCCACTGCCAAAACTAATCAGGGCTCGACCTCTGTAGTCAAACTCTTATTAATAACACTTGGTGGCCTACTTGGTGACTGACATTAATTAGCTTCATGCATTCTTTTCTAGAATATCTTTAATCTCTATCACTGGATATGACAGATGATAAAAACTGAAATGCCTACAAGAGTAGGTGGTTCCGTAAGTGTGTGAAGATGGCAAGGTATGAATAACGGAGGAGTGAAATCTGTGGCAGATGGTTGAGTGCATCCCCATGCCCAACCCAACGGGGAAGTGGCCACCAAGCTCCAGCAGCAGGTTGTCATGTCGGACTAAGATTCAACATCAACAAGAATTCCAATAGTGTGGTAGATACCAGGAGTGCTCACCGATTTTTACGTGGAATCTCCAGTGAGTTGTTCTTGGTGGGTTTTGTTTGTTTGTTTTGTTTGGTCTTTCTAACAACTACAGTTTAAAAAAAATACTTGTGAGAGCCAAAATATTGTACCTGCAAGCTAGATTTCACCCACAACACACCTACTTCTGTCTAGTCATAATGCATTCGTCCTGCTTTGATTCATTTTTAAAAGCTTATTGGTCATGCTGGTTTTAAATCAAAAATAAAAATAATAATCCACCAAGTCCTCCCTCTTTGGACGGAGGTTTCTTCTATCACTGGCACCTGTGCACCACTAAACACTTGAGGGGCAATGGCATCACTAGGTCCCAGGTCAATGACCGTAGCAGGCTGCACTGTCCCTGTGCCTCTCTCTGCCCAGCCAGCTCTGCCAAATCATCCAGCCCTTCCAGCAAAGATCTCGGGAGATGAAGAGGAACACTGGAGTATAATTTACATGTTGTCACGAGGTAAAATGGAATGTTTCTGTCAATTCTTGTTTCCTGAATTTTACAAGCTCTGCAAATTAAGTGCAGCATATAGCATTGTTGCTTGCCTTGTTTTGTGACAAGGAAGGCAGAACTACTGGACCTCAATATGCCACTGGGGACAAAAAGTATTAATTGAAGCCGCAGGCACTGGTTGTCCCCAAGCCCCCACATGCACACAATCAATGCATCCTGCCTTCACTCTGTTACCACCAGCAAAATCTGTTTCAGGTGGATGGATCCCTTTGGTATCTCTTTTTTTCCTGGCCTGGTTACTGAATTCTGACCACAAACTCAACTCCAACTCCTAAAAGGCCCATTGGGTGAATGTTTATATCCAGGAGCATGTTTACCAATTGGGGGATAATAAGAGGGCTACATGTTGGGTTTCTGGATGACATTTTTACTCTCTTCTTTGTCAGCAGCAGCAACAACACCAACAACAACAACAAATCATCTCTAGGAACAAAAGAAAAAAGACAGACCAGACCCTTAATACAATTTCAAAAGCCTGGATGCTGAACAACCAAAGTCAAGTCCACAGCCCTAGTTGGTAGGCATCTCGAGGGCAGCATCATACATACGTCTTGGGCAGCCGGGTGGTCAGCACAGTCCATTCTCTTCCCTTAGCAAACAGAGATGAAATTAACGTAGGAGAAACGAGTGATTCAGTGGAGCGATGGGAGAGTTTCCAAGAGTACCATGTCTAACTTACCTGTCTCTGTAGATTAAGGATGATTTTAGGGTTGTGCTTGAATGAATGAAAAAGGAATATATTTAGATAAACGTCTGAGAAATTAGTTTTTATTTAATAAGACATATTTTACATATATGCATTCAAACACACGCTGAACTTGCTGAGACAGATTTGTTAAGAGTGTGGGACCCAGGGGTCCTCGCCTGCTGTCAGGGCCGGGTGAATTGTGTCCTCTCCAGACCCTGGGGGTCACTAGGGATACTTGCTCTTCTTCCAGGCACACGACAGGACTGTGCTGATCTGCCCTTATGGCTTGAGTTGAAAATCAAATAGGAAGGCGCCACTTCTAGGCAGGAAGTTTGAGAACCAACGTGTGACTCGGCACATTCCCTTCTATGGTTCTCATGTTACGGTGACCATGATTGTTCCAGATGGTGACTGAGTTGTCATCCTGGGTCTCACAAGATAATGCTGAGCAGAGTTCCCAGGATCCATGATAGACAAGGAACAACAACAAGAAATAAACCTTTGGTTTTTGAAACCAGAGAGATTTGGGGTTACTTATTACCACATGAGCTACCTGACTGGAAGATTTATTTGGCAATGTCTATCAGTATTTAAAATGTCAATAATATCACTCTTAAAACTTTTGCAATGTCTTTAATATATATTCACTTTTATAAATGTGCAAAGTGATGTCTATGAGGATATGCGTGTTGTGCAACAAGTGTTGGAAATAAATTTGATAGGCAAATTTCATATGCTCGAATTTTTTGCTTGCATGATTAATGAACATATTCTTATGGAATTAGCTGGGCACGGTCATGGTGACTTCAGGGAAGAGTTAGAAATCACATGGTGCCAGATCTGGTGAATCAGGTGATTGAGGACGCAGCATAATAATTTTACAAGCCTGCCTTTCCGTCGGATAGCACTTCACAGCAGTACTCACCCTATTTTTTTTATCACACCTCATGAAGACACTCACAAAAGAGAACTCTCAGAACTGCCTCGGAAAGTGGCAAGAACAATGGGTAAGTTTGTGTGTGAACCAAGAGGGAGTATTTTGAGGGGGACTAGTGGGAACATGTCTTTTACTGTAATAATTTTTTAAATTTAAATATTCACTGTATATCTTATCGACCCCCTTGTACTTATTGATTTGTGTGTGTGAAGCCATCCTTGCATCCCAGTATAAATTCCAGTTAATCATTTGGAAATAATGGATAAACCTGGAGGACATTGTGCTAAGTAAAATAAGCTAGTCACAGAAGGACAAATACCTCATATCTCAAATATATAGGGAAGCGTAGAGTATAATCGAACTCACAGAAGTGGAGAGTAAAAAAAAAAGTAGAGAGTAGAATGTTTGTTAGTAGAGGAGAAGAGGATAGGAAAAGAGGAGGGTTTGGTCAAAGGGTACAAAGTTTCAGTTATGTACGAGGAATAAATTTTAGTGATACATACCATAGCAAGGTGACTATAGATAATAATAATATACTGTACATTTCAGAATTGTTGAAAGTTCTAAACACAGATGTTTTAAGTACAAAAAATAAGTAAGCAAGATGATGGATGTGTTTGTTAGCTTGTTTACATCATTCCACAATGTCCACACATATTAAAAGATCACACTGTAGCCAGCAAATATATTTACTTGTCAGTTGAAAATAAAATAAAATTATATAATTTTAAGAAGAAATAATGCAAAAGGAAGGTATCCTAATATACTTTATGCTCATTGACAGTTTTCAAATCACAATGAAAGTAAACTTACTTCATCCATTTATGAATCCATTTCTCCATCCACTTATTCACATTCCTCCTTCCTTTTAACTATGTCTCCACTCATCCACTATACACAGTAAGATAAAAAATGGATAAGTTACCAAAAAAGTGAGTTCCAGTCTGTGTTGGCGGCCTAGGAAGTGTGGTTAAAGGAATCCGCTTAGAGATGGAGTGATACATAGTATGGGAAGCAAAGTGTAAGTGACTCACAGCCAGTTGGAGCTGGGATAGAGCCATGTTTTCTCAAAAAAGACATGTGGGACCTTGAACAAGTTTCTTAAACTTTCCAGGTCTCAAAATTCTCATCTGTAAAATAGACTTAACCAACTAGTTAAATTTAAGCGCTCTTACAGCCTAGGACTTAAGCTCTTGTTTTGAGGAAACACAACCCTTACAGAAATTGAAAATTTTACTTTCACCTTCCTGAAATATTTCCAGGGCTCATCTAAGGGCAGTCTCTCCCAGAGACTGGGTAAATTCCTGGCTGTGTCCCTGTTTGTCACATGGTCTGATACATCCCTGGATTGGTGTCAGCTCTTGCCAAGTGCCCTTTCCACATGTCTTCTGTGCATCTACTCCAGATGGAGGTGGTGACTATGGAAACCCTGCTCTTCCTAGTCGCTTACCCCGTCCTGGTCTTTGTGGTTTATTTGTACCTTGCCTATACCTTTGTAAATAGCCCCTACTAAAATCTCATCAGTGGCTTTCATCGGAGTGTTCCAAGTATCTTCAGGTGGGCCCTGATTGATAGAAATCTTATATGTCTGGCCCAGTGCTGAGATCTGAGTTTACAAAGATGAAAATAAATAGACTGTTACCTCACCTTATTCAAGGTTCTTGTCTTATGGGAAAAAGAGAAAAGCCATGGAAAGCTACAAGAACTCCTAGGCAACACAATATAAAGATGTGCTCAGAGATACAGAACACAGCAGGAATCAGCATTGTCCCAGAAGTCAGTTTGGGTGAGAGTCACTAGAAAAGGCTTCTGGGAGGAAGGACTCTCTGAGTCTTGAAGAGTGAATTACAAACTCCATTGGAGGACAAGGTGGATAAGAGGCAAGTTCTAGAAAACACATCGCTGTTCAATGTGTGAAGGAAAGCACAGGAAGAGTATGTTCTTCCGATGCCTGGGACCCACGGTGTAGACAAGAATGGGGGGGAGAGGACTGACGTATTTTAGCAACTGGAATCTACTTACTTCCTTTCTTCTGCCTATCAAGGATATTTTTTACTTTGCCCTCTATTGTCATTATTATCACTCATCACCAGGACATAACCTTGGAATAAATGTAAGTCCCCAGCTGTCCCCAATGTTTATGGCACCAGAGACCAGTTTCTTGGAAGACAATTTTTCCACAGACAGGAGAGGGGGGCTATTTTCAGGAAGATTCAAGCACGTTACATTCATTGTGCAGTTTATTTCTATGCTTATGACATTATATTTCCATAAGAAGTTAGCAACCTAGATCCCACCCGTGCACAGTTCACAACAGTGTTCACCCTCCTAAGACAGTCTAATGCCACTGCTGATACGACAAGAGACGGAGTATAAATGACGATTCCAGTCAGGGTGAGAGGCTGTTAATACAGATGAAGATTCTCTCACTAGTTTTCTACTCGCCTGCTGCTGTACAGCCCAATTCCTAATAAGCCGTGGGCCCGCACATGTCCACGGCTAGGGGTTGGGCACTCCTGCTTTATAGAAAATTTAGCTTTAGCTATTGTTATGATTTGGATCTAGACGTCCAAGAGCCTCACGTGCTCAGAGGCAGAGCTTGTGGGGAGTGATTGCATTATGGGGGTGCTACAGCTGGCTTGCTGTTAGGAGGTGGGGCCTGGTTGGATGAGGTTACTGAGGGTGTAACCCAGAAGGGTGTATCTCCCTCTTCAGCTCTTCCCTTCTCTCTCTGCTTCTCTGCTGCCATGATGTGAGCAGCTTTACTCCACCAGGCCCCTCTGTCATGACATTTCTTCTCCAGAGCCACCAGTGAGCTGAAATAAATCTCTCCTCCTTCAAGTAGTGTGGGTGGGGTATTTTGTGACTCAGTGACTAAGACACATATAGAAGCAATACCTGTTCTTGTTTTCCTCACTTAGGAAATCATCGATCTCATTTAACCCTTGCCTTTAAAACAAATGTTCAAATATGTGCAATCCCCCTTAAGCGTTCACTGCCATCATTTGACTGCTCCCCACGAGCAGGCCCTGGTCTACCCTAAGTCCTGTCAGACACCTGGGCTGCAGCTACCATGGCAGATTCTTTTCTCTGTAAATCATTTGATAATATTTTCTGCTTCTAATCACTATTATGACAAGCAGCAAATTGGTAATCGCAGCAATCTAAGAATAGACATATTAGCAGGATTAATGACCAAAAAAAGCTAAATTCAAGTAATGCTACCAGTTGGCAACAATTTGTGCATGCAAATAGTTCTACTTGTTTCTAGTGAGTGAAAAAGTGGCAAAGGAGAACTAGAGAGGGAAGAAGGGTCTCAGTAAATTACCCTCTGCCTCAAAGATGTTTTGCATGTGGTATAGGTTCTTTCTCGTTCTGCATTAAGACAAGGGTACATGGGCCAAGGCTGACCTCGGCAATCTCCATGGAGCTATTACCTCTTACATGGTAGTTAGATGCTAAAGTAATCACAGGATTTTAAATTTGTTGTCGAAATGGCCTTGGAAAACTTCTAACAGATGCTGATTCAGATTCTGCTTCTTCTGTGAAGGCTCTAAAGTTGGTTTTTGGATGTTGGTTTGTATTTATAGTCCATTTGTATAGAAAACACAAAGATTCAAATGTAAGAGTCACCTATGGCTCAGCCAGGGGCTCACACGGTGAGAGTTGTTCTGAACCAACAGAAGGAGGGGAAGGGAGAATTTCATGTGACCCCTGCACACTGTGGGGTCTGCCCACACTAAGTGGGACCACAAGTAGAACTGCTGACTCTCTACACTGCTTTCCTTTTCCCTCTCTCTCCATTTCTCCTTCCATTTCCATCAAATGTGAGTTAAGTACACACATGAAGCAGTATCATTTATCTATTCAGTGCCAAAGAAAAGGTAATTATCTTTTCTTTTCTGAAAGCATCTTCTACATAGAGAGTTGCTGTGATGAAAGAAACAAATTAATCTGATAAAGAGCCCAGAAGACCCTTCATCCTGTCCCCTTCCTGCCCCAGGAACAGACCTCAACCAAGAGAAGACGAAAGAGAAGGAGGAGGGGGAAGAGGAAGGCAAGGAGGAGGGATAAGGAGAAGGGACAAGGAGGAGGGGAGCTGCCACTTGCACCAGCAGAACTCCAGCCGTCGGGTCTGTGGGTCATCCAGGCAAAAGGCAGCTGCAGAACCAGACAGGGAACATGTAGCCCACAGTGTCCTTAAGAACTGAACCTTGTAATGTAGTTGCATATTGGAAACCATGGGAAGCTGGCAGCTTTGGGCTTAATTATTTCTTGAAATAAATTCATCTCTGAAGATTATCCTGATAGGGCAAAAAAGGCACATTTTTGAAAATCGGAAGACCCCAAGTTCAAGCCTAAATCTATCCTGACCTACCATGTGGCCTTCTCCAAACCTGACTAGTTAGGCCAGCATTCCTGAACTACTATTGCCTTGATTCTGAATTCTCTCAACCTACTCAGCTTCAAACACTGTGAACTCTGCTGGAAGGTCCTTGTCAAGTAGTGTCGGCTTATTGCCTTGCCCTGTCCTTTACCCAGGGTATAGACAGAAAATTAAGAATGCTAGGAATAAAGATACAAGGAGGCAAGAGGACAAACATCCTGATCTCTTGGGGAGACTTTGAGATCCCAGAGACCTGCAAGAGGACCAGAGATTAGATCATTCTAAAATTCTCCAAAACTAAGTCTTAGGGGAAGCATATTAGCTGTCTGCACCAGAAATCACACTAACACAAAAAATGCCACAGGTGCTGCAAAGCCTCCTATGGGAGAATGACCTCAGGACTACACTCTCACCACCTCCAGGAAGCCTCCCTTCTCTCTCTTAGCTTCTCCAAGCTTCCTGCACAGACTCTGGGGCATTTATATCCAAGCTTGCATTGATAAACTCTAGTGACTCCATCTCACCTCAGCATCCACATGTTCCACAGGTGCCCACAAGCTGCCAAGACCTAAATTAGCGGCCAGAAGGAAGAGTCACAAGGTGCATAGCGCTTACCGTCTTCTTAGTTGTCACTTTGACCTCCCAGATAGCCTATTGGCAGTGTCTAAACCACTCTCCCAAGGGCATCTTCTTGGCTCATAACTTGACCTTTTCAGGCCTTTCTCAAATATTTATTCTCTATTGAAAAATTAAGTACCAACCAGATATGGTGGCACACGCCTGTAATCCCAACATGACAAACTGAGGCAGGAGGATCACAAGTCTAAACCCAGTGACTTAGAAAGACCCTGTCTCAAATTTTCTTTAAAAAAAAATTTTTTTTAAAGGGCCAGGAACATGGCTCAAGACGAAGCCCTGGTTCAGTCCCCAGTATTGCAAAATGCCAGCTTGACCTTTTCATCCCTTTTCCTTTCTTCATTTTTCTACTTAAAATCTATTAAGAATGATGTCAGCAAACACGGTTAGGGGGTAAGAACCTCCAGAATTTCTTTCCGCCATAAAAAGAGTGGAAAATCTTAGAAAAAATTGTCACAGTCAACTTTTTCAGAACTCTGGAAATTAATCAAGAGCTTGCAGTAATCTGGGTAGCATTTATTCATGGGCAGTGGCAGAATCTCATTAAGAAAAGAAAACATCCAGGCATTTCCACTTGCCTTATTCCCATGTTCTCCGCTGCACTCAGTGGTAACTTTGAAAAATCATAGCCCCACTCTCAGGGTAGTCTGGCAGACACAAGAGGAAGGAAAAGAGAACTGGAGCTCTTTCAAAGACTTATTCCCCTAAATCATCAATATTTCATCAGTACGAAGGTTCACTGTAAGTCTGCATTTGCAAGGCTGTTTGTGCTGGACCTGACTTGAAGCCTGCTCACTGTGAAAAGTCTTCTCCCCAGAGGATGTTTGTTGAAAACAATTTAGAAACAAGTGCTTTAACTTTGCAGCTATCTGAAGTGGTTCATAACAATGGGGGAACAAACAGTAAACTAACTATAAAGCTTAAAAGGACAAGCGGGGATGAAAGAATGAGGTGTTCACAGTTGGGGGACTTGGGGACCTGAGGTTTTTCTTCAAGCCAACCATAAGGCGCAGTACAAGCAAAAAATAAAGAACACAGAGTTTCCAGTTACCTACCAGAGTGTTGAAGGCACCCACAACCACAAGATTCCTTGGCACAGACAGAGGTTTGTTGGTTCCAGAAGTTTAAGGGCAATTATAAGTTCACCAAATCAACTAAGTACAGATTTCAGTGGTCACACACAACAGAAAATGCAGGCTCTACAGACTCAGGTCGGAAAAGACATTAAAATAAGCAAGAATTACAGCAAGCAGCAAACAACCATGAATCCTGGAAAAGAAAGAAATCTGACTGACAGAGTTGCTATAATATGTTACCCAACTTCCAACCAAAAAATTCTAAGATATGAGCAGAAAAAAAAAACCATCATCTAGAGAATTATCCTTGAGGAAGCTTGGACATTGAACTTAAGACAATAATTTTAATTCAACAATTTTACATATTGAAATATTTAGAAGTTACATAAAACTATGTCTAAACAACTAAAAGAAAATCTGAGAATGGCATTTCACTAAATAAAGAATATCAATTAACAGACAGAAATTATTAAAGCTGAGACAAACATAAAATTAAAAGCACAAAGACAAAAAACAAGAAATTCAAGCAAGAATGCAGAGAAAGGGAACTTCTTATAAACTATTGGTAGGAATGTAAATTAGCCATTATGGAGGACCGTATGGAGGTTCCTCACAAAAAGCTAAAACTGGAACTACTATGTGATCTAGGAATCTGCCTCTGGGTTTTTATTAAAGGAAATGAAATTGGAGTATCAAAGAGATACCTGCACTCCTCTGTAACACTATTCACAACAGGCAAGATAAAGAATCAGCCTAAATACCCATCAGTGGATGGACAGATAATGAAAATGCAGTATATATAAACACAATGAAAGGTTATTGAAACATAAAAAATAAAATCTGATAATTTACAAAAACACAGATCGACTTGGAATTCATTATGCAATCAAATAAGGCAGGCACAGAAAGACCAACACTGTATAGTCTGACTCCTGTGCAGAGTCTAAAATGGTTGACCTTGTGGAAGTTGAGAGTAGAATAGTGGTTGCCAGAGACTGTAGAGAGCAGTGGAAGGAAGAAGGAATGGGGCAAGATCGGTCATTGAGTATAATGTTATAGTTAGATGGGAAGATTAAATTCTGTTGTTTTATGGCAGAATAGAGTAGGGAAAAAATTAAAAATAACGCATTGCACATCTCAAAATAGCTAGAAAAAAAAAAGATGTTAAATGTATTCACCATAAAGAAATGACAAAAGCTTAAAATGATGGATTTATTTATTACTCTGAGTTGATCATTTTTCTGGATATACATTAATCAAAATATCACATTGCACTTCATAAATATGCACAAATATTATGTGTCAATCCAATAATTTTAAAAATCCTCTTAGGATTTTTGCTATGTAACAACACTCTATTTCTTTCTTTCCATTTATCCATACATATGATAAAACATTATATATCTATATAGGCAAATAATAAAAAAGGAATACTAACTGAAATACAAAACAGCAAATGCGAGAAGGCTGAAGAAAACTCAGCAAAATTAAAGATCAATCAATCAACATTACCTAGGCTGAGGAATAGAAGGGGGAAAAAATGAAGAACGAACATAGCCACAGAAACCTGTGGGAATCAACAGGAACACCAAAGTATGCATATTGGCAGTCTTGAGAGGAGAAGGAAGGAGAGGAGAGGAGGGGAGGGGAAGGGAGAGGGAAACGGGGACTTGAACTTATGGACGAAAAACTTCTTAAATGTGATGATAAGCATTAATCTGCACTTCTAAGCAACCCAACGAAATCCAAATAGAATCAAGTCTAAAAAATCAATTCATAAGTGCATCATAATGAAACTGTCAAAAGACAAAGAGAAGGAGAATCTTGAAAATGTCAAGAGAAAAATGACTCCTGGTACACAAAGAATTCTCAGTAAAATTAACAACCATTTTCATCAGAAGTCACTGAGGTCAGATGACAGCAAGATGACATGTTCAAAGTACTGTAAGAAAAAACTTCCAGTTGAGAATCCTATATCCATCAAAATCATTCTTCACACTGGACACGGGAGCATATACCTGGGCACTCAGGAAGCTGAGGCAACAGGATCATCATAAGTTTGAGGCCAGCCTGGACTACATAGTGAGACCCTGTCTCAAACCCCACCCCAGAAAAATTACTCTTCAAAACGGAAAATTAAACATTCCCAAAGCAATTGTATGCTAACAATCTGGATGAAATGAACAAATTGCTAGGAATATGCAAATTACCAAAACTGACTTGAAAGGAAATTGAAACCAAAGGTCCCTAACAAGCAATAATTATTGAATAAGTTTGATTCAATAAGTAATCAAACACCTCCTTACAAAGAAAATCCTTAGAACAGATAGACTGGTGAATTCTACCAAATATTTAAAGAAGAATTAATATCAACCTTTCAAAAGCTCTTCCAAAGTAGAAGGCTCAGAAACACTTCTTAACTTATTCTGTGAGGGCAATGTTACTCTGTTACCAAAACCAGACAAAGACAACATAAGAAAAAATACAGATTGATCTCTCTTACGAATAAAGATGCAAAATCCTCAACAAAATACAGAAACAAAATACAATACCCTACGAGCAATTAGATGAAAGAAGTTTTAAAATATGGATAGGAAAGGAAGAAATTACATTATTATTACTTCCTGATGACATGCTCCTCTACATAAAAGACCCCAAAACTCCACCAAAAGACGGCTAGAATTAATAACCAAATTCAGTAGTGCAGCAAGATACAAAGTCAACATTCGAAAATCAGTTACATTCCTATACACCAATAACGAACTCACAGAGAGAGATTAGGGGAATGGTACCTTTCATAATAGCATCAAGAAAAAAGAAACAAGAGTCAACCTAACTGAGGAAGTGAAACACTTTTACAATGAAAACTATAATATCTGAAGGAGTTTGAAGAGCACATCAGAAAATAGAAATATATCCCTTGTTCCTGGATAGGCAGAACCAATGGCAGAACCAAAATGGCCATATTTCCAAAACGTTTATACAGATTTAATGCAATCCCAATCAAAATACCAATAGGACTCCTTACAGAACTAGAGAAAGCAATCCTAAAATATATATAGAACCAGAAAAGACCTAGAACAGCAGAAGCATTTCTAGGTAAAAGGGCAAAACAGGGACATCACAATCCCAGACTTCAAGTTCTAATACAGTGATAAAACAGTATGGCTTTGGGAAAAAAAAGAAAAAACCACAAAAGCAGAAACAAAAAAACTATAAATGTGGCTCAGTGGAACAGAATAGAGGATGCAGAAACAACTCCATGCACATTCAGCTATGTTATCTTTGACAAAGGGGCCAAATCCTGTCACTGGAGGAAAGATAGTCTCTTTAACAAAAGGGACCAGTTCATATAATAGTCAAAGTACCAAAGATAAAGTAAAAAATCAGAGAGTAGCAAGAGATAAGAAACATATCAATACCAAGGAGTACCAATGTAAGTAGATTTCTCAGCAGAAATTCTGCAGCCAAGGAGAGAATGGGATGATATATTGAAAGCACTGAAGGAAAAAAAAAAGACCAATTAAGAATACTATACCTAGGGCTGGGGATTTAGCTTAGTCGTAGAGCACTTGCCTAGCAAGTGCAAGGCCTTGAGTTCAATTCCCAGCATCCAAAAAAGTAAATAAAAAGAAAAGAAAACTTTACTAGCAAAGCTGCCTTTCAGAAATGGGGGAGAAATAAAAATGTATTTTGGCAAACAAAATCTGAGGGAGTTTGTATTAGTTACCTTTTTAGAGTCAATGGTTTGCAAGAGAGCAGATTTAATACAGGACATACAAATTACAACATTCACACACACAAGCTAAAAGCAGGAAGAGTGTAGAACATATATCAATACGCTGGAGACCTAAAAGATCCAATCAAGGACTGGGAGCCCATGACAGTGTTCGGTGTACATCCGTGTCTGCACTAAAAGACTGAAGAAATCTATACAGGAACCGGGATATGATGCTCACAGCAGAGATGAAAACCAGAACTCCCCTGAAGCAACAGCAGCCATCCTCGATGACAGCAAGGCCCCGAGCTCCTTCTGTGAGGAGAACAGCCGAGTTCCCGTCTAGAGAGCCAGCCTCAACAGAGCTTCTCCTGGGAAACAGCCAGCTGCTATCTTCTGCTCCTGTTCTCCTTTGTGTTGTGTCGGCAACAATCCTCAGGTGGATCCTCTATGCCCAGAACCACAACAAGTCAGTCCAGCTGGGCGTTCCTGCTCAAGCTGACCACAATAAGTCCGCCATGGATGTCATCACCACTAGACTTAGCTTGCAGGGATTGCTAAAGGTAGCTCTTTAAACCAAAACAAAAGGCTGCCTGTTAATAACAGAATATATGAAAGCAAAAAACTTAATGGAATAAGTAAAATAGATCCATATTCAGAATATGCTAGGGTTGTAATGATTTTTTTTTTTTTTTGGTGGGGGATCGAACTCAGGGCCTTGTGCTTCCTAGGCAAGTGCTCTAAACAATAAGTCCCCAACCCGTAATAATATTTTATAGAGCAATTTTATCACTACTACAACAATTAAAAGACAACTAATAAGAGCTGCAGTCAAAACAAATTGTCAAGAAATACACATTTTAAAGTAATATATATTCTGACATCAAAAATATAAAATGTGAGAAAAGTAAGTATAGAGTTTTTGTATGCAAGCAAAGTTATCAGCTTGCAATAAGCAAAGTATAGGATGTTCTGTAAATCTTAAGGTAACCACAAAGCAAAAATCTTTGGTGGAAGCACAAAACAAAAATAGAAATTATTCAAAGCATACCACTACAGAAAACCATCAAACCACAAAGGAAGGAAGAAAGAAAGAAATAATCTCCAAAACAACCAACAATTAACATAACGGCAATAGTAAATCCTTACCTATCAATAATTACCTTAAATGTAAATTGATTAAATTCTCCATTAAAAATAGAGTGACTGAATGGGTGAAAGTACAAAACCTAACCATAGAATCCACCAGAAAAATGTATACACACTTCAGGAAAAGAAAAACTTGTATGAGTATTTTAAAACTAAATTTACTGAAACATCATGAGATTATATATGTTACCTTTTGCCTCTACAATTACAAGAGATGCTCAAAGTGGTGGCCGTTAGCTTCTAGACATTTATTAGTATAGCGAACTGCTGCTTAGGTAACTTGGTCATTGAAATTGCTGCACATGCATTTTCAATTTCTTCTCCAAGGACCAGCAATGTAGTGGATTTTCTGTGATATGACATCCACTAGGGTCTCCCATATTAAGGTAACACCATCTATTGAAGAAACATCATACTATTTTTCTTTTCCTGAAGTGTGTATTCATTTTTTGTTGGGCTCTGTATATGCTACTATAAGACAGTCACCTCATGTTTAAGGCCAGACATAGACTAAGGTGAATGGATAGAAAAAGACATTACACGCAAATGGAAACCAAAGGAGATCAGGGTAGCTATAGAGCTAGCAGACAAAATGGACTTGAATTCAAACACTGTAAAAATAGACAGAACATTACATATAGTAAGAGGGTCAATTCATCAAGAAGATACAATTGTAAATACATATGCACTCAATTCTGAGCACCTAAATATATAAAACAAATATTAAAAGGTCTGAAGAGAGAGAGATGGCATTACAATAATAGTAAGAGATTTCAATACCCCATTCTCAACAATGGCTAGATTATACAGTGAGATAATAAGGAAACATCAGACCTGAACAACATCTTAGATTAGCTGAACCTAACAGATATGTACAGAACATTCCATCCAAGAGCAACAGAATACATATTCTTCCCAAGTGCACAAAGAACGTTCTCCAAGTCAGATCACACATTAGTGCACAAAACAAGCTTTAAGGACATTTAAGATGACTGAAATCACATGAAGTATCTTTTTTAATCACAATTATTATAAATTTGGAAATCAGTAACAAGAGAAATATTAGAAAAGTCTTAAATACATGAAAATTAAACAATATGCTCTGGAACAAACGGTGGGTCAATGAACAAATGGAAAGAGAAATTTAAAAAATACCTTGAGACAAATGAAAATAAAAAAATACAGTTTTATCTTGGTCTACAAACTTAATTTGTTTTATGATTTGGGGGAAGATATCTGTGTTTGTGTTTGTGTGGGGCAGATGGCCGTGGTCATGTTTGTCACCCAATGCAGCATTTGCGAACAGAAGCAAAATTTTGCGGAACGCTTTTGTTTGTGAACCTAATTGTCTGCAAACAGAAGTATTTGCAAACTGAGACATTATTGTATACTAAAACTTCTAGAATACAGAAAAAGCAGTTCTAAGGACAACATGTATTATAATAAATATTCATATCAGAAAAAAGACTATCAAATAAAAACATTAGTTCTCAAGGTACAAAAAGAACTGAGGGGCTGAGGATTTTAGCTCAGTGGTAGAGTGCTTGCCTACCTTGAGTGCAAGGCCCCAAGTTCAATACCCAGCACCTTAAAAAAAAAAGAAAAAAAAAACACAAAAGAACAACTGAGTCCAAAGTTAGCAAAAGGAAGAAAATGACAAAAATCAAAGTGAAAATAAATGAAATAGAGGCTATAAAAATAATACAAGAGTAACAGTGCTGAGATTTTTTTTTAAATACACAAAATTGATCAACATTTAGCTTAACTAAGAAAAAGAAGAGACTCAAATAAATAAAATCATAAGTGAAAGATGAGACAAATGATGTCGAAGGACTACAAAGCCTAAAGAGACCTGTGTAAATAATTATGTGTCAACAAATTGGATAATCTAGATGAAACAAATTCCTAGATAATTAAAAATCCACCAAGACTGAGTCATGAAGAAAGAGAATATCTGAACAGACCATAGTGACAAAGAAGATTAAATCAGTAATAAAATCACCCAGCAAAGAAAAGCCCAGCAATTGATAACTTTATGACTTAATTGTACCAAACACATGAAGCAGTAATATCAATCTCAAACTTTTCAAAAACTTTGAAGTAGAAAGGATACTTCCAAACTCTATTTATAAGGCCAGCACCATCTGACTCCAAAGCTAGACCAGGACATTAGAAAATGAGAGAGAGAGAGAGAGAGAGAGACAAAGGGAGAAAGAAAGAGAGAAAGACAGCAAGCCAGCCAATATTATTGATGAAACAAATGCAAAAATCCTCAACAAATTATAAGTAAACCAAATTCAATACCCATTAAAAGTATCATCCATTATGATCAAATGGAATTTATCCCTGGGATATACGGATGGTTCAATATATGCAAATCAACAAAAGAGATATAGCTAGGCACAATGGTGCAAGTCCTTAATTCCAGCACTCTTGAGTGAAGAGGCAGGACTGCAAGTTCTAGCCCAGCCCAGGAAATTTAGCAAAGTAACAAAACTCTGTCTCAAAATAAAAAATAAAAATAAAAATACCAAAACACAACAGAGTTTGAGAGGTAGTTCACTGGAACAGGTCTGGGTTCAATCCCTAGTACTTAAATAAAATAAGAAAATAAATAAACCATCATACTAAAAACTTTTAAGACCTTGTGATCATCTCAGTAGATGTAGAAAAAGCATTTGACAAAAATTATTTTCAAAAGGACAGTGTTTTCAAAGTCAGTTAAAGTTTCAAAGATATCCTGTTGAAGGGTATTTCTCCAACAAATGATGTTAGAAAACTAGCTATTTACATGCAGAAGAATGAATTAGATCCTATCTCACACCATATAAAAAATTAACTCAAAATTGATTAAAGATTCACATGTAAGACCTGAAATTATTAAACTATAGAAAGAAAACATAGGGGGAAAAAATCCATGAAATTTGTCTAGGTAATTTTTTTTGACACCAAAAGCACAGGCAACAAATGCAAAATAGGTGAATAGAATTGCATCAAACTAAAAAGCTTATGCTGTTTAACCTTAAAAAGTGAGAGTGGAAAATCCTGCCATTTCTGATAACACAGATGAACCTGGAAGGCATATGTTAAGTAAAATAAGCTGGGCACAGAAATTCAAATATTGTACGACCTCATTGATATGTGGAATCTCAAATGGTGAAACCCATAAAAACAGAGAGTAAAATTATGGATGCTAGAGGCTGGTGTGGGATTAGGGGAAAGGTAGGAAGTAGGGAGGTTGGGAAGATGTTAATCAAAGGATACAAAATTTCATGGATACATTCAGGAGACATATTGTAAAACCTGATTATTATAATTCATAAAAATATATTGAGTACTCAAAAATTGCTGGCAGATTTTCTCATTACAAAACAAAATGATAAATATGGAAGTTAATTGATAATTTATTAGCTTGATTTAGTATTTCTACAATGTGTACAATATAAATGTCATGTATACATTGTAATATTTATAATTTCTATTTATCAGTTGAAAAATAAATATCAGTAACAAATAAATTCACGTGACATTTCACTTAGCATGAGAATACATGCTAATTTTTTTACATGTTTAAAAAAATAACAAAATTCCTTATCACCATTTCCTTCTCACTAGAATATATAATTTGTTTCTGTATCTTATTTACTGTGGTTTCCAACATTATTGGTGGAGTTTGACAAAGGCTGGAGTTTTTAATCTGCCTTGTTCATTGTTATATCCCTAGTAACTCTCACATTTGGGCACTAACTAATGAATAAATGAACAGAGGGGAAAGAAGGAAGGAAGAGAGGAAGGTAGGGAAAGATGAAAGAAGGGAAAGAGATGGGAGTGTGCTCCTGGGTGGGAAATAAACAAATACACTACACTATACTACACTACTCACAGTTGGGCACCAAACTGGAATTAAAGTCATTTCATAGCACACTAGCACAAAGTAGACATTTAGTAAATGTCCATCAGAGGAGAGACTTGCTGGTTTTTCTGACACGTGTCTTCAACCCTTAGTTGAGGCCATTTTTTTCTTTTGCCCCTCACCAGAAAGGGGTTGTAATGAGATTCTTAGGTGTTCACCAGGACCACAGGACAAACTGTAATAGGAGAATTACTTCCTTCTCTCCATTTCCTTCTCACTAGAAGGCAGAGCCAATCTCCTGGGCATTCCCAGTGTCTGCTAAAATGTACCTGGTCAGGTGTTCAGGGCTAAAATCCGTCAGGTTGGTGTGCAAAGAGACCAGTAAGCAGGAAGACAGTTGCTCTGGCTCTTGGAATGTAGAATAGCTACCCAAAGAGCACTGATTCTGATTTTATTTTACCTTGTCAATAAGGCCATATTTGTTTCGTTCACAGCAGTCTGCTGGTTTTATTTTACCTTGTCAAGGGTCGTATTTGTTTTGTTCACAGCAACATGCTACTTTCTAGTTCCATCGTAGGATCCAGATGTTCATGCTGAGTGCTTTGCTTCCTACACTGCTTACCTAAACTAGGGAATCACAAGGTCAAAAATAGCCACGGGGACCAGCTGCGATGTGATGGGGACTGTAGTAAACTAGACAGCTCAGGCTCTCACCCAGTCACACTGATGTCACGGAAATCTACCTGTAGAGTTGCCAAAGTAAAATTCATGTGTTAAGAACTGCATCTCCAATGCAGTTGTGTTGCCAGGTGAGGGCAAGTGAGAGATGATTAGGTCATGAGGGTCCTTCTCCGTGATTTAATACCATGATCACAGAAGTGTGTCAGTTATTGCAAAAGTGGATTGGTTATGGGACCGAGTTTCACTGTGTCTTGGTCTCTTACTGCTTTGCCCTCACTCACCCTCTCTTGCCCACCCACCTTCCGCCAAGGAATAAGGCAGTATGAGGGCTCTCACGAGAGACCAGGGCCCTGCTCTCAGACTTCGCAGCCTCCAGAGCCAGCCTCTGTTCTTTAAAATTCACCCAATCTTGGGTGTCTGTTACAGCAATAGAAAACAAGTTAAGATTCTCTGTCCCTCCAAGATAAGCTGAATATCTGGATTTTCTTTGTAAAATATAACTGCTAAATTCTTTACAAAGCTCCAAAATGCTTTTAAGACACCCTTATTGATACGCAATTTAGAGTCCATATCATGCACTTATTTAAAGTGTACAATAAAGAATTGTCCGACCATCACCATAATCTAATTTTATAACATTTGCATCATCTCAATAAAAAAAGTATACCCATTAGTAGTCACTCCAACACCCACACTAGACAATCACCAATCTACTTTCTGCCCTATGTATTTGCCTATTCCAGACGTTTCATATAAATGGAATTATACAATACGTGGTCATTTGTGACTGGTTCCTTTCACTTTGCATAGCGTTGTTGAAGTTCATTCATTGGGTAGCGTGTATGTTTTGATTGTATTTGTTGAATAATATTCCATTGTATGGCTATGCCACAGTTTATCCATTCACTAGACGTTTAACAAAGGGATAACATGAACTGGGCCCAGCTGGGTGGCCAATTTGTCATGGTGTGCCTGTCTCCTGTTCAATCCTCCCTCCCCCTTGGTGACAGAACAAATAGATGCAACCAGCCATGGCGAGGTTGGAAACTGTGATCTGAGCATGTCACTTGCCCATTTCCTCCCCCAGCCGAAGCTGCCCTCCTCCCTTGGCGTTAGGGCAGGATGGTGGCATCTTAGCCCAGCACCAAAATCCTGTCAAGACTTGGCCTCCCCACCCTCCCCTGGTCACAAACATCACTCTCTGCCCCTAAACCACTGAAGTTTCCACTGCTCCGTCCCCTCGTTCATGCTGAACCTCAGAGGGGCACTTTACCCTGTGTGGGCCATCCTCCACCACGTAGTGAGCCCCTTCCGGCCCAGGGTTGTTCCTCCTCCACTTGTGTCTCTATCTTCAGGGCTTAGGGGATGGTAGCTACGGGACAAATGTCTGCTCGTGGAGTAGACTGAGACTGTTCCTCCAACTGAACTGCCTTTTCCTGCACTGCCCATCTGACATTTAACAGTAGCTTTCCTAATCTACCCCCAACCCCCAATCCACGCGGCATTGATCATTCAGTCCTCTCCTGGGCTCAGGCAGCACGATCATCGTGTGCGTGTGTGTGTGCGTGCGTGCGTGTGTGTGTGTGTGTGTGTGTGACAAATTCTTACTCATGTTTTTAAAAACTTAATCAGTGCAATAGTTTATTGAGATCTAATTTATTTTTCCCAATATAACATATTTTAGTCTTTATTTACACTTTCAGTTTCTCACACCAGAGAAACAGTTCAGTATTCAAATATATGTGTCTGATCTATTTCACCTAAGAGTACGGTCTCAAAATGCATCCATTTACCTTGAAATATCTCAAGCTTATTGTTCTTTATGTCAGAATAGTACTCCATTGTATTAAAAAAACACCACGTTTTCTTTATCCATTCTGCCGTTGATAGGCATTTGGGCTGTTTCCAAGATTTAACTATTACAAACTGTGCCGCTATAAACCTGGGTGTGCATGTATTGCTGCGGTATGATGCTTTTAATTCTTTTGGGAAGACACCAAGAAGGGGAATAGCTGGGTCAAATGGAATCTCTAGTCCTAGTTGCCTGAGGAATTGCCACTCTGATTTCCATAGCGGTTGCAGCAGTCTACACTCCCACCAACAGTGGAGAAGGGTTCCTTTTTCTCCACAGCCCCTCCAGCATTTGTTATTGGCTGATTTGTTGATAATAGCCATTCTTTCTGGTGTGAGATGGAATCTCAGTGTTGTTTTAATTTGCATATTGAGATCTAATTTATATGCATCAAGAAGCAACCATTTAAGTGTACAGCTCCATGAGTTTTAAAAATGTTCTCTCATAGATAATCCCAACTTTCATCAAGACTTAGAACATTTCTGTCACCCCAGAAAACTCCCTTGTGTCCCTTTCAATCCACGTCCTGACATGTCACCTGAGGCAACCACCCATCCTCCTGACGTGCAGCTTGGTGGTAGCTGTCATCGAATTTCATGTAAATGAATTGAGGCAAAACATACTCCCTCATGTCTGTATGCATTTGACCAGCATGACGTCTGAGAGGTTTGTCCACGCTGTTGGACTGTCATGAACTCATTCCTTTTGCCCCATTCTCAGCACAGTGACTGTTGAGTTATACCGGTTCAAACAAACAGACTCCCACATTAAAATGACCTTAATGAGGTGATTAATACCAAAATTGTGCATTACACATTAATAAAATAAAATAAGAAAAAAGATGCTTTATTCCTTACCATCAGTGTTCTGGGAGGTTGTATTGGTTGGGGTTCTCTAGAGGGAAAAAAAAAATCAACATTTTATATATATAAAATTATGCGAGGACATTTATTAGTTGGGTTTAAAGAATCAGAGTGGAGAGATTACATAATGACTGTCTACTCACTGAAGAGCTGCTCAATCCAAGAGGCTGGAAGCCAAAGAACAAGAGGAATCAAGGATGCGGCAGCAGTCTGAGTCTGAGGACCTGGGAGCTCCCAAAGAGTCGCCGTGTGAGTCTGCACTGAAAAGCTGGGGAAGCTGGAGTCCACAGGCAGTGGTAGTAGCAGAAGATGCTCCCATCAAGCAGAATGGAGCTTTGCAAACCCAATCTGACTTCCTCCTTCCCCTTTGATTTTATCCAGGATGCAAGCCTATTGGATGGTGCCATTCACAGCCAGGTTTGGTCTCCCCCTTCAGTTCGCTGGCCTACATGCCATCTCTGGAAACACCCCACAAACACACCCCCAAGTGTGTTTTACTAATGCGATAGGCATCTCTTAATCTGGTCAAACTGCCATATCATGATTAAGGGGCACAGAAGCAGAAAAACAAAGGGACCCACCAGCACTCTGCAGGTCCCCCTTCCTCACAAAGCCTGGAGCTGATAAAGGAAGGAGAGAAAGAGACCTCAAGGGGACATACAGGCAGCCACAGCAGAGGCAAAAACAGTCACTTACAGCTTAAAGTGAAATAAACCATCAAAACTTAAATCAGAAATTAATCACCAGCAGTAGTTTCAATAAAAACACTTCCCTAGGTAAACATCACATTCAGAAGTCGGTTAATTTCATTTTAAGATAATTAGCTTAATAAAAGCTAAATTTATAGCATGAACTGTTTTTTGCATTACCTTGGAATTGTAGGAATTATGCAACCTAATGCTTAATGGAAATAAATGGAAATCTATATTTTTCTCAATAAGTCTTTGTTAAAGGGAGCCATGCTGTCTTTGTGATTTCCCGTATTTCTGCAATTTTTCAAATTAAAAGCACATAGGTGATAGACAACTGAATGAAAGCAGAAGAAAGTCATTTTCCAGGTTTCTGGGGTGTACTTCACCTCTCTGAACTTGGCTACGTTTTACCCAAGAGCAGACCCAGCCTCACTGGCCAGAGTATTCCTTTTCCTATTTCTCCTCCTCCTCTTCCTTCCCCTCTCCATTAAGTCTTCTTTCTGTTTTCATGAAGCATGGATTCCTCTTTCTCCAATGCCTGTATGTCAACTTAGTTTGGAATTCACCTCTAATTACTGTCTAATAAGAACCTTCCCCGTTTTTGTTTTTTTTTTTTTTTTTGCAAGTAAGAATCTTCCCGGGCCATATATCCAAATGTCACATTTCAAAACGAGTTAAGAACTAAAGAGTCCAAGTCACAAGCTTCAAAGCTAGGACTTATAATGGGGATTCTGACTGATAACCCTTAATTAGGATCTTCAAATATACACAGGCACTGACTGGAGTCAGGCTTTCAGAAGAAAACTCCCGCCTAACAGGTTGGAAATGCGGACAGTAGGGTGTAATTCCCTGAGCTGCAGGGAGCTACAGATCAGAGGGAATGAGAGAGAAACTCTAAGGATGTTTGAGTATGAATTTTATCCTTTACAGATCTTATCAAAACTCAAAGAGGTGAGAGAGCCAGGACAAGAAGAAACAAATGCCCCAGACTGACACACAGTTTATTTGCTGGTGATCTGAAAGTGATTTGAAAAGAAAGACAGCAGGAGAAATAATAGGTTCATGCACTAAGGCAGGACACACAGTCTGGTGAGTGGGAGGTGACTCAAAGCAGGGTGGCCAGGAAGAGGGAAGCCTGGCTGATGGCGGATTCCAGGGACCCAACAGCAAGAGAGACCATGAAAAACGTAGCTACCCTGCATGCCCTAAGCCTGGCATCCATGCTGCTCCTCCAGTGTCCCAGCAGCGGGATGTGCTGTGACTGAGGTAGTGTCCTAAGTACAGGTGGCTCTTTTCCACCGAATTTCCAAAGGCAGTATCGGATTTGGGTGGCAGCTGTACACCATGCTGAGATCTGAGACTTTCTCTATTCCCACCACATGCTCAGCCAGTAGGAATGACAGATTGCTGTTTCTGATACCACAGCCCTTGTTTGACAGAAAGAATCACCCTGAAGTGTAGTTTAGTGACCAATCGGGCAGAAAATTTAGGATGAAGCCATCAAAACAACCACATTGAAGTGGATCTAAATCCTGACACCAACAATTAATAGTTGTGTGGTGTTGACCTTGGGTCAACATTGCCAGGCTGCCCCTTTCTCAGCATGGCTCTTCCCTTGAAATACAGATTGTCCGGTCCAGTTCAATGTGAATCTCAGATAAACAAGAAATAAACATCGATATACAGAACTAAGAAATGGTCTGTTATCTAAAATTCAGATTTAACTGAGAGTCCTATATTTTATTTGTCATATCTAGCAAATAGCTCCCCCTCTCTCAACCTCGTTTTCCTAGTTCATTTCCAAGTGCAGAGCAGTGCCTGTCTAAAGGGCGGCTGAAGATCCACTGAGTGGATGTCTACTCCGTACAACATTCACACATTGTTGACTGTAACAGATTGTGATCATGATAAATTGAGCTCTTAATTATTCTTCTCCTTCCTCACTGTCTTTGCCTCCCTTTTAGCTATTTCTAAATGCTAAACTTTTCATAAAGGCCATTGTATGTTTCCTTCATAGGAGAACATTCTTTTCTCGCCTTAGAAATCAGGACACTGGGGGTCACATGCAGAAAACAAAGGTGAGATTTAAAAGTGGCAGCTGTGCCTCCACCATCTCGAGGCTTATCTGTTGACACTGTTCTCCTCCACACCACAGTTCTCTTTGTGGTCGTCAGACAGCATCCTTTACTCCTCAGCTGGAAGGTATGACCAGGGCAGGCACGATGTGCCTCTAATCCAACCACCCTGCTTTTGAAAGGAAAATATTGTCAACTTAAGAGACCTGCCCAGAAGCAGAAATAGACACTGAGTCCCTTCCACCCACTCGCCCAGCACACTTTGGCCAGGGAGTCCCATTAACCACAGTCGGCAAATACTCACTTCAGAACCGCTCCTGCCACATTTGTATGCCATTCTGCTGTGTCCAGCATAACGTCTAACTGCATATGTGCATCAATAATCTTTTATTGTGTCATAATACATTTTAGTGTGTGGATAGCTATTATCTTTTAGAGGCCCCCATTTAGATTTATGGAGCAAAAGAGAAAAGTTTTTTAAAAATGTAATCTAATTAATCTGAGTGCATTTGTATGCCTATTAAAATTCACCTGTCCGGGATTCGCCATTTATCATGATTACAAGGGAACAGCCATGCTGAGAATGGGGCTGCCTCTTCATTTAATAAGAAATGATGATTTATTATCCAGGACGCTTTTAGTAATGGTTTAGATCTAATGGACAGTTCTGTGTGACAAACTCACCATGCATACTGTAAAACTAGATGTGTCCCTTCATACAGGGCACCCCCCAGTGACGCTCTGAGACATGCTTACGTGCTCTGGATATCGCAGCCCCGTGGAGCCCCGCAGGGGAAGGGAGACCATCTTTCAGGTGGCTGGCAAGTGGGCAATCCACCCTTGATTACACATGACAGGGTCACTGGTCCCTGAGTCAACAGCCTGAGTCCATCCATGGAGTCTGACCTCACTGAGAGATGGTGCAGGCCAGGTGGTCCTATGGAGCCCTCAGTGCCCCGTGGTCAGTATTCCTTGCTCTTGGACTGAAGTGTTCCCCATTGTGAACACAAGCAGTAGGAATGTGACCTGGGGCCTCTTTCCCATACTGAGGGAAAACTTTTCTATTCAACCAGACCTAAGGACAGCAATGTTCATCTGTAAGTTTACATCCCCCAACAACTGGCCAACAGGAGGCTGATACTAAATTGAGCAAAGCTACTAAGAAAACCCCGGGATAGGAAGCACTGAGCCCCTGGAGAGACCCCCCAGATGCACGTGCAAAGCACAGCAAAGGTCTGAGCTTCCCCGGCAAACAGCAAGGTTGGAGCTTTCAGTGGAATTAGCCTGGAGCACATTCCAGTGCCCTTCCCTTGGCTCTTGGGGCACATGACTTATGTTCCTAGAATAGAGGCTTTTTGGTCTGTTTGGGGCTGAAGTTGGCTACATGTGGCTTGGTCTTGCGACCTTCCCAGTCCCCAGGTCTGTGAACTCTTTGCTGCTGGGGTCCAGGCTGCCACTGAGGATAAGAGACCACCCACTCAACAGCTTGGAGGTCCAGTCAGACAACAACACCATGCCCAGCAGTCCAAGAGTCCACTGGACAGGAGAGTAGGACCTCGGATGAACCCATAAGACAAGCTCCGCTGTGGGTTTTTTTTTGTTTTTTTGTTATACTGTGAACCTGGTGCCTTCAACCGAGCTACAATCCCAGCCCCCTTCTTTTCTTTCTTCTTATTTTCTTTTTGTTTTTTTTCTTTTGCATAGCATCTCACTAAATCACTAACTTGGCCAGGCTGAGCTCAAACTTGCAAGCCCCCTGTCTCAGCCTCACAGAGCACTGGAATTAGAGGCACGTGTCACCACAACGGACCTCTACAATGTTTCGGCTGAAAAGAAAGAGAACGAACAGCACCTGGCCAGCTCAGAACAACACCACGTGATCCAAATGAAGTCACTGTTTATACTTCGCAAGGCAGAGATTTTTGTCTCATTCCAGCTCATCGTCCTGGAGACCCAACAGTCCCTGCAGAGAGTATACTGTTCCGGAAAGCTTCCTGGAGGAGAAGGTACCACAGAAGGGGCAAAGATGCCGGGGCATTTATCCACCAACCTCTGCTGGCAATGGCGTTGGCATTGGCTGCCCTGTGTGCAGGCAGCAAGGTGCACCTCGCAGCCACAGAATGGCCTCAGATGGAGAGTCCTGGAGCCTGCTCTCAGACCCATGGTGTGTGACCACGCCAAAGGGGATGTAGGAGGGGCAGTGACAGTGTCCGCTGCCACAGGAGAGAGCATACAGACAATCAGAAAAGCCCTTCTAATGCGGAAGAACAGGCAGGACTTAACTCACTGGGAGCGGTGGGGCAGAACAGCTGTCGCTTGTACCAGGCGAGAAGCACCCCACCTAGAGACACAGGATTGCTAGGCATCCCACAAAACTGACAGGTTCCCCCAAAAGTTTCAACGGGAAAAGTGATGATGACATAGCTGTACAAAGTACCGTTCTGTGACACGTTGACCAGAGAGATTTAAGTGGCCCTGGGTGGGAAGTGTTGCCAAGGCGTAGAGAGGGGTGGGGAGGTATCATCTAACAGCATTCCTTACCTGACATCTAGTCCCGCTTGGCCTCTCATAATTTCAGGATCCCAGAGCAGGAAGACAAGGTGGCTGGGGAAGTATCGCAGGAATGGGAAAGTATTTCAGTAACCTGGAAGTATGAGCGGATAAGAAGCATAGTGTTGACTGCTGCACTGGTGAGCCTGCCACGAGCCTACCACACGTCTACGGACAAAAGGAAGCAGCAAAGCTTAGGGAAGTAACCGTGGCAGCGATCCCCCATCCAGCCTGCTAAGGTAAATCATTTGGTTACGGCCTGACTCACCCTAGAAGTCATCAAATCTCGGAAACACCTGCCACAGTGCTTGGTAGGTAATTGACATATACTTCCAAAATAATTTCTTTTTGAAATGCTTAATATCCAGTCAAATTGGCTCTTTGACCTTCAAAGTTCAAATAAAATTTGACTAAATTTAACCCTTTAATTTTCTTCTGAGCGCTGTTTCCCAAAGTCACTATTTTGACAATGGACAGATGAAGCTGATACTGAAGATTTTGTAAACTCAAAAATCGAGGTTCTTTACACCTGTAACAGTGGGGCTCGGCACCAATCAGGCTTACCTTTGCATCTTTGAGAGCTGACTAATCCTGGATCCCTGACAGAAAATCCAAACATTCTTGTAGAAATTCAGCATGCTTCCACTTGTTGACAGGCCTGTGCCTGAATCAAGATAGTGCATCTTGCTCCTATTCAAAGGATTACTTCTGACCATTGAGTTTTGAGCACTTCTTCCTCCTCTTTAGCATGGAGCCTTGGACCTAACAGCAAATGTTTGTGGCCTTAAATTGAGATATAGCCCAACAGTCCAAATGCATTACTGACTCTCTTCAAGGAGTCAAGAGCTCCTGGGACTCTTTATATACCACTCTATCAAAAACTGGTTCCTGCAGGCTTTCTTTAAACAATGGACCTGGGCTGGCAGGAGAGCCTCTGGGTCCTGCATCCTGCCCCCAGCTCAGAGAGATGCCAGTAGGGTGAATGCAAACTTTACCAAGGGAAGGTCTCAGGAAAGTCAAATGCCATCATTATTAATTCCCTGCTGTTTGGCTGGGATGGAAGCCACTGGAACACCAATGGGAGAGGCTCGACTCCAAATAAATAAACACATGTCCTTTGGGCAGGTGTCAGGCCAGCTCTGGCTGTTAACTGATGGCCCCTCACCACGGTGGCAGGCTCAGCACGGGGAGGTGAGGTGACACTGGCAGGCAAGACGAGTCTTCTGCTTCATCGCAACGAGCAGTCTGGAACCTTAGCCACGTTTAAAAATCCATCTCCCTGAACCGATGCAGACAGCTTAATGAAGCAATATTTATGGAACTGATACCACGGGGGACGGTTGCTCCTTTTCTCCATCTTCTATTTTTAATATTTGATCTGGCAAACGTATTATTAAAGGAATATTTCAAATCTGATTACTCTTCTGTTTGACTGTGTGTGTTATTCAGGCACGCTGAGTGTCAGGGGAAATTACATCGACCAGTTTGGGAGCTTTATTATGTCATTCTTTCAAACAGCCCTTTGCTCCAAGTATAATTACCATTCACATGCAAGACTGTGGTCTCTCAGCTAATCTCAGCCACCTCGCTTTAATTACAGTGGCCTCCTCCTTCCCCTCCAGTCTCCTCCAGGCCCATCCCAGCTCTTTCCGTGGGTGGGCATCAGAAGATTCCTTTCGGAGAAGTGGTCTCTCTGGGTATCATCTGAACAGTTGTTCTGTTGTTGTTGTTTTGCTTTATCAATCACGGAGTTGTTTTTCGAGCTACAATTTTCACTATAAAACAGTTTAAAAGTGAACAGATCACCTTGGAGTGGGCTGTCCTTGGCTATGAGCACTGGTCCAGCCATAGCATGGTGTTCACCCTCCTGAAGACCACAGGCCTTTTGAGTCTGCTCTTCTTCTAGCTAGAAGATAGCTTGAACCATCTAATAAATCTATCCTGCCTCAGGTTGGGCAACTGGTCCTATTTCTAAATTAGCTTTTAACAGGCCAGAGGGAGGCTTTGATTCCCTAAGCAAGGGGACTACAACCATGCAGATGGGGCCCTAGCAGCAAGCTGGCCATGACCTGAGTTTGATGGGGCGCAGAGCTCAGGCTGCAGGCTCACCTCTGCCAACATACTGCAAGGTGCAGCCTCGTTCAGCACCAATCTGAACCTCACAAATTTCAGTGATTTTTGCCAGTTATTTGCTATTTCCTTTTTCTACAAGGGCCAGATGGTATTTTGGTCTTTCAAGCAATATAGTCACCGCCACACTCCTCAGCTCTTTCATTATAACACCAAAGCAGCCATAGTTCATATGTAACTGATGAGCATCATTGTATTCCAATAAAACTTTACATTAAAAAAAAAAGTGGATCAGTTTCTGGCTTTAGACTTTTTCTTGAATTAGCCATATTTGTTTTTAAAGACCTAAAATTTTTAGCTTGATAAAGTTCAATGCAAAATTTGTCAGTTAATATATTTTTCCCTAAAATATTAAAAACACTTTACCATCAAAACAATTTTTAATTCTTTTACGTTCTACCCAAATCCTTTTGAGACAGGGGATCACTGAGTCACTAAGTTGCCCGGGCTAGACTGGTGCTCACAGTCCTCCTGCCTCAGCCTCCCAGAGTGCTGGCATTATAGGCACATGTCACCACAACTACTCCTTTCAAATTTCATCAGACAAAACAGTGAGAAGCCCTAATCCCAGGGGCTGTGCAGTCCAGTCCTGGCTCCACACGCTCTGACCCTGCATGGTTCCTAGACCAAGTTCCAGGCAACAGCAGCCTGGTCCACTGATTCTCACTGAACAGATGCCCACCGGAGGTCAGAGAGGGCTGCACCTCCAAGCACAGATTCTAACAGAAGCAGCAGACGATAAACAAGTAGGCAAATAATAGATGTAATTGTAGTAAATTTAAATTTAATGGAGGAAAAAGTAGGCAAGGTAAAAGAATAATGTTGTTTTTTGGGTAAGAAATATTCCTAAAAGGCTCATGTGTTGAAGGCGTGGTCACCAGTGCAACAGGGTCCAGAGGTAGGCCTTTGGGGAAGTGACTGGACCATGAGGACTCTAAACTTATCAGGGGATTAATTCACTGGCAAGTTCCTACCTGATGGCATTATTGGGAAGTGGTGGAAACTTTAGGAATCTCTTTCTTTCTCCTTCCCTCCCTCCTTCTCCCCAGTGATCTACCCATCAGAGGCCCACAAGCAACAGAGCCAGACTGAAACCATGAGATAAAATAAATCTTTCTTCCCTTCGGTCATTTTTCTCAGGTGTTTTGTCATGGCAATGGAAAGCTAACCGACACAGATAGAGAAGGAGGTCTGGGACTCCGTTACACACTGTGGGGAGGAGGGTCATCTCGAGAAAGTGACACTAAGCCAACTGGCCCTGTTTATGGAACTGATACCATGAGGAATGGTTGCTCCTTTTTGCCGTCTCTCAGGCCTCAGTTTCTACCACCAGCGCCCCCTTGGAGGATGGGAAAGAGTGATTATGCAAAGGGTAGAGGTGCAGTCTGGGCAAAGGAAACAGCAGGTGCAAAAGGAGCAGGCGAGACAGAGCCTGTCATGGTCAAGACACAAGCAGCAGCCAGGAGAGCAGGAGGCCACAGTGGGGAAGAAAGCGGCCAGAGCAGCAGTTGGAGATCTCGCTGGCAGGGCTACAGTTGAGGCTGGATATCAGGTCTGCAAGCCAGAGTGCTCACCAGGACTCAGTTCATCCGCCTACACTCTCTAGCTGCTGTTAGCACACACATCCTCTTGTCCCCTAAAACCACTGACCCACCGCTTCTATTCCTGTCCTTATGCATTTTCTCAGATGTTGTTCTCCAATTCTTGGAATAAAAATTAAATTGCATGAAATTTTAGAACATCAAACATAAGGGCACCCATAGCAGGCAGCATCTCACCTAATGAAATCTTCAGTGAGGATTAGGTCGACATCTCCTGTGGCACCATCTGACTTAACATGAGTTGCTGCTGGAGTGCATTTCCACAGACTTGCATCCACTGATATTTTTGATTTCCCAACAGCTTCATTATATGAAATTTAAATGCCAAATGGACAATACACCAAAGCAGATGTTCTTGGAAATCCCATTAATTCCAAGGAGTTTGAGAAGGCTTGGAAGCTGACTTCTTCTGCACATTTGCGAGCCGAGCTGTTTTTAGGTTCCCTTGGTGTGTTTGGATGCAACTTTATTGCACTTCATATCACTTGCTCAACTCTAATGCCAGAAAAACCAAAGGCTGCAGCAATGAACTCAGACACATTACATCCTTAAAACAGCTCCACAAGCTGCTGCAGGGGGGTAGATGTTTCTTGCAAACAATCCCATTTATTTACCCTAGAGTAGTAGCACTTGACAGTTCAACATGAAGCCACTTACCCAGCCCCAGACTCTCCCAGGTGGAGTGCGTGAGGGGCCAGTTGTAAGGAGGAACAATGTGACCTAGAGAGGTTGAGGCTTGCGTCTTTCTGGGCATATGGAATTGACCTCCCAAGGTGCCTTCTGACCTGGTTTGGTTCCCATCTGTAAGACATGGGTGTCACTGGGGATCAAGGATAATGATGGAGGTTGCACCAGCTATGGCGAGCAGCTAGGCAAAGGCGAATGTGGTCATTATGTTCTCTACAGCAGCTAAGTCCCATTTCTATCTGTTGCTCCCCTTGCCCTAACCCACCTCTGCTCCATGAGGTTCTGGCCTTTGAGGTCTCATTTGCTAGTTCTGCCCACATGAGGGGTAAAAAGTACTGCAAGTAATAGGTCCTCCCCACCCTCAGGCAGGTCATGGGGCTGCAAGAGGAGTGCGCAGTTGGAAGAGAGGAGAAAATGAGCCTCAAACTAAAGATGGCTCCTTTGTAGTTGGCGTATCAGAGCCTGCCAACAGCACAGGGGCTAATTCCCAGATGGGGGTGTCCCTTCTCACCCCACTGCACCCCAAATTGGTATTTCCTCTACTCTGTCCTGCTACTGCACCTAAACCTACCAGAATCCCCCCTACTGCCCTCCCTGGCCAGGGCCATTTGCTCTCTGCTCCTTCTCGTCACCCCTCCTGTCTCTTGATGGTGGTGGTGGCTGCAGAGTCTGAAGGAAGGTGAACAAGGGGGACAGCATCTCTCAGGCCTCAGTTTCTCAGGCCCCTTGGCACTGCACCTCTGAGAGGGGGTTACGACAGAGGAGTAGAGTCACACTCAGCACCCACTTCTTTCTGCAAAAATCGCATAGGCCAAAAGCAGGAGGCCCGGTGCCACCCACCCAGGCCTCCATCCCAAGCAGAAAGACCAGGGGGATGACTCAGTCCTTATGCCCTATAGGGAGACAAGAACATCACATGTGTATGCTTGCAAAAATTAATGTGTATCAGGGTTGGGGATTTAGCTCAAGTGGTAGAGCACTTGCCTAGCAAGTGCAAGGCCCTGAGTTCCATCCCCAGCACAAAAAAAAAAGTGTGTATCAACATGACTAATAGTGTTAACAGTAGAGAATTGAGGATATTTTTACATCTAACTGATGCATGTGTCACAATGTCCAGTGCTCGTAAGGTGTGATTGGACTACATGGGGAATGTTTCAATTTTTTAAAAATTACAGTAAAAGACACATTGCCGTTAATCTCCCTCAAAATACTTTTGAACACACTTACCGATCATTCTTGCCACTTTCTCAAGAAGTTCAAGAAGTCCCCTTTTGAGTGTCTTTGAGAGTGTTTTGAGACATCCTCTTTGCTGGGTGTCTTCTTACAAAGCGAAAAAAAAAAAAAAAACAGGACAAAGCCTACTGCTGAGTCATCCAGTAGAAAGGCAGGCCCATGGAAACAGGATGATGTGTCCTCGTCCACCTCATTCACTGGATTTGGCACTGTGCAACTTCGGGCTCTTCCTGAAAGTCAAAATGACCCAAAAAGCAAATATTTTGAATCGCTGAGGATGTAGAGGCAGCCATAACAGCACAAATAAAGACACTCAGGAAAGAGGACTTCCAGAACTGCTTCAGGAAGTGGCAAGAGTGTCGGGGTAAATGCGTTTGAAGTGAGAGGGAGTATTTTGAGTGGGATGAATAGTAATGCCTCTTTCACTGTAATACATTTCTAAAATTTACACATTCACCCTATTTCTCAATCATACCTCATAACGAGAGCCCAGGTATTGTGGCAGATTGAGGGGATTCTCTTTAGGACACCAAGAGGGACAGTAAGACAGAGAGTTGAGTCGGCGCAGTTCTGGGACCTCATGACCCTCAGTTCCTTCCCTCTTTTGCACTTTCTTTCCCCTGTCCTTCCCATCACTACCTCCCAGGGAAGAAAGATCCAACTTTGAGCACAACAGTGCCCCCCGCTCAGGGAGCCCTGTCTGCCCTGAGGCTCACCAGGAGACCTGTGGGCGTGAATCCACCTGACACACTTCCTGCAGAAATGGGGCCCTCCAACCACATGGCCTTGGGATGGCCCACAGCTCACAACATGCCTTTGAACAACATGCCATTCCTTCCAGTCCTCAGGCAGGTTACGGGACCCCTCTTCCCCTCTTTTACATCTTCCATCTAGCAGGGTCAGAGATAGTGCGGCTTGTTAGGTTCTACAAGGATTAGCTATACGAGGTTCTACAAGGATTAGCAGGGTGTTTGGCAGGCCAGCCAAGATGGTTAAGGGTGGCTGTGTCAGAATTTGAGCAGCCCCTGACTTCACTGGACCCACTGAGGGCCACAGCCTTTATTCCTAGAACTGGCAGACAGCTTGGTGTAGAGTAGGTGCTCATTTAGTGTCCATTAAGTGACTCTGTGCTTACCTTGGCTCTTCTACCCAGCATGCTCTCCCTTTTGGTTGGCTGCCGCTCATCCTCTGAGTTCCAACTCAATATCACTTTCTCAGAGAGGTCTTCCCAAGACAGAGATCTGCAACAGCCCTGTACACCCAAGTCTCTCTGTGTCCTATTGTTTAGCTTTATTATCTTAATAACAGCACTTTCCCCTAATGACTACTTGTGCAGTTTCTTATTTTTTGCTGGCCTTGAACACCAAGGAAGGAATTGGCCTCTGACACTTGGAGCTGCAGGAACTGTCACCCCTATGATTCCTGCATGAGTTTGTAGTCCTTATAAACACTGCTTGAGTAACCATAGGCGAACTCAGTGGGAAGTACAGTTAGTGTGCTGACCCTTATACCAAGCATTTCGTACTTTTTGAAGATGCTAAATTAAGAGCCAGGGTCCTCTGATTCCAAATTGTCAAACTTAGTAGCTGTGAGGACCCCTGAAATCTCTCCAAGGAAGCAAGAGTTTCTCAGAACTGCAAAGAATGGAGGTGGCAAACCTCAGAGAAAACTAACGTTCCATGTGCACAAGCACTACGTGGCACCATTTTACCTGTGGCTTTATTTCCTTCATTAGTCAGGGTAGGCTGGGTCAAAATGCGGTAACAAACATCCCTAAGACCTTCAGGCTCAGGCTGGTAGAAGCTCTGTCTTGACATGAAGCCAGGATAGAGCAGAGCATTACTGGCTTTGAAGATCCATCTGGACATGACACACATGGTTTCCTCCATAGCTCATGGGCCAGAACCAGCCATACGGCCCATCCACCACTCGCAGGAGCTGGGAGTGCAGCCCAGCCAGTGTTCGGGGAGCAGGAAGCTGGGAACCCTTGATGACAGCACAAATGACCACTTTCCTGTGCTACTGTCTATGCTGGGAAAAGTGGAAAGGAAGGTAACAACGAGAACTGACCTTATTAAGAATATATGCTTTGGGGGCTGGGGATTCAGCTCAGTGGTTAGAGTGCTCACCTCGCAAGCACAAGGCCCTGAGTTCGATCCCCAGCACCAAAAAAAAAAGAATATATGCTTCACCTGGAGTGTTCTGAATGGGTTTTGTGCATTAATTCCATCCTGTAGCAGAAGACACCTGCTCAAAGCAGGAGCTGTTCAGCAGGGTCATGAGTGAACAAGCAGAAGACACAGAACCCCAGCGCTGTTTGGACTCCAGGGCCTTTTCTGTCAACCACTGGACACAGTCCCCCAGGGGATGCAGGCCACAGCACTAGGACTCCATAAGGGACTCCAGGCATGAGGGTTAACGTCTCTGAGCTTCACGTCCTCATTTGTGGGACTAGGGATTTAATTCCTGCCCTATTCACTGTCTCAGAGTCAGGAATGAATTTTGTGAGCTTACACAAGGGAAAAAAAAAAAAACCCAGCTGGGAGATCTCCAGAGAATCTTCACCCATCGCACCCCTTGGAGGCTGAGGGGAGAGGGGTCCTGTAACCCATTCCATAGCCAAGAGAGGGGGCCTGGGGCACAGCCTGCCTGATCCAGGGAGAACTCTGTCCTACTACCAACAGTGCTGCATGGAGACTAGAACTTCAGAAGGTTAGGAGGATGGACATACCATTGAAAGCTTTCTATTTTGCCAAGTCAACAACTACTTATAATCACCATCATTTCACAACAGAAAGGGCAATGTAAGATCAAAGGAGTGGAAAAGGTACAATTTCAGAATAAAAGTAAATGCTCCTTGAATTAAATAAGTATAGGGGCTGGGGATTTAGCTCAGTGATTAGAGTGCTTGCCTTGCAAGCTCAAGGGCCTGAGTTCAATCTCCGGCACCACAAAAACAAAAAACAAAACAAAACAAAAACCATAAATAAGTATAGCTTTACAAAATATCACTCGTGTCTGTTTTCCCCCACTTTGCTGTGGGTCAGGGCAAAAGTCAGCACAAGCCAGCCACCACCCATGAGAACCAGGGAGCAGTCTTAGCATAGACTTCTGAGGCAGGGGGCTTTTGACCATGGCCGAGGAGTCCCCTTTGGCAAAGCAGCAGCTGGTGCCCAGCCATGAACGACCACGGAAGCATGGAGATAGAATGCCAGAGCTGGGGCTCCCATGCAACTGTTTCACACCTGGAAAGACCTACACCCCCCACACACATCCACATTGCCGTTCCATCCTCCCTGCACTGGGTTGGCTGAGGGATAAGGATACTCTGAGTTCTCCCTCCTCTCATCTCAGACTCTTCCTCTGCCCTTCTGAGAAGCCAGGTCTCCGTCCTCCTGCAATTCAGGTTCCTGCCCGCTCGGAATCTGCAGACTGGGATACCCACAGCCTCCTCCATGAGCAGTAGGTAGTTTTTTAAAAGAAGTCTCCCAAGCTCCTTCTCCTCGTTTATCTGCTCTTGATTAAAAGGCCATAAGGAATTGATTTGCCAAAGACCTAATAACCAGGAGTGACGGACATGTATGTAATTTAATGACAGTTCCAGACCCATCTTTCATGACAACAGTTGTCCCCAGGGCTGCCATTTGATGACAGAGTGGAGTGATGAGTCTTGTTAGCACTCTGCTAATCGTTTCTAAGCCTGGCCTCCTGGTTTCCCCTCTGCTTAGGCCTGGGCTAGTCCTGCGGGGAAGGTATCCACAAGTCCATAGTCTGAACTAGGAAACAAGATGGTTTAGAGTTAGTTCCCAAGAACTAGGGAGGGAGGCAGGGTTGGGGACTCTTCAGGGTTCAGCTGTGTTTCCACCCAAATAATGCATTTACCAAAGATTCCCAAATTAGTTGGGAAATTTTGGTGGCAAGTAACAGATGCTCAATTCAAACTGGATCAACTCAAACTGGCTCAAATTTAAAGATACTAAACTAAGAGCTGGGACAGTTTTGACTAATGTGGCATTGTTTTGGCTAACGTAATTAAAAAGGACTGATCTGAGCTTCATACAAGCTAGATCCAGGGCCCTGACAGTGTGGTCGAGAATCTGTATCTCTATTTGTAGCTCCCTCTTCATAGACTTTCTTCTTGGGGAAGGCGTGTCCCTGCCTCCTGGTTGAGGGCACCAACAGTCCCAGGCTTAGACTCCAGTTGAGCAAACCCAGTTACAAAGAAAGTATCTCCCTTCCACTGTTAGTTCCAGAGAAGTTGGCTTGGCCTGGCTTGGCTTGGGTACCATGCCCAGTATATTTGACACTTGCCAGGATCTGGACATTGTGCTACATTCTGAAGATGTGAATATAAAAAAGGCTACCTTTTTTCCAAGGATCTCACAGCTCTGCAGAGAGAAACGTGGCAGTTAACAGATGATCCTGGGAATAGCCCGTGTACAATACTGCTCCGTGTGAGAAGCAGGAGATTGATGACAGGGCACAATCTCTACAATAAATTCATTTTTTCTTTCCATCACAGAATCCTCCAAGTTCCTGGTCTGAACACACATTCTTCAGCAGAATGTTTAAGAGCTCGGGGTCCTGTAGCTTGACAGATATGCATCTGAATTCTGGCTCTGCCACAGTGGAGCTCTGAGAACTCAGAAAGTGGATCAACATCTCTGTGCATCTCCTGTACAATGGGGATAAAAATAACATCAACCTAACAAAGTTACTTTGAAGATTCAGTGAGACGACGCGGATGAGGCAATAATTCAGTGTCAACATATAACGAGAGCAGCATAAATGCCATTTGCTACCACTTCTATTCTCTGGTGGCTATCAGACTAGTTATAGGGATGTAAAAACCCTCTCCTTGGGGGAGGCTCATATGTATTCAATTTAGGACAGGGCTGGGTTGCCCTGTGCAGGCAGGACTCCCCCAAACAGGCCTGGGGCAGAAGTTGTCACATTCGGAGTCTGTTGTTTCTTGGTGATTGAATCCAGAGGTTCCCCATGCTGGGAAAGGGATCCAGGTAGACACGAGAACTAGAGGGGCCTAAAACGGGCCTTGAAATCAGGTTCCAGCCACAAAATGTGGAGTCCTGAGCCAAGGATGAGAAGCAAAGCAATAAGAGGCAGACGGAATGTGTTTGGGGAGGGGGTGTCACTGGGAAGGAGTTCGCAAGGATGAGGGTCAGCTTACCCAAGGGGGGCTGTGAGAAGACCTCTGATGTGCTGCCAAGAGTACCTTTCTCATAGCTCATTATTCATCAGGGACCGAAGTCCTGCAAGAGGAGGGAAAAAACCATGACACACCAGCACAAACCTCAAGGAACACCACAGACACCCAGTTTACATACCCACCGGGAACCACTTCACAGTGTTGCAAAACTAAACCAAAGCCGTTTCGACCTCATGTGGATCTCTAGTTTTGTGTGGGTTCTTCACCCTCTTAAGATGCTGCTTGCAACACTCCCTGCTAACAGGATAAAATCCAGCTTTCTTAAGCAGGCATTCAAGACCCTCCATGGCATCTGGCTGCAGCCCACACCCACACTGCCTCTCAAAGCAGCATCATGGCCACCCCTCTATGACTCCCACCCTCTCTGATGGAGCCAGGAAGGCACCCTCTGGACTTACTTCCTCCAAGGCAGCAGGGCATTTATAGGAACAACTAAGCCAATTTTAGAGAATGTTTTAAGGTTTTCACTGAAAACTAATTAAATGTATAGAACCCCTTACAATTAATTACAGCCTCTACGTAATCTGCCTTACATGCAGCGTGAAGAGCAGGCACCCTGCCTGGGCCTGAGAAGCAGAAACCTCCCAGAACATCTCAGAGGTACTGGGGAGAAACAGCAGAGGGACTTGGCCTTGAGAACAGGACCAAGCCACGCACCTCTGCTCTGCCTGTGCTTTCTCTGGCGCCTACTCATCTGTGCTGCTCATACGTGAAATTTACCAGCATCTCACAGATACCCTCCTTCTGCTCTCGGTCATGTGCCATCTTCAGGGTCAAGGCCAAAACTCTTTTTTCTGAGCTCATTACCCATGGTTGATGCTCAGTAAAAGTCCTTCAAATAGATTTGAATTAAAAGAGAACCAATCTGGGACAGACAGAGACTTAACAGCCTCTCCTCAGCTGGAAGGCCTCAGAGCTCTTACAGAGCAAATCCCTAAATATGTGACTTTAGGCTTTGCCCCTTCCCCATTCAGTGCTCCTGGAACCCAGGACTCAGGGTAGGAAATCTGCCTTGGCTCTGAGAAATTAATGCCTTTGAGTTTTATCAGCACCAAGCATCCGAGGCAGCCCCGCTTTCAGGGTGTCTGCCGAGCGTGCATCCCGTTGTCTGAGATCAGCGTCCACGCAGAGGTGGGACCTTGGACAGCACAGGATACATGGGTAGACTGTGGGTTATACCAAACTGGACACTCAAGAACACATAACAGGAGGGAACACTTAAAGAAGAGAAATAGTCATTGTACTGGACTAAGCCATTCGGATCTCCGCATTTTGAGGACAGGGACAAGAGTCCCTGTTCAGTCTCCATTTGTGCTTGACCTGGGCGGCATGAAGGGCTGGCTACTTTCCAGCTTGGAGAGGTGGACAGAGAAGGCCAAACTGCAATGAGAGAAGATGAAAAGAAGCAGAGGAAAGACAGAAGGGAAGGCAAGAAAGAAGGAACCCACCGACTGAGGTCAGGCAATGCCCAGCTCCATGGGTTCCCCGAGGCCCTACTTGGTCCTTCCCATCAGTACCCTCTTACTGATTAAACCAGCATGGGCATTTTTCTGCGCTCTGCCTCCAGTTATTCAGAAGATAAATCCCAGCCATGCCCACTGCCCTCAACAGATTCCTGGAAATAACACCAAGACAGGAATTGAGCTTCTACCCCTTTAAGCAATTCTGCGATCCTTTCTTCATCTAATCTCCTGCCTCCCCAAAGACCTTAAATTTGGCAGCACGGAGGATGGGCACAGCGCAGGGTGAAACAAGACCCAGACCTCAGCCAGCTTGGAATGAGATGCTCAAGAAAATACACTGTGTGCGTGTCACTGGCTTCTTGATTAAAGCTGGACCGAGCTCTTAGCATATTTCACTGCCATTTACAGAGCACATCTGTGTGTGCTTTGGTCCAATAAACACGCTTGGTTTGTTCCTTGGGCCAGTATTTCTTTTGTATTTACTGTTTTGCTTTTGCTTTTGTTTTTGTTTTCTTAGTTTAAAAAAAAAACCCAGCTCATCAGTTTGCCTTGTGCTGATCTACTTATGGCTCCTGACTTCTTTCCCCACCCTGCCTCTTCTCTTTTAGGAGCGTCTGTCTGTAGTGCATCTTCATATTGGAAGGAGAAACTCGACGTGACAATCCAGCCCCGCTGTGATTTCTCCTCTCTGCCTGCAGCCTGATCCCCTTATGCTCCACTGATGGCGTTTTCTTTATCTGCCAGGAGTAGCATCAAGCGAGCTCCCCCGTGGAAAGGCAGCTTGGTACCAGGGGGAAACTGGGCATTCTCACCCTCTGCAACTCGCCCTGCGATGCTGACAGGGCCCTTACTTTCCCAGGGCTCCCAGGTTGACTCAGAGCGCTTTCAGGTTCTCCAAGGTCTGACTGGCCTCGCAGCTGCTTCCTTGACCTCCTGGAGCTGCACAGGGGCAGCCCCCCAGAGTAGGTGCTCTTCCTGCCGACTCCCTCCAGCTCTGCTGCAGACACACCCAGTCAGTAGCCGGCCTAGAAGTACAGCCCAGCCTCTCACCCCATGCTGGCACGTCCAGGCACAGGAACTTCTGGATCCCTCGACTCCACACCATATCCACACTCCACGCGTGCTCCTGAAACTCTCTCAGGTAAACGTGCTGCTTTCCTGCCTTAACTGATCAAGGGGACTGTCCTTTGTACTGAAGGCTTCCACTGGGCCTCAGGGCCTCTTTCTACTAGACTGGAGTCAGAAAAGGAGAAAGCATAAAAGGTAAAGGTTGGGGTGGAAACACACAGACCTTAAAAGCTTTTTTTTTCTCTTTTTTCCTCTATACAGTGGTTTTTAAATACACCCCAAAATACTTTGACTTTCCTTCCTTCAAAACATAAAGTCTAACTCTCCTCCCCAAATGTAGGCTGCACAAATTTACTTAACACCTCTAACAAACAGACTACAGCAAAAGTACTGCTGAACAATTTCCAAGGATTCCTGGACACAAAAAAGCTAGCTTCTGCCTGGATCTCCCTCTCCCCTTCCTCTCCCTCTCTCTCTCCCTCTGCCTCTCTTTCTCCCTCTCCTCTCCATCACCCACTGCCTCTTCCTTTCTCTCAGATTGCTTGACCTGAGGGAAGCCAGCTGCTAGGTCTAGAGGACAATCAAGCAGCCCATGGTAGAGGCACGAGAGGAAAAACAGAGGTCTCCCCCAACACCTGGTACCACCTTGGAAATGCATCTTCGGCCTCAGTTCTGCAGACACCTTCAGCCAGAACCACCTGACCAAGCTACACTAAATTCTCGAGCTAGAAACTCTTACCTCAGAAACTCCAAGGATAATAAGTGTTGTCAGTTGTTTTAAGCCATTCATTTTGGGGTCATGTGTGATGCAGCAAGACATAGTATAAACAGAATCTTTCATTGCAATGAGGTCTGAAAACACCTCTTTGCACACTGAAAACAAAAGTGCTTTTGTTATCTCAGAGTCAGAGCTAGTAGGCTCCTGAGAGGTGAGGTTTAACTGCGCTGCTGCCCTGTGACCTCGTGTTTTGCCAGCACAGTGGCCCAGCTTTGGCCTACGAGGCCCGGATACATCCGTACACCCACAGTCAGCTGACAAGGTCTGGTGGGGCCGACGTAGCCAAGACTGTACAAGCCTGGTCTGGGACTTAGGGTTTCTTTGGGAGAAGCAGGACTGCACCCAGAGATGTCCTTGTCACCAGGCCTACAAATACCCACACTGAAGCAGCCCCAGGCATTTTGTTGCAAAAAAGACCTCCCTCTGGCACAGGGTCAGGACCTGAGCTGCAGCCTGTGCTCTGAGAACACAGCAAGATGATCATGCTGGCAGCTGGGGGCTATTGTAATGCAACGTGCTGGCTTCCCCAGGTATGCCTGGGCTGAGGTGTAGGAGGCAGCATCCTTCCCTCCTGACATAGGCTCTAGATGCCAAGAGCCAGGGGAGAGTGAAGGCAATCACATTCATGCTGAGCCAGGCCTCCGGCCAAGAGTACTGGAGGCAGCCCAGCCTCATCCTCCTGGGTAATGACAGATCCATCATCTAAGCACCAAGCATGGAGCCCAGCACTGCCAGGGATGCCTGCCAGCACTTGATGTGCCCTTATGGGCCTCCTATTATGAGAGGACAGACATTCAAATCAACTGGCTTAGCAAACATTGTCTGCTCGTCTACTGCATATAGGGCACAGGAGTAGCAGCCGGAGGAAAGAGGAAGTTAACGTGGCCCCTGTCTTCCAAAGCACCACTCTCTAGCAAGTGCAGAAATGCAGGGTCACCAAGAGAAAATGTGAACAAGATGCAGACAGCAGCCTCTGCCTCTCCTGTGCCCCTAGGAACCGCAAACATTAAGAAAAATTATCTGAAAGGGTCCACCTGTGGCCTGTGTCTGAAACCTTAGAGAAAGGCTTTTAACGAAGAAACAGCAGGTGTAAACATGGAGATGCAACAGAGCAGAGTATACTAAGTATCTGTGGCCATAAGTCTATCGTGGCAGTAGGTTATCAAGGTTAGTCAGTGCCACCAAAATGCTGTGTAACAAACAGCTCAAAAGCA
Source organism: Hystrix cristata (assembly GCA_004026905.1). Classification (NCBI taxonomy): domain Eukaryota; kingdom Metazoa; phylum Chordata; class Mammalia; order Rodentia; family Hystricidae; genus Hystrix; species Hystrix cristata. The sequence continues at coordinate 72,378 of PVJO010001112.1, forward strand.
GCAGCTACAACAACAAGCAACTGTTCCTTGTTTACAGACTTGCTGGTTGGCTAAAGCACATCTGTGCCAGACTTTTGATTAAAGTTGAGTCATCTACATGTCTCTCCTTCTAGGACACAGGCTGAAGGAGCAATAGCTACCTGGAGTGCAAAGCAGGAGTGCAAGAGGCCACTTGGAAAGTCTCGGGCTGAGTGCGACACGCCTTATAACTGCTCATATCCTGTCATTTACAGCAAGTCATACGGCCAAGAACAAAGTCAGTGGGACAGAGAAGTATGCTCTGCCCACAGAGGCCACCGCAAGAGTGGAGAGGGAGCAAAAAATTATGAACAAATAAAGAATCTTAACAAATGGTAGCCAAGAAGTTATAGGAGATGAAACAGGAGAGACTCACTGGAGCACTGGGCAGGTGATACTAGCTGGTTATTCACCAAACTATTTTCATTTACTCTCTTGGGCACAAAACTAGATGGAATTTCCCAGTTTCCTTTGTAGTTAGTGTCGATGCTCTGACCAGTGGGGGGTGGTTGAAGTGATGGGCACTGTTTCTAAGCCCAGCCCAGGAAAACCTCCCACATAACCTTCCACTCTTCCCTCGTGTCTGTTTAGATGTGCAGAATCTAGCAGAAGATCTGAGGTCCACCGTGATGCCAAAGCCACAATGTGAGAACAGCCTGGGTCTCTGAGTTACCACTTAAAGGAGAGCCACCTAGGAAAGCCACTTGACCAGTTATGTCTGCATTAGTCTGTTTCAGGACTTGGAAGCAAACCCATACAGTAAGCCTCTGGGATCTGGGAGATAGCTGTTATAGCAGTTAATCTACCTTACTATTACCCCATGACACAGAAGCCCTTCACGTGGGGCTGAGAGACACATAGACATTGAACCTGGTAGGCCTGAATTGAACGAGTCCTCAACTGTGTTTACCAGAATAACTTTAACAAACTGATGAACCTCCCTCCCTAGGTCTCAGGCTTTCCATTTTTAAATGGAATCCAGAGTTCCTGCCTCAGTCACTGGAGCAGGCGGGGTATTCTGTAGAGCCGTGGCATTTATGAGATTTCTGAGAGTCAGCAACATGGTGTGTCAAGGGTTAACCTCCTTGGGGCTCACTCTGCTGGAGGCAGGGGGTGGGGGATGGATGCCCCAGTTGTGTGGGTCCTGGAACAACACACACTGGAGGCAAGATGCTTCTTGTCCAGAGCTTTCCCACACATTTATTAGAAGCCAGCAAGAAAGAGAGGCAGCCAGCTTGCCACCCGGCCCTGGTCCTTAAGGTCCCCAAACCTGCAAAGGTCACTTTGGATGCAGCTCCTGAAGTTCAAGCCTAAGCTGGTAGATGAAGCATCTCTCGGGGCAGACTGCATAGATGGGGCTGGGAGGACCCCAAAGGCCCAGGGACACACACCAGCCCAAAGAAGGGTTGAGGCCTTGAGTCCAGGTGGCCAGGCATCAATGTCTTTTCATCTTTTTTTTTAAATCGGTGTATGTTTGCAATACGTAATAGTTATATTCATTTGGGGGATTGTATCTTGATCATTTTTGATCTCTTCACTCCCTTTCCTCCCCTCCCCCCTTCTCCTGATCCCCTTCTCTTCTCCAAAAAGTCTGCCTTCCTGTTTCCTATTACCTCTTTCTTATTTTACACCTCATCTGTACATTGACTTTCTCATATAAGAGAAAGCAAGTGATATTTTACTTGCTTTGTCTAATTTATTTCATTTAACATTATGGTCTCAAGATCCATCCATTTTCCTGCAAATGACATGATTCCATTCTTCTTTTTGGCTGAGCAATATTCCATTGCATATATGCACCACATTTTCTTGATCCATTCCTCTGCTGACGGGCACTTAGACTGTTTCCAGAACTTAGCTATTGTGAATCGCACTGCTATCAACAGGTATTAACTTTGATTTTGTTATTTTTGTTGCTTTGCCTTTTTCTGGAAGACATAAGGAAGAAAGCACAGACTCTGGAGATTTTGAAGCCCCGATGTTGCCACTTACTCCCCGTGTGGCCTTCAGCAGCCACTTGCCTTTCCTCGCCTTTTCTTCCTCAATGTGAAATAAAGACAACCACAGTCCTCTGCCTTCTGGAGATTTCTGAGGCTGACATGAATTAATATTTGGAAAGTATACAGAGTCATGCCTGGGATACAGTAAGGGCCATGTGAGTGTTTGTTAAGTGAATAAAACAAATAGAAGACAGTGAGACAGGAAATGAGAGACAGCAGGTAGACTCAAAGCAGCATAGGGTAGGAGAGGGAGTAGTCAGAGAGACACAGGCAGGCCACCAGCTGGACAGACAGACAAACAGATGGGAACAGATAAGCAAGGAAAAAAAAATAAACAAGTGGCTAAAGAAAACTGAAAGCAAGGGTCCCAGTGAGAAAGAGGAAGGGAAGACCCAAAGCACAAAGAGTCCCACTAGAATGGAACACAAACACAGCATTCTTGGTCTAATTACAAAGCTCCAGCTGGCCAGGTGGCCTTCCAGTGGCATCTGAGATCAAAAACAACACCCTTCCTCAGAGAAGGGGGAAGCCTTTGCCCCATCTCCTGAGCAGAGCGGGCACTGGCCCACTTCAGAAAACGGCCCCAGAAGCCATTTTCAGAAAAGAACACCCGCAAGCCCAGGGCAGCCCGTATGTGGAGTGAGGGCATGAAAAATGAGTAGATTCCATAGATGGCCCCACCACGGAAGCTCTAGGGCCCCTCTCCCAGGCATCCCAATTCGACTGAGGGCCTGACCCTTCATCCCATTTCAAAGGCTTAGGACAAATCAGAAATTTCATTCCAACCTTTATTTCCAAATACAGCCAAGCTGACAAGCTCACGCTCCAGTTTCAACTCAATGTGATTTCCAATGGCAGTGTTACACACCCTCTAAGAAGCAGGTGCTTATCAGCTCTTTAACTCTAGGGGCACTTCTGGGCTGGGCAGTAATGACATTAGTGTGTCTGCAGCTGTCAGAGGCAATGTCACTAATCCGGGTCTAGCAGGGCAGAGCGGTGATGAATGAATGGCATCTCCTGTGAGCCACCCTGCCTAGCAAGCAGCTGAGCCACATAAATGGAGGCCACTGCTGTGCAAAACAACGGCCTTCTCCCTGGAGTCCAGGCCTACCTGGTGAGCTGGAGCAGTCCCGGGACCTGGGCAAAGAAAGGATGCATCGAGAGGTACTGCAGAGACCAGGGAAACACCTAGGAAACACCTGGGGAAGTGTTCAGAGAGTGTACCCAAAGTGCAACCGAAAACCCACTTGTTTATTACAAAGTCCCAACACTGCAATTAAACCTGAATATTGAGGTTTTAGTTCAGAAAAAACAACTCCTACATTAACATCTTTTGTCTTGAAAGAAAAACAAGTAACACGTGTGTCATAGATTTGCCACCACTGGCTGAGGCTGAAAAATACAGCATCACTCGGACAGAGTTCAAGAAAATGACCCACCTATGTTCACAAATAGTACCCTGAAACTTCTGACCGCGATCTCTGCTTCCCTATCATGTCGCACACTGTCTCTTGATTTTGTCTTATAAATGATGTAATCATATAGGCAGACATATAGCTCCATTTCCTCATTTATAAAATGGAGTAGTAACAACCCAGCTCATGGGGTGGTTACCAGAATGATAGAAAATAATAGATTACGGTGTTGCAAATAATTCAAAGACTGACATACAGAAAGGACTGTCAGCCGTTGTCGTTGTAGCTATTATCATTACTAATTGTGATCATTATGTAGTATTAATATCAATAATAAAGGTATATGGCATGTTCTCCCAGGCAGACTGAATTCTCCAGAACCTGTGACTATTCTTACTTATGTCTCTGACCCCAGATGCAACTAGAAAATGCACTCAAAATGTGTTCCTTGGGGTTGGGAATTTAGCTCAGTGGAAGAGCACTTCCCTAGCAAGCATGAGGCCCTGAGTTCAAGCCCCAGAAAAGCCCCCCAAAAATCTGTTCCTCCCCCACAACCCTATGAGGATGTATGCTCAGTGTGTTGCAGCTGAAAGCGCCCAAACTAACCTTTCCAGAGCCTCTGCCTTGGGCCTGACATAGTGCTGGCACTCAACATTATCACTTCAATGAATCAGCCCATAAATCTGATGACATAACCAGCAGAATCCCATTTTACAGCTGAGGGGAAAAAAAGGATCAGAAAGGTTAAGTGGAATGCTTCTCACCTTCGCTCCCAGCTCTGGCCTTTCGGCCCTTATAGCAACTGATGAAACTTGCTCTTTCAGGCGGCATCAGCCTCCCATGGGACAGACCACGGATTTCCACATTGGATAAACTCGATGGGGAAAAGATGAATTTGCAAAAGGGAGGGAAAGGTAGCTTCCTGAGGAGAGAGCCATTGTGCTGGGTGTTTAGGAAGCTGATGCACTTGAACTCACAGAAACATACTTGGGCACAAGCACACACAGGGACACACACAGGCATATAGAAAAACAGGCATTTATAGGCTTGTGTGCACATGAACACAGATGTGAGCGCACACACACACTCACACAGAAGCATGAGCTCACACAGGGATGCAGACAAACTCACAGGCATAAGAATACGCAGCCTGCCATAGAATCTCTCTCTCTCTCTTTCTCTCTCTCTCTCCCTATCTGTATGATTTCACAGACAAACTAACTGATTTCCAGCCACGTGGGTGCAGGAAACAGGACTCTGAGCCAGGAGCCCGAACACAGTAGGCACCAAACTGGCAGGGGTTACATTGCCCTGAAGCTGGTGAGGAAGATCAGCAAAGTGTTTTCCCACACCAGCGAAAGGTTCTGTCGCACTGGGAGGCCCTAGAGGGAGGAGGCTGACCAGGGCAGCTAGAGAGGCCAGGACTGGCCAGAAAAGCCAGCAGGAAGGACCCTGCAGCCCTGCGTCTGGCCTTTCCTCCTCTCTCCTCCCCAGGGACAGTGCGGGAGGGCTGTGACGGGACCACTGGTTGGCGGATAGGAAGCAAGGCCAGAGAAGGCGCCCTTGGTCCCTCTGACTCTGTCTCCCTGTTTCTCGCAGTCTGCCCACTGAAACTGTAATCACATATTTCATGTATCTTCTTCTCAACTTATTCCTTTGCTTTTGACTATCAGCATTTTACCCTGAAGATGTTGCAAAGCCCCCCGTATGTGCTGTGAACTCACCTGTCTGCACTAGTGTGTGCCCTCCTCAGAAGGAACTGGTGACCCCAGGACTAGACAATCTCCTGGAAATGAGGAAGGGATGGTCCGATCTAAACCCACAGGGAAGTTGAAGAATACACCACATGCAGAGGAGTTTGTCATTTCAACATGATTTTTCTCCCCTTCCAAGGGGTCCAAAGGAGCACGGTAAAGATAGAGTCTGCTATCAGCCTCTTCCTGCCTTCTCAACCCTAGGAAACCAGTCTCACCTGCCCAGAATGTGCCAATCACTCATTCATTCAACAAACATCCTGGAGCAGGCACAGGTCACCCCAGTGTAGAGATGAAAAGCTAGCGTCAGCTCTGGGGAAACTCTGGAGAGAAAGATAAGGCCCCATCAGGCATTCCACATGAACCCTGAAAAATCTGCATTTTAAGAGAAACCTGAACTAGAACTTGGCTAACCCCAGGGTTGAATCTCAAACAGGGAATTAGAGGCCTCAGCAAAGGAGATATTCATGAGTTTAAGTCCAAATTCCCATGCATGTCCTATCAAATAGCAGCGTGCTCTCTGCTCCTTAATGTGAGGCCGCTCAGCTGGACGCCTCCTCCTACTTTACTCCCATCCCTCCCATCCCTGCACAGTGGCCCAGGGGCCAGCCATTCCCCTCAGGACAACAGAGTCTCCTATCTGCACTCTGCAGAGCGGTGGTCTAGCCAAGCTCATGCTCCTGCACACCCCGCAGCCACAGGCTCCCTCCTCTTGTCTGGAGGCCATGTCAACCCTGCAAGGGCGAGGGCTGAGCGGCCAGTGAGGCCTGAATGCAAACTGTGCCTCAGCCTCTCTGCCCTGTGACAGGACACTTCACAGGCTGCAGGCTCCCCGGGCAGAACACTTGTGCAGGCCAGTACCAGCTATGCTCCATACTTGTTTAAAGCCCTCTCCTATCTGCAAAGAGAGCCCCTGGGCCAGCCTGGCCAGGCCAGGACACCAGGCCCCCCAGTACCCCGTTCTCACAGAGCCTCTCCCCGGGACTGCATCGTCCTGCCAAGCCCCAGCAATTACTTAAGTCCGGTGGGCACTTGCGCTAATGAAGTTGGAAGTGTCTGAGTCCATTTAATGATATTTAATTATGCACTGCTTTCCCTGACAGGCTCGGACAGATCTATACTGCCTGCTGTCCCCGGACAGGATATATAGACAGTATATGTATCCCAAGAAGATCGTGGGGCCATTCCTCTGAGATTGTACTTTTGCCTGGAGGAAAATCTCTCTTAGAAAAGAGGAGAGGACTTAAGGGAACAATGTTCAGTATCTCCAAAAAGAACCAGGAAGAGTCCATCGGCCTGGTCTCCTAATTCAGCAAGCCTTCTTGAGCACTTACTGCAGGCCAGACACTCTGCTGGACTCTGGAAATAAAACCTTAAACAAGACCCTTGTACACTAAAACCCCCAGCCAGGAGATTTCTGCAATGCCTAGGCTGGCAGACATGGATGTGGGCATGGGAGATAGCAGGGTCTAGAGGAGCAGGAGAAATAGAAGCAGGCTCCAGAGGCCTGTATACTTCACATAGGCCTCCGCCAGAGAGAGCCTCCCTTCTCCACAGGCCCTATGTCACCACCTGTCCACACTCCCCTGGGTCCTGCTGGTCCGACCAGGCCCTGGAGAGTGATCTAGCCAACCACGTGGTCCTGTGAAGCTGGGGGCTGGTTGACTGCAGACCTCTTGGCCATGTCATCCTCCTCCTGTCCGGAGGCCATGCCAAAGAGCCCCAGAGAGCAGGAACTCTGCTCCTTCAAAGTTACTTCTCAAGGTTTGCACCCAGGGACTCCAAGGGGAACACTCTCCGTAAATGTCAGCACCCCACAACAGGGATCCCTACACAGTCAGGCACACCTCTGGTGAGATGGAACACAGAAGAGCCGCAAGGAAGGAAGACCCCAATCACACCTCCTTGACCAAATTCCATCATGCAACACCAAAATTCCAACCTGCCCAAGACACTGTTATGGTCCTTTTGTTCTTGGTTCTTCAAGAGAAGGGAAAGAAGGAATGTGGGAAGGAAAGAAGACAGGAGGTAAAATGGGACAAAGGAAGGAGGAAAGAGAAAGGAGGGAGGGAAAGGAGATGGGGAGAGACTAGATGTGCACAGAACAAAAGCCCTTTTTGGAATTTTGTTCCACGAGGATGACAATGATTAGTCTGTATTCAGGGAACTGAGGTTTGACCTCCTTCAGTTCCTAGGGCTTGTGGCTGTTTTCCAAGCCTGCCCCAAGGGCTGGGGACAGGGCTGCCTCCCTTGGAAGAGCTCTTACTGGAAGACCCCAAGGCTTATAATTCCCATCCCTCTCGGCAGGGCTATTGACATCTGCTCTGTCAATCTAATTGAAAGTGCATCTGAAATTACTGTTTTGTTTTTAAGAATTGCTTTTTCCTGACTATTGATCTCCGGGCCTGAGATATGGCTTCTTTATTAGATCAGAGCCCATCAGTCAAAACAGTGACATGCCCGATATGTCACCTGCCAGTGTCGATATGACTCACCCCTTAGAATTCTCCCTGGTCAAGGTGGCACAAGGCTCACTGTCAATGGTGACTCCTTGGGGAGGGCTCTTTTTAGAAAAATAGTTCTTGTGCTCTTCTCTAAAAGACTCTGGATTTCTAGAACCCTCAAAATGCATGGGTAGAACAGAAGGGCTGGTTAAAGTCAAATGTCACAGCTGCAGGGAATGGCAAGAGGACTGCGGGGTGTGTGTGTGTGTGTGTGTGTGTGTGTGTGTGCGCTGGACTATCTTCACCTCGTGCCCTGAGTAGAGGAGGGGCTCCACATCCCCACAGCCAAGGAGGACCAAGCAGTGAGGGGAAGGCGCAGCCTTCGTCAGCCCCAGAGAGCAGGAGTTGCTTCCTGATGCTGGTCCACAGAGTCCAGCATTAACCAGCTGCCAGCCAGCTGCCCCAGCCCAGACCCGGGGAAAGGATGAGGACACAAGGATGTTGTGCAGAAGGTGATCTCAGGAAGTATCCAGGTGAAAGGGGAATTAGCCAGAACAGAGAGTAACAGTGAGCAGGTTGCTGCTAAGGACGTGTCAGGGAGATGCGACAGAACAGGTCTCAGGTAGTCCTTCTGAGTGAGCAGGTTGAAGATGACACGTGGACCCACTCTGGCCTGTCCCTGGCTCCTGGGGGTGCTAACTCCCAGATTCTCTAAACTCCTATTCCAAGCTCATAGGAAAGAAAGAGGGAAAGAAGGATGCTGTCAAGCAGATATGGGCACAGTAGAGACAGCATCTGCAGCAAGCTGAGCGCTCGGCCCTGGGGTAAAGTGGGTCACAGCATCGCAGCCTAAGGGAGCAGCAGTCGGCACAAGGGCAACAAGGGGACAAGAGATACACCCTAGCTGGGCCTCCAGGGCTGCTCCATGGCAGCAACATTACCCCTACAACCAGGCCTGGCGGTCAGCCTGGCCTCTGGACAAAGGATTGGGCAGAAATCCATGTCTGCTGGCCCAGCCTGCTGTCACCAGCAGGGGACAATAACAGCTAGACCAGACCACCAGCAGAGTCCATGAGCTCACACCTCCCACACACCAAGCCCCATCTCCGGGGATGACAGAGAGGAGGTGGAGAAACGTGCTTCTCACATTGGGAGACAGAAGCAGGAGGCAGGGTGCTGCTCTTTCTGAGTCTCCTGGTGATTCATACTCCTCTCACACACAGAGCCTGGGGAGGGAGGAAGGGAGCAGCTCTTTAAGCTGGGATCTCGCCCCTGTGTTTGGTCTGAGCGAGTGGTGTGACCTTGAACATGTCACCCAACCTCTTCGGATTCTAGATTCTCCATGGGGGAAGCCCCAAGTCCACTGAGCACCCAGGTGGCCCAGAGTGGGAAAGAGCCGAGTGGAATGAAGGGACCATGCTCCACTGTGGCCACTGGCTGCACACTTTGCCCCTCTGTGTGCTGGCTTGTCCTCAGGGGCCTCAGCCATGTCACTGTATGTCTAAGTCTCGAAGGAGCCTCCCAAGCCTCTTGCCAGGGCCGGTGTTAACAGACTCTCCTTCCATTATCCCTTCCATCCTGCATGATAAAATTGATTAAATCAAAGATCCTAAGATAGAGAGTCTAAGGGCTCCGTGGCCAGAATGCACATCCCCACTGGCTGGGTGCCTGTCCTCACAGGCTGACTCAGCAATCCTGGATTGCAGAAGACGCTTTCCCAAGATCTCCCAGCTTGTCGGCCCTTCCTGCCTTCTCCCCTTCTGGTCGAGATCTCCAAAAGCCTCACCCGTCTTTGAGCCCAGCCAGCCTCTGATGCACAGGGCACAGCTGGGCCAGCGGGAGCCTCCCTTCCTCAAACGTCCTCCTGCCTCGGCTGCTACCCCCAAATCAGTGCTGTCCTAAAGTAGGCAGGGTGCTTGGTGTAGAGGGGACACCTTGGTCCTTGTGTCCTTCTACCTTCATCACTTTTGCCTTCAAAGAGCTCCAAAGAGGATCCTGGAAGCCACTCATCAGGAAATCCTTCACATATTCCACTATGTCTCCTAAGCTGTAAGGTAGCATTTGTCCTCACCTTCTGCTGACAGCAGAAATGGGCTAGAGCACGTCTCCATCTCCAGACGGGGGTTCTGTCCTCACCGTCACAGCTGCCTCTGTGCCATGTGGAAACGGTCAGTGAGGGTACCGAGTGAGGACTTCCTGTGTGCCACACACTGCACGAAATGAAGAGTTTCACTTGTTACGTGATTATCAGCTTCTCCAGGGTCAAGAGAAGACTGGGGCAGGGCAGAAACTCCCACGAGGCCCACTGTGGGCGACCACAGAGCCTGGATGCAGAACAGTCCATGGCTACTACCAGTAGGCATCTGTCCTCTGCAGGGTCCTCAGCTCTGGGGGTCAGTACAGGCCCACTGAGTCTCTGTGCACTCCATCCTGCGACCCCTCTTCGCCCACGCCTTGCCCCTTGGAAACCCATCAAGAGTCCAGTGACAGCTGAGGGAGGATGGACTGCAGTTACAGACTGAGCAGCTGGATCCCTGCCTGTTGGTCTTAAAAACTGCTCTGTGTTCCCCCGCTCCTCAGCCAAACTCCCGAAGAGTGTGCTCCCCAGCACAACGCCCATCAGGCCCCCTCCTCTCCAGCCCAACTCGCCAAGCTTGCAGGCTTCCCCTTGCCCTCTCAGGGCCTCAGCCCCTCTATCGGGGGATGCAGGCAGCACTGTCTGGTAAGGGGCAACTTTGCCTCCCAGGCCCCACCGTCCCCAGGAGCAGGTGGGAAGCTGAACATCCACATTTACACGGTAGGCAGAAATGGGGGCCAGGCGGCAGCCGGAGGGTGTGCACTGTCCTTGTGCTGCAAGATACAGCCTGGGGGTACTTGGGCTGACCTCCAATTCCCTTCCCTGAAGTGAAGGCCACATCTCAGCAGAATCTTGCCCATGGCAGCATTTCACCTGGCACTCAGCATTCTGCGTCTTGGAACATCTGTGGATTAAACGACTCTTCTGCCATGTGTTACAAGACAGCAGACGAGTCTTACTAGATTGGAGAACATGACTGTGGTGCTCTCCCCAAGAGCCGCCAGGGCTCTTGGTACTACCCATACTACATTGCAAGAGGCCCTGGAAGGCACCTCCCAGAGAGCTGCCCTCCTTCGAGGAGTGAAAGTCTCTCAGAAGAGTCCTCCCATTGACTCGAAGACCCCAGGCACGAAGGAGGCGCAGAGAGGTTCAGCTGCCTGCCCAGCCAGGCAAGAGGCCCACTGAGCAGATGTGGTGGCTCACATCTGTAATCCTAGTCCTCTGGGAGGCTGAAGCAGGAGGATCAAAAGTTGAAGCCCAGCCCGGCAACCTAAAAATTTGGCAAGACCCTGTCTTAAAATTAAAAAAAAAAAAAAAGAAAGAAAAGAAAAGAAAAGAAAACAAAAACTGTAAAAGGGCAGAGATTGTAGCTCAATTCAAAGGTGTTGGGTGTAGTCCCCAGGGGAGGGGGAGGCCTGGGTGGGTACCGGGCCACCTCTCCAGCACAGCATCCCACTGGTGGCAGGGAGCAGAGCATATTGTTAGTGGCGTGAGTCCCCTGAGCAATGCGGCTCAGTCAGGGCAGGTGGCTCAGTCCCAGGGCCTCCCTCAGGAATGCCTCTGGCTCTGGCTTCTGCTGCCTTTAATTCTTTCCTTCTGGGGCCTGTGGGGGTTGTGTGTGCCTGAGGAACAGGTATTTCTTCACACGTGGCACTCAAGCTCTTCTTTGTGAGGGGTCCATCTTTGTGTCGGAAATTACTGGAGTCAACTGCTAGGTGGGTACCAGGAAGCAAGAACTGGGGTTACAGGGATGCAGGGACTTGAAAGGGTGAGCCCAGGGCTGGGAGCAGAAATGTGCACAGTGGGTCTGCTCCCTGGAGTGCAGTGAGAGAGGTCACTGTGGGGCTGGAGAAGGGAGTGTGGCGGAGGAGAAAGTAGGACGAGGGCACCAGGCTGGGAGGCAGGAAAAGTGGGCCTGTGTTGACCTAAGACTCCCTCTGGAGAAGACCAGAGAGACAGATGAGGCAAGACAGGGACAGAAAAGGGAGAGGCCGTTCATGATGTGGGCCAAGAGGGACAGAAATGGAGGCAGAGGAGAGAGACTGGGAAGAGAGACAGGAAGTGGGGAACACAGGAACAAGCAAGGAAGGAAATGTAGGTCCAAAATGGGAGGACCAGATGTGTGGGTGAGGAAGCCACTCAGGGCCTCTAGGAATCCTCTCCAACGGGGGCCCACCCTGAGCTCAGGACTAAAAGCTCTGCTGTGAGTCCCACTTCTCAGGGGATAGTAAGCCACACAAGGTCTTTTTCTTGATCCTGAGCAGTGGCCAGGCGATGGACCCAGGACATGGGCACCAGCCTGTGGAGGGGCAGAGCTGTAACACTGGGGCCTGAGGTGTGGAGGTTGCTAAGAGACTCTCAGCTTTTTGGTGGGGGACCCAGACACTCCATCACACATCAGTACTGGCCCTTCCAGCCTGGCTGTCTCAGAAACCCAGAGTGTGGCCTGAAGCCTGGACTGTCCCCCCACCCCCAATCCAGACCAGCGGAGGGCCTGCTGCTCTGCATAGAGGGACAGCCTGCAAGGGACCTGTGCCAGACCTGCCAGGGCCCAGCGAATGGACCGCTGCCCCTACCCAAGAGATGGGGGAGAGAGGTCAGATTTAACAATGGGACCATCTGCTTTATAGTCTCCAGCTATCTGAATATCCCTCTGTAAACGATCCTCAATAACATTCCTGGATCATACACCAAAAAGGGACTCACAACTATGGGCTTAAATGCCTAATTAAGCTCATTCTTTGAACCAAACCATATTGAGTGCATCTGTCGGCCCTCCTTCATCTCAGCCGCCACAGGGCGGTGGGCAGCACTGACAGAGTGGGGCTGTTGGGGGCAGCCCAGCCTGGCAGACGGGCCTCTTGTCTCTGAGCCACCCTGCCTGGGCTGTTCTGTCCCTTATTCCCCAAGGTCTTACAGTCACTATCTTCAGCCCCTTCCTCCTGGGCTGGCAGGGTCCCACCCACCATCCCTGGAGGAGCCCAGCAGACACCTGCCTCCTGTCTGCCTCCACCAGGACAGAATCTGTAATGCCAGGCTCTTCTTGTATAGGTGAGTTCCTGCGCTGAAGTCCAAGTCTGTTTTCTTCACCCTGGACCAGGAATGGAAGGTGCCTCCTTTCTCAGCACCCTCTGTCCCAGCCGCTGAAAAGAGCCAGGTCACAAAAGAGGTACTCGCTGTCCAGTGCTGGGGAACAGGTGGACACAGCAAGTCAGGGGAAAGTGTGCATAAGTTCTGATCCTGCCTGTTGTGCTGCCTCACTGGGTAACAACAATCGTTTCTACTCCTCGCCCCTCCCTATGCCTCAGCTTCTCCACCTGTACCCAGAAGGCTAGACTCTGTACCTACAGCTGGGTCATCAGGGGCCGGGTCACTCCCAGGGGCACCTGCCAACTCCTGCCACAGACTGGTCTCCACTTATGCACCAAGAGGATGTGGAGCATGCCCTGACCAGAGGAGGCCAGAAGGTGTCCCCTGGCAGGAGGGCCGATGGGAGCAGCAGTGGGAGGCACGTCCTCGGCCGACCTGACACCTCATCGGGGCACTGAAACCCACAGGTACCACACTGTCTCCCTCCATTACACTTCTCAGCCCCTCCTCGCCATGCACAGGGCCTGCCCACCCAAGCCACAGATGCCAGATCCTTCCAGCCCCCAGCCTATCACCTCACCTCTCACCACTGCTCTCTCAGCTCTCGGCATGCCTGACCTCCCAGGGGTCCCCTACAGGCCCCCACGGGACCCCCCCACAGGCCCCCTCAGGTTCCCACGAGCCATACTCCTCCTTCCCTGGCCCCCACACAAGCTGCCCTCTCTTCCAGAAATGCTTGCTGCTCCTCTCAGCCCGGCTCTTCTCCCCTCTTAGGCCTCTGCCTGGGTGTTAGACTCCTCTGACCTTCGTCTGGCCTCCCCAGCACCGCTGTGTCCCTTCCAACCCCAACACTTGTCACTCAGAGCTGCAGTTCCCCAGTGTCTCGCCTGTCTCCCCAGCTGGCTTGTGGGTGCCACAGAGGCAGGAACTCCAGCTCATCTCACGACCGCTGGATCCAGCACCCAGTTCTAGGCCAGGCTTGGGCTGAGCTCTCCATTCATATCTGCAGAATGAATGAATGACACTAGAACCACGGGCCATGCCAATCTAGACCAGGGAAGACACATCCCATGCTGGGTCTCCTCCTGCCCAGGCAGTGCCCGGGCCTCCGAGAGCCAGGGCTGCCCCCTGCAGCACACCCCTGGAGAAGAATCCACCCCACCTACGCCCACTGCTTCCCTCACTCTGCCTTGCTCTTGCAAGCATATTCAGATGTTTAAATTCTGTTTAGAGAACAATTAGCCCACCATATGGTCTAATCACATTTTGTCTTCTGATGAAAAAATACACAGAAAACTTGGAAAATGATGACTGACGACTTTAGCATGCTTCTTCTTTTTTTTAAAATGGTTCTTTTTAATGAACATGAGCATGTCACAGATGAAAAGGCTCTTAGCAACTGTCTGCCCAAATCTCTCCTCCTCCTCCTCTGGGGACACTGAGGCCCAGTGAGAGGCAGAGACCAGCCCAGCATCCCTAGACCTGAAATCCAGACCTCTTGGCATTTGACTCCTCCCTCTCAGTAAGCCTGAGTGAGTTGGGCCCAGCTCTCATGGTGCTCTTTTAGGCCCAATGTGCAAGGGTTCTGTTGTCTAGGAGTCTTCGGCCATTAGGCTTACTAGCTGGGACCATGAGATGATGGCAAAGTGGGGAAGAGGCCTTTTCCAAATCCCCATCTGGCAATGACACAGCTGACCAGGCCCCCACCTCACTGCCTGGTAATGTCCAGAACTTGCCACCACCCATACCAGCCCATGTGGACCGGATGGCATCCACTAGAAGGAATCCAGCAAGCCTGCTTCTGGAACACCTAGCGAAAGCCCCTCTCTGCTCTCCACCACACTGTGGCACCACTTCCCTGAGGCGGCTTTGAAATGCCCTAGTAGCATTGTTCTGGCCCCCAAAAGCCCCACTTGGACTTGGTGGTTAAATGTGCCAGGGTTTATTTGTTGAGGATTTTCTCCTCCCCCACTACAATATCCAATCCCACCAGCAAGAGCCATTAGTGCTACTTCCCCTCTGCTCCCCCCTTGCTCCTGCACAATGATGGACCGTGCCAGATAACAACCGATCACTCACCGCTAGCACAGCTTAGAAAGCTTGTCCCCATATTCCATTACGGTTTTCTGGATTTTTTTTCTTTTTCAGAAGAACTTAAGTGTTATTGTTACTTTGTGAATGAGAAAATTAAGACCAAAAGAGAGAAGCAAGACATCCAAGAAAAGGCCGACCAGGACACTCCCTGTGTCCCCGCTCAGAGGCTTTGGGCGTGCTTGTTCCTAAAGAGGCAGGTTCCTGCAGATGCAGAGCTAAGTCCCTGGCCTTGTGCTGAAGGAAGTTCACTCTCTTTCTTTTGTTCTATAGGTAGTGAAAGTCCCCAGCAACTGCCGCCGCTGCCTTGGTTCAGAAAGAATGGGCATGTGGCCCGTCCCCAGCACTGCCACCTGCCCAAAGTACTGCAGACCCTGTGTGGAGCCCACACCCACGGAAATACCCTGCCTTCATCACAAAGGACCGGCCATGCAGGGACCTGCAGGACGAAGGTCCCAGATCCCTCTTGCCAAGAAGGCAGGAACAGGCAGAGGAAAGCAAGGCAGTCTCTCCTACCCCCAAAACTCAGCCCTGTGCTTCCTACTCAGTCTGCTGTGGCCCCACCAAATGGCTCTGCTGGGGACCTGGCACATGAATCTTCACAGAGTACAGGCTGGATGGGCACTCAGCAGCCAGGCCCCATCTCCCCAGAAGCCCTGCCACAGACAGTCATGGGCTGAGCCTCCAGCTGATAGGACATGGCCCCGACAACACTGACCAGCTGGGGGACCACGGCTCGTTAGTCTCTAATTATAATAAAATGTATGCCTTGACCTTCCTCCCCGAGCTGTACCCCCTGCAGGCTGGTAGCAGGCTGGCACATCCAGATGCTCGTGAGCCCGCTGCGGCAGGAAGGGCTGCCCATCCAGAGGGCTGGCGAACCTGTGTGCCAAGGTGCAGTGGAAAGGACGCTGGATTCTGCAGACAACACTGTCGGTGAACGGGCGGACTCGGCAGTGGGGGGGCGGTCTCACTGCTTTGAGAGTATGGCTGGTCCATTGGTCCAGTGTTTGCTGTTGCCAACTCTTCAGGCCTTTTAGAGGCCCTAGTCATGTCCTCCATCCTGTGAAACATCCAGGGAAAAGAAGCCAGCCTGCAGGTAGATAGAACAATCCTGCGTGGGACCCACGGAGCACATAAGATGGAATGCCTGGAAAAGAGGAGGGCTCCCTGAAGTGACCACTGACAGGGTCTTGAAGGACAGGATGGGACAGAAATATCTCAGACAGAAAACACTGCCACTATCCAGGATCACACAACTAGGAACTCTTCAAATTCAGTCTTTCCAGTTTCAAAGTTGGTACCTTTAGACACTGTGCCCTGCTACTCTCTGTGTGAAGAGTGTGAATGCCATGCGTGACTCAGAGAAGGGCCAGGGAAAGGGGCACATTCTGAGAGTGCCTTTCTTCATCCAGACTACTAGAGCAAGGTAGCACAGACAGGGTGCCTTATAAATAATGGAATTCTATTATTTTATTTCTCACAGTTCTGGAGATTGGAGAAGCACAAGATTAGAGTGCTGGCAGATTTTCATCTTAACCAACCACAGCAGAAAAGGAAAGGAATTTGTCTTGAACTTCTTGTTTAGGGAGTTAATCCCATTCATGCAGCTCCTCCCCCCTGATCTACTCACTTCTCAAAGGCTCCATCTCTTGAAACCATTACCTTGGGGGTTGGGATTTCAAGGTATGAATCTGAGTGGGAGGCACAAATACTCGGACGGTAGCAGACTGGTTCATGGAAGAGCTTCCTCTAGAGTATGTGGGATGAAAGGGGAGATTTGGAAGACACGTCTGAGTAAAAGTTGGTGACCAGGTGGTTTTAGGGCAGGTCACCTCACCTTTCCGAGCCTGTATTTCTTCATCTGTGAAAATGGGTCATAGAGATACTTGCTGTTCCCCACCCTGCTTCCACCTGCAGAGCTTTCTGAGAACCAGAGTGATCTGTCCCCAGGAAGTACTCAGTGCCCTCCAGGGCTGACACCTTACGCAGATCATGATGCCGAGTTTTCACCACCTGCCCACCTCTTTGCATCCTGTCCTCTCCATTAGTCCCCAGTTCAGAAAAAAATGCAGGTCGTGGGATCAGCAGGTGCCAGACCCTGGACTGAGCTCTTCACGCAGACTGCGGCATCCAAGCCTCCACACCCTCCCAGGAGGGTGTCACACGGCCCCACCTTACCAGTGAAAGTCACAGCCATGATGCTTTCCCCACAAACAAATTCCTCACCTGTTAAGAAAAGGAGAGCTAAGAAAGGAGAGATTATCATGCACACGCACATGGGACTCTGTCCAGGGCACCCTCTGAAACACAGCAAATGCCGTGGTGTACAAGAGGAGACCCACATGGGGAAGATGAGGAAAAGGCCACACGTCACTCCAGGCTGACTCTCAGAGGACACCAGGGCATCTGCTTCAATGGACGGAGACGTGAGCGGGGATGACCTCGTGGACAAGGCCAGGCGGGGAGTAGAAAGAGGGAAGAGGAAGTGTAGTGCACACATAAGCATCAGGGAGAGACCAGCCATGAGTGTCACACTGATGACACATCTTGTCCATAGAAGTTTGGTGAACAGAAGTGACAAGAAAAGAGCAGAAACACAAGAACCTTAACCTACCCATGGTATAGTCAGAAAACTATCAGGCAGTTCAGGAAAGGATGGAGAGAGAAACAGATTCCTAAATTCAGTTTCAGACTATAAAATACAAATGATTTGGGGGGCCAGGAGGAAGGTCTCACTCTTGGCCTCTCTGAACCCTGTAAAAAAAAAAAAACCTGAAAGTTGCAAAATCACACAACCGTCACTTCTCCCATCTTTCAAGCCAGGTCAAGTGTCTCCAGGTGCCATGTGTGTGACTGCAGCCATGAGGGCCTTGCAGGTAAAAGCAATGAGACGAGCTTTCAAAGTTACAAAGTACAGGCTCACACGCACACACACACACGCACACGCACATGCACACACACATCCACACATACAGAAGCCTAGTGGTGTGTATGGCCTGCTCTCAATTGAGACAACCAAGAGACAGTGTGAAACACAGCCAGCAGAGGGGAGCCCACAGAAATGTCAGCCAGAAGAAATGGCCCACATCTGAAAAACAAAATTCCAGTTTAGCGAAATCCTTTCCTCCTTCCCCCTTCCTAAGAAAAATTCCCGTGGAGGCCCCTGGAACTTTGGCAGTCCAGAAGAAGTGATTTATTCTGGACCACCGTGCCGTCACACATTTTAAGTGCAAAGAGGAAAGATGCTTCAGATTTGGAAGTGGGGTTGTGGTCGCAGATGGCGCCTGAACGTGCATAAATTCAGTTGCTGCAGGAACAGATGGAAACTTGAAGGGAAAAAAATTGAAGAAGAAGAAAAAAAAAAAAACTTTAACATTCATCTGTCAAACCCTTCCCGGGCTGGAGAAGCAGGAGTTTGTCACTTGACTAGTGACTAGAAGGGTCTGAGTCTTCTGATCTGTGGGGCGGGGTAAGGAATTCTGCAGTGTCAATGGTCAGGCCAGCCTGGATCTCAATCCTGGCTCTGCCACTTACTGCCTTGGAAGTTGGTCCATGACTTCACCAACCTGAGGAAGAGGACAATGATGAGGAGCTCACAGGGTGCTGTGGGGATTGGATGAAGTGATGCACACAGAGTACCCAGTGTCCTGGCACAGACAAGCTCTCCGTAAATGGTGACGCCTCCTGGCAGGTGTGCTGGGTAAAACTCGGAGTAGTCTGGATGGGAAGCTGCAGCCCCGCAAAAAGCTTCCTGTGATTGATCACCCGGAGAGGAGCGGGAGAGAGGGTGGGGAAATGAAACTGACCTTCCACTAGCATTTCCTTCCCAGAAGATTCCTGGGGTCTGTTCTGGGCAAGAGTTTAAAGGCGTGGTGGTTGGAGGAAGCTGACAGTGATGCAGGCTGCTAAAACTGTGCCTGACAGGAAGGATGAGGACTGTGTAAAGGGAAGGTTCTGTCTACAGTGCCCAGAGATTCTTGTGCAGGAAGCAGGCCCTCCCTCAGCTCCTGCTCCATGCTGAGAAGTCCACCTGTGGGAGACCGGTTGCAAAAACGGCCCTAATCCTTCATCCCTTGCTGCATCCAGGTCTCTGGCCAAGAGACTGCGCAGCACGTCCTGGGAAAAGGTGCTGTCTAGCAGGACGCAGTGGAGGGGACCGCTTCCCTTCCAAGGCCACACTGCCACACTCTCTGGACTCTCTCCCTTCACAGGAGAACCAGCCTAGCCAAGCCGCTAGAGGGGGAAACACATGGAACAGACACAAGTTGCTCCCATAGGCCCAGCCACAGCTCAAACATGGGAGGTCATGGAAGCCACCTAGGTAAACTGCAAGTGACCACGGCCTCATTAGTGACGCTTGTTAAATCATCAGCAGAACTATCAGCTGATTCACTGATGTGTGGGCAATAATACACATTTATGGTTGCACGTCACACAGGTTCAGTGGTTGTCACTGGCATTTCTGTAACAATTGGTACTGACTTTTCCTTTACACTAATCTCATCCTCCATACTATTAAGATATATATAGATATACAGATATAGATATATAGATATATATTTCCTAAATCAGGCTCTAGAATCTGGAATTTCTCTTCTCCAAGACAAGTCATAGAAACTCTAATCATACCCCAGTTTTCTGTCTTCTTAGCCACAAAGAAATTCTCTGACCTACTTTAGTGCCATAGTAGGTCCCAAGATACCCCCTTGTATCCCAGAGGGGTCCTGCCCATACCCTGAAGGGAAGCAGGCTGTGCCAAGAGACCAAGTAGAATGGTGAACAGGACTTGCTGAGTTTCCTACCCCATCTGTTAACAGTCATGCTTATGAATGAAGGCTCCGTAGAAACCCAGAAGGACAAAGTTTAGAGAGCTTCCTGATAGCTAAACACAAACATATTCCCGGAAGGAGATGTTCCCAGAGAGGGCACAGAAGTTCTCTGCCCCTTCCCACCTGCCTCGCCACAAGGCACCTCTTTACTTTCATGCTTTGGAATATATTCTTCATAATGAACTAGGAAACGTAAGTGTTTCCCTGAGGTCTGTGCGTCTATTGAACAAATTAATGGACTCTAAGGATGGGCTTGGGGGAAGCCTGGTCTGTCCAAAGCACCGGCAAATGCCCTGGGGCTTGTGGCTGACATCTAAGGTAGAGAGGAGAAGTCTTAGGGACTGAGCCTGACTGGGGGATCGGACACTGTCTGCAAATCAGTAGCATCGAGACTGACTTGGGTTAGAGGACACCCAGCTGGAATCTGCTGCTGCAGTACTGATTGCATGCCTGGTGCATGGGGGACACCCCCAACACCTCTGCTATCAGTGCTAATCACAGTATGAGAGCAAAGGAAAGCAAGGTCCTTTGCTTCATCCTAACACCCTCCACACACACCCCCTTCTTCTGCAGAGAATAAATAAAGCCTTGGAAAAAACTGAGCACCTCAATCCAAAACCCAGAAACTGTCCACTGGAAGACAAGGTCCATTGGAAGACACCCTGCAAGCCATGGTTCCCAGCACCAGGAAGGGTCAAGATGCTGGCACCCAAAGGCCTTCGGCTGCCACAGCTGGTTTCCCTGATGAATGGTGGGAATGCTGATAGTCTTCTGCACTCAGCTTCTGGGTAGACACCAGGTTCCCACAGCTGAAAGAAGCCTAAGATGCGGCCCCGGGTATGGGCCAGAGACCCTGGAGCTGGCAGAAGGGTGGCCACAGCAGAGCTCATGAAACCCAGTCGACAAGGCTGATCTATCCGGGTGAATGCACCACCAACTGGCCCCAAGTGGCTTGTTATGTCGTAGGATGTGAACTGTTCTAGATCTGAGGCCCCGCTGGATAACACCAGCCTAAGTGGCTGTGGCCCACTGAACTGACAGGAGGTTAAGGCGAGCAGCATGGTGAGCTCTGTGAGGCCCTGCCCACCCCGACCCTGGGCAAGCCCTCTGCACCAGCCCTGCATGCTCATCCGAGGGCTCCACGGCACAGGCCTGGAGGAGAGTCCCAGCACAGAAAGAAGAGGCTGTTTGCTCCTCCTGCCCCAATTTGCTTTTAAAACCGTCTATCACTTGTCTCATCTGCAATATTTCCTGGAAAATTTTGCCTTGAGTTTCATTAATTGTGAATGTTGTGTTCTTCTTGCAACATTCAATTTTCCTTATTCCACAATTTATGCAAAGCCTCGTTCTCAAGAATCCTGCATATAAGTTGCTCTCTCAGGCACAGCTACCTGTCCAGAATACCTTTCCCCTATTTTTCCATCTGGCAAATTCCAAGCCTTTCTTCAACGCCTGGCTCATATACCTTAGTTCAGCAAATCATGGCTTAAAGGCCTGTCCCTAATTTAGTAAGTAAAGCTTAATCATAACACAATCATGTCCATTCATTTACATACTGTCTAAGGTTGCTTGCAGGTTACATCACTGACAAAGATTATGGACCACAGTGCTAGAAATATTGACTGTGTAGCCTTTGGCAGAAAAACTGTTGCTGACAGTGAGCCTCTCTAGGACTAGGATGAGGGAAAGGCCTGTTTGCTTCTGCCCTGCAGCATGGCTCTGGAGCTTAGCCCACAGAAAGCACTAATAGCTTTACTAAATCAGCAAATTCCTGAGTGAATGAATGAGTGAAAGGAGATGTTCCAGATGCCACAAAAAAATCTCACGTTTGCAACTTCATGCAATTTTTCTGAGGGGCCAGGGAAACTTTCTGTTGAGCCACATGCCTTGGGGTTTCAATGTGCACTAACAAGAAAAAAAACTAGCAGGTTTCAAGAAGTGAGAGCAACCCTGGTGTGATGGCCACTACCCAGTGCCTATCTCGGCTGGCCTCTTAGCTCCAGCTGCTGCAGAAGAAAGCGGCTTCTGGCAGTGCCCACCTCCCTCAACACCCTCCACCTCACCTGCCTCTGCCCGGATCTGTCCAGGAAGCCTCCCAGCCACTCCTGTGCACATCCACCCTTGGGATTCCAAGGGAGTTAACACTGCACCAACTCCTGACTGATGGGCAATGAGCACGAGCAGATAAACCCTTTCCTCTTCTGTCTCGAGCAGGCTATTCTGAAGTCTGTTCTACACAGAGCTTGAGAGGATCTGCAGGAGAAAAGAGATGGTTGCCCAAAGCAATTTCACTGGGACTGCAATCACCTGCACACAAACTCTTGTCCCCACTCTGCTTTCTGTGTTTATCAGTCTCAGACACTTGGCCTAAATACTTCCACCCCTGTGGCGGACTTGTCCAGACCTTCAGGATATTTTAAATTCTAAATCTGCAAAAAGGACATACAATAAATCAGTTTCCTGCAGCTGTTGCAACAAAGTAACACACACTGGCTAGCTTGAAACAACAGAAGTTTATCCTGAAAGTTCTGGAGGTCAGAAGCCCAAAATTTAAAAAAAAAAAAAAGTCCAAAAATCAAGGTGTTTTCCAGGTTGCAATCTTTCTGAGTCTGTAAAGCAGGTTCCTTCCTGTTCTTCCTGTTTCTGAGGGTCGGGTCTGGGCAGTCCTTGGCTTTGGGGCACTATCACCCTCAGTTCCGCCTGCATCTTCACTTGGTCATCTTTCCTGCCTGGGTCAAACTTCCCTTTCCTTTCTCAAATGACATCAAAAGCTGGAGTTAAAGTGCGCTCTAACTCCAGGACGGTCTCATCTAGAAATCTGTAGCTTAATCACAAAGACTATTTCCAAAAGTGGTCCCACTTACAGGTACTGGGAGTTCAGACATTTATATGTTTCGGCGAAACACACGTCAACAAAGTACATATGGTAAGCAGTTTCTCTTAAACCTCTTGAAATGTAAAACTGTTTTCCCCCTAGAGTACCTTTTGGGACCAGTGTGCCTCCAAAAAATATATATCAACTTATGCACTTCAAGAGGACAAAAACTTCATCTGTTCTAATCGATGCTGTACACCAGGAGCAAGCATGGAGCTTGGATCAGCAAGTGGGCTGTGAGCAGGTTTTCCAGGACAGGAAAGAGCCAACAGAGAATTCCCAAGCAAAGGACAGAATGAGACCCCATGAGAACATGGGGCTGCCAGCCTGGAACTCCAGAGACCAAGGCAGACCAAGGCTGAGCCAGCCCTGGGCTGACCTCCACTGTTTTCCCTGGACGGAGCTTCCCTTCCTACCACAGCCTGCTTGCTGGCCCCAGCTCCTTCCTGCTCGAGCAAATGCCTGGTTAGTCTGACTGAGACCTGCACAGGGTGCCATGCCAAGCCCTCCGCTCCACTGCCTGAGCACCTGGAGATATGTACCAGGTGATCTGAGGCAGAGAAGGATGAAAAGATTAGGGATGTCTCCTAAGGAGCACTTGGGGTGATGGCCTAGAGCCAGGCTTGACATTTCCTTTTTAGGGGCTAGATGATGCCTGTAACGACCCCCCAGAGGCAGCTTGCAAGTTAACGGGGTGCTGTCCACCACTCTCTCTGGCCTCAGAGTTCTTGACCTTGCTCCTAAGCCTTCAGGGAAGGCATCATCATCACCCCAAAACATTCCAAGGAGAGGCTCCCACTCACTAATGAACCAACTGAGGAAATGGAACTTCTAGAACCATCTTTCACAATCGGATTCCTTTGCCCCCTGCCACTCGGTTTATGTTTCACTTGAGAGACTTAACTGATCACCTGGTGAGGAAACTGATCACCTGGTGAAGTCTATAAACTTTAAAATCTCTGCAGAACGACAGGACCCCTGGACACAAGTTCTCGGCTGTGCACAACTATGAAACTCCTGCATCGGGCCAAGCACTTGTCCGTAAACACCTCGTGGAGGAGACGATGACTTTAACCTGCACCCAGACCAGCTTCTAGCAGGGCCATCCCTGCTGAGGGCCGCTGGAGCATCCTTTCTCTTTATCCCACCTTCCAGACCCTGCAGCTTTCCCTGATTGCTCTGCTCTACAAAGAGCAAGATTTTCAAAGAAAAGGAACAGAAGTCCCCAATAAAAATGGCACACCAAGATGGGAGAAGCAACACCACAGAGCCTGGACCTTCCCCAGAAGCAAGCTTCCTGTGGCATCTTGGAGGTGTTAGCGATGAGAGGGCGCTATCCCCCATGGAGTTCCCCCAGCACTGTGCCTCAGACACAGCAGGAGTTCAGCACGGGCTTGCTGAATCATAAAGATGCTGCTGACTGGCAGGTTTTCTAGATTTTTGCCTCAGGATGCAACCCTAGATGGACCTGCCGGCCACTCACAGGAAGGGAACAGGGCAAAGGAAGCAGACATTTATCTTTGACTCTTGGCTTTTCACTCTTGGCTCAGCCTGCACACAGTGAGCATGTAATTTCTTGTCTCACAATTACATTAAAAGGTAGATAAAGCCCTATAAGCTTACATTTGGCATTTCAGTTTCTAATCCAACAAATCGCCCTTTATCCTCCCGCTCTCTCATGTACTTGTCTTCTCATCACCCGCAGAGGCCCCCAGCTCCAGCCATGGAGACCTGCACGAGGTAGGCTGTATGCCTGGCCTCCTGGCCTAACTTCTAGCCAGAACTTGACTTACAGGACTTCTTAGGGCCTTCTTACACACACTCCCAGGTCTTCCATGCACACTCATGCCCCTCCCTTGCCCCTCAGAAAATATTTACCATCTTTTCAGCCCAACAAATGTACTTTTGAAGTCCCCAGGTGGACATGGGATGGACATCACTGGATTGAGACCTCAGATACCAAGTGCCAGCCGTGAAGCCAGTTTTTATGGCCAAGTTATAAACCTCTGATAATGGAGGCTGGCAGTGGAAATGCAGACAAAACCTCAGCCATGGACAAGAATGGGCTGGGCAGGAAGGAGCCAGAGCAGAGACTCAAGGGCTCGGTCCCAGCCAGCTCATAACTCACAGGACACATGGCAAGAAGGGAATTATGAATGTCAGCCCTAATGATTTTCTATCCTTCATATAAAAAAAAAAATCCTACATTCTTTTAATATCTGGTCTTAATTTCCTCTAGAACTAATGCGGTTTCCATCCATAATGTATGGATTTAGTCTTCTGCATGTGTTCTCCAAAACACACAAGAAGCTGCAAGGCTGGCTTGCTCCATCACAGAGGGGACACCCACCTGCCTTTTTAAAATTCACTTCTTTATAAATCCTCAAATCGCTGATTTCTCCAGCTGCCTGCCGAAGTGCTGGATTCACTGAGGTGGGAGCAGAAAGCCTTAGTCCCCCCTTCTGAAGGGAGCAGGATTCCCTGGTCCCCAAATACCAGCCCCAGTGCCCAGGAACAGGCTATGAGGGCCAAGGATGGCCCCGGCGGCAAGTGTGAGGAGCTTCTCTGAAGGTCTGGGTTCTCAGATCTGTTCTCACAGTGTCTCCTTGCAGTGGAGCAGGGGAGAAAGCCAACTAATCCTGGGGCTCCAGCACCTAAGGACAAGGAAGGGACACAATCTGCAGCATGACAGCCTGATGTGGTAACCCCTGAGAGCCACTCTCTTGGGTTAAGCATTGCCTTCTTGGGTCCTCAGCGGAAAGTTCCAGACAAGGTACAGCCACCTTGCTGGGACTGAGCTGAGTGGTGACCGGCTAAGTGGGGTGGTAGATCCCTGAGTGGGGGAAGAGAGGACAATGGGGAGTTTGGGGCTGTGGGCTCAGAAGCACCTTGCCACCCCGGGGTTTCTTCACTTAGCCACCACTCAGCTTCCTGTTGGAACCAGAGCTGACCACCCCAGGGCAAGTCCCAATGCTCCAGGCCATCTCTGCGGCCTGTCTGCTGGACTCACACCAGCTACCAAGCTGCTGCCAAGAAGACACTACTCCAAGGAAGCCTTTCAGCCTGCCCCAGGTTGGCTACCCTGCCATGAGCTGACCCGCTTCTCTTTAGACTAAGGGTCACTATAGCTGGCAGTGATGAGCCAGTGAGCCAGACCCATTCTACAAACATGTGATCAACTTGTCATTAGTTTTTGTGGTACTGGGGATTGAGCCCAGGGCCTTCACACTGAGTTACATTCTAAGCCACTTTTTCATTTTTTATTTTTGAGCTAGAGTCTTGCTATATTGCCCAGGTTGGACTCAACTTGCAGTCCTCTGCCTCAGTCTCCCAGAGCGCATGGGATTACAGGTGTCTACCACTACACCCGGCAAAAAAAGGAGTTCCACAGTGTGTATACAGTAGAAAAACATCACATTATACCCCCAAAATATGTACAATTATTATGTGTCAATAAAAAAGTTTGAACTGTAAGCAAGTATTCCTAATTAACCTATGGTCTCCTGTTAGCAAGACATCAATAACTGTCTCTTTTGTAACATATTTCCCAAGATCTGGCATGAAAGATTCAGATACAAGAGTTGGTGAGAATTTAAGAAAACTTCCTGCATGCCAGCAAAAGAGTACCGGGAGACTCTCTTTCTGTATCCCTCAGCGGCACCGTGAAGATAAACACGACAAAGATGCTGTACAAGTTTAGTGATTAGTTGCATTTTAGAACTATAATTCTGATTTATCACCATCCCATATTTAAGAGAAAACTCTAAAAGTGCTACACAATATTCTTTTTGGCACTGATGTGTGCAAAGTTAAATTCATTAAGTCAATCAGTAGTGCCACAACTACAGAAGTGCAGATCTATTTACAACTTAGTTTTCAGAGAGTAAACATCTCATGCAAATATTTAGTTATTTACCTGATTGTCAAACAGAATCTGAAATAGAAATCTCTGCAATTGTGATGCCGGGTTTAAAACAATTAGAAGATGACATTATTTGGAACAATTTCAGATGAATATAAAAATGGAACATATATAGAAAAAGGTCTTAAATCTTCTTCCCTAAACCTGTTTTCTTTTTAAAATAACATTTCATTGTTAATGGGGTACATTGCTACAATGATAGAAGCAACATAGAAAATGTCAGTATTGTACAGTTCTATGGGACTTGACAAACTCCTAGTGTTATTCATCACCATTGTAAAACAGTTTTTCTGCCCAAAACATTTCCTCTGCTTCATCTATTAATCCCTCTCCCTTTTTCACCAAGCCTCTAGCAACTACTGAAATATTTAGTCTCTCTGTAATTTGCCTTTACCCGTAGTCTACATTTTTAGAATCATAAAGTATGCAACTTTTTCAGACTGACTTACTTCACTTAGCAACACACATGTAAGATTTTCCTGTTGCTTTGCAGCTTGATAGCTCAATGGCTTTTTATCAGGGAATGATGTTCCAATGAATATACTGCTAATCAGCCTGGGGTTCTTTTGCTCGATTCAGATGGAAATCGTGAACTGGCAAAGTACAGCTCTGCTAGCAGGACTGATGTCACACATGCACTGGAAAATGCTGGATGCTAGCAGCTGACACAGCCAACTGCTGGTCACTGCCACTGCCAGCTGCTGCTTTCCAGTGCTGCTCTGTGCTGCTGGTCTCTGGAGCTCCTCATTGGCAGCCTTTAATACTGACTGCCGCTCCTGTTGAACCTACCTCTCTGCCCTGCTCTGTCCCTGTGCTCAGGATAAAAATGAAAGCCCATTCTTATGGGCTTCTTTGATAAGGATGAGAGCCCGCACCAGCTGAAAAATAAATTCCAAGCAGGTTTATAGGACCCCCAAAGTGAGTCTCTATTTTAACAGGGCCTGTGCTGCAACCCAAGAGAGTCAGTACCCTGAAAGGAGCCCTCCTACACCAACAGGAGAAGTGGCTGTGGAGTGCTGCATATATAGCAGTGCAGGCCTGTGAATGGTCCAAGTACATGCCCCTGATTGGTGCAGGGCTCCCGGGCTGTCATGGCAGAGGTCCAATGAGGGGGCAAGGCTGAAACCAGGGAATCTTCTGGAAGGCTTGCTGTGAGCGTTGAGTATGTAAATAAGGGGCCCAGAATCCTACCTCCCTAACCTTAGCCACTCCAAAGTGCCCCCTCTTCTTCAAAAAAGCAACAGTAGGGTACAGTGACCAGAGTGGGGCAGGATCACCCCACTGGTAGCAAAGCTATCCCCATGTCGGTGTGGAGGAGAATGGCAGATAGATAAGACAGGGAGGACACCAAAGCAAGTTGTCCCAGTCCATCCCCAGTCCCGAGGGGGAGACGAGCGAAGTGAGGGGAAAGGGCAGGATAGCAGCTGGCCAAGCCACACTCCCCTCCAGCTAGGGACAGTGAACAGGGTCATTAATTTGTGGTGGTCATTAATTTGTGATTTAGGTGAGTAAGTACCCAGGATCATGACCAGTTACTGGTATGATCAGATTATGTTTTCTAAGTATTTGGCAAGATTTATAAGTGAACCCATCTGGTCTTAGTGCTTCATTTTTAGGAGTTATTAATTTTTTATTCCATTTCTTTAACAGATATAAAACTGTTAAAATTGTGTTTCTCATTGTGTACATTTTGGTAGTTTCTGCCTTTGAAGGAATTGTTCCATTTTCTGTAGGCGATCCAACTTAGGCACAAAGGTGTTCAAAGTTTTCCTTTTCATCCATGAAATTGTAATGACTACTTTTTTGATTTATTCTACTGGTTCTTTGTGACTTCTAGTTTTTTGTTTCTGTCTGTTTGTTTGTTTTTGTGATTAACCTATGTAGAAGTTTAGCAACTTTGTTAATCACTTCAGAGAAGTATATTTTAGGGTGGTAGATTTTCTGTGCATTTTCTAGTTTTTATTGTATTGATTTCTGCTATAATTGTTGTTTTTCTTCTTCTGTTTGCTTTTATAGCACACTTCTCTAGTTTCTTAGGGTGGAAGTTTGATTACTAAATTAGGCCTTTTTATTCTCTATAATATTGCACACAACGCTGTGAATTTCCCTCTGACCACGGCACTTTCAGTGCATCTCAGAAATTTCACAAGGTACATTTTCATTTCATTTTGTTCAGAATATTTATGAATTTCTGTAGAAGCTCCTTCTTTGACTCATGTGTTCTATAGAGTGTGTTAATCTCCAAATATTCTGGGATTTTTCCATTTCTTTTTCTGTTGTTGAATTCTACTTTAATCTATAGTGGTCTGGGAGCATATTTTGTATCATTTCCATATTTTTCAATATGTCAAGGTATGAATTATGGCCTACAGCATTGTCTATCTTCATGATTATATGACAGGACCTTGAGAAGAAAGTGTATTCGCTCATTGTTGGTTGAAGTACTGTACAACTGCTGAAGAGATCTAGTAGATTGATAGTGCTTTTATTAGCTTTCCATGTTAGCCCTGACCAAGCACCAGAATGGCTGTCTTAAAATAAGTCATTGTCTCACCATTCTGGACTCTGGAAGTCCAAAATGAATGTGTAGGCAGGATTATCCTTCCTCTGAAATCTTTAGGGGAGCATCTCTCCCTGCCCCTTCCAAGCTTCTGCTGGCCTCCTGGCAACCTTGTTTCTCATGGCTTGCAGCTGCAGTCCTGCACTCTCTTCCTCTATCATTATACAGCATTCGCCCCACATGGATTTATGTCCTGTCTTTATAAGAACAACAGTTGTGTTGAATAAGGGGGTCCGCCCACTCCAATGTGACCTCTGACCAATTACAAGATACAGTGCTGCTATTTTCCAGCAAGGTTAAATTCTCAAGTATTGGATTGGGAATTTACTTAAACATGTATTTTGGGTGACATAATTCTACCCATAGCAGTTTTGTTCCACTATACTCTGATTTATTTTATTCCTGTTGGATCTATCAAATAGTTACCAAAAGGTATTGATATTGTCCACTCTAATGGTGGATTTATCTACTTCTTATTGCAGTTCCATCCATTTCTTGTTTCTTTTTTTTATTTCCTGTTCTACTCCTTTTCATTCTTTCA
This sequence comes from Hystrix cristata, assembly GCA_004026905.1. Lineage (NCBI taxonomy): Eukaryota > Metazoa > Chordata > Mammalia > Rodentia > Hystricidae > Hystrix > Hystrix cristata. The sequence goes on from PVJO010001112.1 coordinate 101,997, forward strand.
GCCACTGAGGAATGTGCCCCAGTAGCAGCAGAGGTGGTATTGTTTATACACTTCTGTCTACTTAAGCCTTCTGTTCACACCACCAAAGGCTCCTCAGTCATTCCCCAGCAACACCAATGTACTGGAAATTATTCTACATTCTCCTATGTTCCTCTAAGGAGGTTCTTTAGCGTGAAAGGACAGAAAATGTAAATGGTAAGGTTGTCTTCTTCGGGAGAGTAAGAATGTAGTGTACTTGCTTTCTTTTTTTTTTTTTTCAAATTCAGACATGAAAAATTTGATCATGTATGCTACAAAGGTCATTCACAAATTCCTCTGGGTCTGTATGTCAACTGCAATTCTATTAGCAGCTGACACTTGATTGAAGATGGCATTGATATATGTCAGCATCGATTACCAACAATATGATGGCAAGCATTTTCTTCAGTAGCATATTTCCTGGTTGAGAAAGAATTTCATAGTTGTCAACAAAACTGGCCTTGAGAAATATTCCATGCAGAGCTTGTGCTTGGCCACAAGTGCCCTCTATGCTTAGGTTTTGGGCTTTCTGGAGGGGAGGGGGAAGGCTAGGAATTGATCTCAAAGATGCCTTGTGCTTGCCAGGCATCTTTGCAAAGTGGAGAGTACCAATTTTCTTCCTCAGCAGAACTTTTTCCCTGTATAGGAATACATGTTGTCAATGTCAACAAAAACAGACATGAGACGTACAGCCCCATGAAGAGCTTGTGGGGTTTTTGGCTTGTGTAGGTTGCTTCGCATTTGCCTGTGGAATCCCTTGTCCTGTCCACTGTTTGCTATTGAATTTCTAAAGTACACAAAAGATGTGTGCACACAGGAAACTGCATGGTCTGATCTTCATAGTGTCTCGCCCATAATTATAGGGGGACAACACTAAGATCAAAGATGGCATGTACTCTAGAGTTATGAATTTACTGATGAATAATGATTACATGATGAGAGCAACAGAGAGGGGAGTCACCCTGATTTCAGCTTTCTCCTGTGCATGGGAGCTGGGAGTGTGGTGGCTAATTTTCTACAAAAATTAATAAGGACTTTCTCTGTATTTTCTGGATGCAACTGTGCTGCACTAGTTCATGTGAGGTTGCGTGCGTGGGGGTGCTCAGTGTCTGTGTCCATTCCCCGGTGTGATGCTGACTATGACTGTATTTGTGGTTTTGTGTGTTTCGCTAGGTATGTATTCCAGAAATTATCATTTTTAATATTGTCAATTTAAAGTGCCATTGCAATTGTGGCCCGATTATACCAATAATGAAATAAATCAAATGTAAAGTTTTCTCATGGAGGTCTGACATTGCCCTTCAGAGTGAGTGTTGCTAAAGAGTAGGAAATGCCATGCACTTGTGGAAAATGTGTCCCATCACTTAAGCTTCTAGTGGTTTCTATGTACAGAGTGAAGAATTCTACACAGTGAAAAGAGGAAGATGTTTGCTTGAGGAAGTGAGTAGGGCAGGGCCCAGGACTTCCTTCCTGAGAAGTCCAAGTGCAGCCCATTCATTGTAAGTGATGAGGAGAGCAGTGTAGCTGTGGGCAGTCTTCTTAGTGACCTTGAAGAACCTATCATTGTCCTATGAAAACTATTCAGTCTTGAGGGCTTCTGAAAGGAAACAGGTAGAGAAGGTAGTTCATTACATCAAAATCAAAGTACCATTTCCAAGTTGTGGTTTGCACATCCTATAGAAACATCCTGTTCATGGTAAATTGATGTTCCCGAAAAATCCATGGGAAAAGAGCAGTGTACTAACAGTGATTCTGGCTCTTTTGGGTCACTTGCGATCCTGTGGGGGCATTCTCACCTCCAGAGCATGCAGACTAAGAAGACACATCAGATGCCCAGGTAAGTTCTCGTGTCACTCTCTGAAATAGAAATGAAGCTTTCATGGTTTCTTTCTTTCTCTATTCAACTAAGATAAGAAAATTTGAACATGTATATTACAAATGACATACAGAAGTAGCTTGGTAGATGGAATTTCAAGGGAGGATCTAATACCAGCTGAGAACTGATTTCAGGCAACGTAAATCATGACAGCATCTTTGCAAACGGGAGGGTACCAAGCTTTTTCCTCAGCAGATGTCTGTTTCCCTTTAGAAGTACATGTTGTAAATGTCAATAAAAACAGACATGAAACATACATCCCCATGAAGAGCTTGTGGTCTTTGGCATGAGTAGGACTGTTCTGCTTTTGCTTGTGGAATCCCTTGTCTTTTCCCTGTTGCACTGAATTTCTAATGTCACCAAGTGGACAAACGACCTGTGTCCGCGGGAACTTAAGTGGTCTGATTCTCACAGTGACTCCTTGTCTGTAGTTACAGCTGGACACCAGCAGGAGTGCAGATGGTATGTATTCTCAACACTTTCTGCTATGAATGGGGGTTATGGTAGACAATGAATTCCTACAGGAGGCTGTAGTCATTCTCTGTAGTACCCGGATGCAACCGTGCCCCCTTCATGGGATCTGGAGATGATGGGCATGGCTGTGTTCACTTCCCACATGTGAATTCATAGGCGTGATTCTGAGTGTGCATGTCTGTGAGTTGTGTGTGTGTTTCAGTAGGTATATAGTCCTCAAGTTGTCCATTTCAACATTCTGAGTTTAAAGTGCCATCACCATTGTGACCTGATTATATGTGCATTTAATTGTAAATATTTTATGTTCATAGTTTATTGCATGCATAGGATGTGTCAAGGAACATGGGGAAAATATCATGAAGGAGAAGACCATGTTCACAGGGCCAAGAGTGACAAAGGTGTGTTTCATCATTCCTGATTGTGGAGCAGCAGCGATTTCATTTAACCATGAAACTGACCCAGCATTACGCCTCTATATGTCCCACCACATTTGACTGGTCATGGCATTTTCTTGCTTGCTGTACTTTTATGTGAAAGGCCTCAGAATCTGCATTTCACAATGCATTTTAGGGAGTGCCTCACACTTCAGTTAGCCCCTGGAAAAACCACATGCCAGCCCAGTTTAAGGAACACTGCGAGATTGTTGGAGCCGAGATTGTACAAGCAGAGTTAGGAAAAGCACTCTGGCTTTCTCCACAGAGTCCTGGTATCAACCTTCAGAGAGTGTTGCTAGTGGTAGGAAATGTCACGCTCAGATGTAAACTCCTTCTCCCTTCACTAAGCCTGCTCCTGGTTACTGGGCACTGAGCAAGGAACCCAGTAAAATGAACAGAGAAACATGGGGTCTGCTCGAGTGACTAAGCATAAGCGGCCCAGGACTTCACTCCTAGGTGTCGCAAGGTTAATTCATTTGTTGCAAGGTATAGAGAGATCAAAGGAACTGTGAGTGAGGGCAGTCTTTACTGTTATTCATGAACCAAAAAGTTGAACTGGGTTCCTGGTTGATTCTAGAGGCTTCTGATTGAAAACAAGGTAGTGCGTTTTAATAAAAAGGAACATAAATGTTGAAAATTGTGGTTTGGGTATTCTCAAGAAATATCCATTCTGTGAAAATACATTTCACTTTCATTACATTTGGGGATGGTGTGGGTATGCGTATTGTTCCCTAGTGGTTAAAGGTGAGGCTGCTGGATTGAAAAATGTCTTTGGTGAATATCAGAAACAATGAAGTTGACACAACTTTGTTGCAGAACTCTGTGTTCTCTACATGACAGTTTCCAAGTCATCTTGAAGTAGATCTTCATGTGTGCTTTTAGATATAAACTTATAGTTAGCACCATTAAAGGCCCAGGACTTCATGGCCAGATGACCAGTGGGTTCTATAACTGAGTACAGGGTTGAGGATTAGGCCAAAACCTAAGGAGTCAGGAGCACAGCAGCAGGTAGACATGAGGGAAATTCAGGGCATGGAGTTTGCCGTGGATCTCAAACTTTATGTCAACACCATCAGCTCAGTGTCATCATCTGAAGGAGCAAAGAAAGTTTTGGCCCTTTCTGAGTGCCAGTGAGCAGGATGTGGTCTTTATGCAATCCTGGGCACTGTCTGGCTTTCTTCCTAGAAGCCTGGATGGTCAGCCTACCTTCCAGTTTGACACAACCATGACTCTGTAATGGCAGTTACAGCAACCAAAATAGATGAGAGGGCAAGAAAGAAAGTCAGCTACCCACGTCTCTCACCCTCCCGGTAATGTATGAATCTGCAGACATGGGTATCAGGTTCTTTGGCCTGTACCAGGCTGGAACAGGCATGAGTTTCCACTTTCTGCCTGCTCTTAGAGTCATGCGATGACTGATTTTCATGTGGACACTGCTGGCTGGAATTCTACATTGAAACTGAGGGGAGGCTCGCAGCACAGATTTTTGTAGGGAAGGCAATGGTCAGGGCCCTGGCTCCAGTGCAGGTCAGCTCAGCAGAGCAGAAGGGGCCAAGCCCACTGTCCACTTAGTCCTTGCTACACCTGTGTGTGACCCCTGTAACATCATCTTCAGCATATCGCTAAAATGTCTAAAATTATCAGTGTCAAACTCTTTCCTTCCTCTTCCTCTTGCCACATGTATGTGGAAAATGTGTCCCATCACTTAGCTTTTTCCTGGTGAGTACATACTGAGCAAAGAATCCTACACGGTGAAAAGAGGAAGCAGAGGTTCACTTGAGGGAGTGAGCATGGCAGGGCCCAGAACATCCTTTCTGGGAGGCTCAAGTCAGGTCATTCATTGCAAGTTGTGGGGATATGAACGCGCTGTGGGTCTGGACAGTCATCACAAGGTCCTTGATGGAGCTATCAGTTGAAATTGTCCTTGAAGAATCTATCAGTTGAAATGTGTTCTTGGTTGTTCTTGAGGGCTTTTGAAAGGAAACAAGTGAAAGGCATCTCATTAAAACAAAATCAACATACATTTTCCAAGTTGCGCTTCGTGTATCCTATAGAAATATCCTCTTCTTGGTAAACTGATGTGCCTGGATAAACTGTGGGCAAAGACAGTGTACTGACAGTCATTCTGTGTCTTTTTAGTCACTAAGTATGAGGACTACTATGAAGATGTTTCAAATGTGGAGGACTCATCCAGTGCCCTTTTGCCATTCTCTCAAATAGAAATGAAGTTTTCTTGGTTTCTTTCTTTGTCTTCAACTAACCTAAGAAAATCTGAACATGTGTATTATAGATGACATACAGAAGTAGCATGGTGAAATTTCAAGTGAAGTTCTGTTTCCAACTGAGAACTGATTTAAGGCAAGCTAAAACATGACAGCATCCTTGCAAACTGGAGGGCGCCAAGCTCTTTCCTCAGCGGACACCTTTTTCCCCTTTAGAAATGCATGTTGTAAATGTCATCCAAACCAGACTTGAGATGTACCTCCCCACAAAGAGCTTGTAGTCTTTAGCATGAGTAGGTTTGTTCTGCTTTTGCCTTGTTCACTGTTTGCCACTCAATGTTTAACGTCACCAGGCGTACAAATGACCCATGCACATGGGAACCTGTGTGGTCTGACTCTCATAGTAACTCCTTGTCTACAGGTGGGAATCAGCAGGAGTTGGATACGGTATGTACCTTCAACTCGTGTGTTTCATGATGAGTCGCGACAATACACTGAGAAAGATTGTCTGTCTTGGTTTTTCTCCATGCAGAACCACACTGGCTCGAGCCCAGGAGCTGATTTGCCTGGGCACCCAGGAGCCTAGGGGTCCAGGAGCCCATTGGGTCTTTAAAAGTATGTTGTTACTTTCAACGTATGTTTTATTTTCCACTTTTTCTTGTGTTAGTCAGATCGTTTGTATAGAGAATTTGGCTCTAAGTGTTTTGTTTTGGTTGCAAGTTGGGAAAAATGAAAAAATAAAAATGTTATGGCCTGCTTCTGTGACAAATCTCTGTAAGAATGAGCAAGGAATGGGCATGCATAGAAAATGTAAAGAACAGGAGCAGGCTTGTAATGGAAGCATCAGTAACAACAAGTGATGTGCACACAGGGCGTGCAGTGACATGGTTATCAGATGCTGGAGTGTCCAGTGGTTCCAGGCTCTTGTCCCATTCAAAGAATTGGATGGAAACAACTGATGATACAAAAGTTTCATTTGTGGAAAATAAAAGAAGGAAAAAGTAGAAGTGAAAAAGAAAAGAGAAAAAAAGAGAAGTGAAAAGATGAAGAGAGACAGGATGCCCTACACACAAAGCAGGTCATTGGAAAAGTAAGAAGACAGTGGCCATGAAGCCAGTGGCCAGCATCTTTATATCTTTCTTCTAAGTCAGATCCAGGCAGTCAGAAGCTATTCTGTGCCGTGATTTGACAACTCTCCGTGACTTGCAGGTCACCCGCTGCTGTCCAGCCTCTTTGCCGTGCTCTACTCTCTCACCTCAACACGGCAGGAGCAAAGGCCCAGCAGCCCATTGTTTCTTTCAAGGTATGTTGTTTACATTCAATATAGTTTAATTTTCCGTTTTTTCTTGTGTCAGTAACCTCTAGCTCTACTCCCCGTGCTCACAGAAGAGGCCTGTATGACTTTCAGCTTTCAAAGTTTCCTGGCCCCTAACACATGGGTCTCTCACAGAGTATGTTTCATGTGTAATTGAGAAAAATCTTTCTTTTCCTACCCTTCAATAGGATGTGCTTTTGATATCTCCCAGGTCTAGCTGCTTTGGAGTTTTATTCAAGTTCTCTATTTTCTTACTGCTTTTCTTTCCAGGTGTAATATGCACTATGGAATTTGCAGGATTGAGTCCTCCCACTATAACTGTTTAATGGGCTTGAGGGGCGGGAATGAGAGGAAAGCTTGCCCAGGGAACTACCCACTGGAGCAGCTAGGAAATGTGCAATTCTTGTTTCCAGAAGCCGGCAGAGTGTAATTCTTGGAGCTGCCAACTGGTCCACAACAGAAAATGCAAAGATCTTTTGTTGGAGAACAAGAACTTACTGCACAAAAAGTAAGACGCAGCACCAACATCTGCATCACAGCAAGGAGAAGGGTAACTCATAGAAGAGAGGTGCAGGAGCCCAAGACGCAGGAAGAAGAGCCTGAGGGACCACCTGCCAAAAGGCAGTGGGTTTGCCCCATGGATCCTGCGAGACTTCCTGCCCTCCTCCTGAGGGTTAAGGGTGACAGGTCTGAAGGGAAATGAGCTATGTACTGCAATTCCAGCAGTCCAGTTGACAGCCCCTGGTTCTGTGGCCCGGGGCTGTGAGGCATGGTCCCTGACCATCAGAACAGGGACTGGGGGGAAGCAGGGTTGCTACCTCAGCAGCTCCTGCATAACCTGAAAGCTTTTGGATCAGGGCATGTTATGGTCTGTGTCTAGATGTCCCCCCAAAGCGTCATGTGATCTAGAATATGCGATTACACCACTGATTGGTCTGGCATAGTTCTGCTGGGATCAAGGATGTGATACTAGGATTAAGGATGCTGGGATTAAGGGTGGGAGTGCTGCCCACCCTAAGGCAGGTAGCTGGATAAGATATAAGAGACAGAAAGAGGCTTGCCTACTCCCTTTTTGTTCCCCTTTCCTGCCTTGCTGCCTTCTGCCTGTCTGTCACCCTGCCTTAGAACCAGCTGATTGTGGATTGAAACCTCTACGAACTGTAAGCCAAATAAATCCTTCTTCCCTTAACTTTGGGTATCAGGTATTTTATCTCAGCAATGAGAGCTAATGGGGGGGTATGTATATCTTCCTGTCCTTACCTTGCACCCAGGGTCTGCTGGGTGGCAGCTGGGGTGTTAGACCTGGGCAGGCTGGGAGGGACACTCTCACCCTATGGCCCACAATCCAATTCCTAGGCATTTCATCAAGAAAAACCAAGACTGCATCCCCAAAAAAACCTGTATGGGAATATTTTAGCTCCTTCATTCACAGCTTCTGGATACTGAGGTCATCCCATTTTTCTTGAGCAAGTTTGTTATTGTTTTTTAACAAGAATAATACTAGAGGTACTACTAATCATTCCACAGTGTGCCCATGGAAAATGACTATGTGATAATGGCATTTTATTGGTGATGAGACCAGGCTACTGTGCAGCTCACTCTGGAGGAAACATACACACACATGGAGGGACCAGGGCAGCCCCCAGGCAACTTGTTTTGAAAGCAAAGACGATGCCCTGCTCCACTTGCCCCAGGGACTTTGGCTAAGCTCAAGAGTGGGCTCAGCCCTGGCCCTGTCCCGGGCCAAGCAGGATGCTGGGCATGGTCCCTGCTCATCAGCATGAAAGAGGCCTGGGCGTGGGGTGGGCAAGGGGTGGAGAGTAACCATCCCGTCCCTAGCAGATTCCTAATTAGCTCTACCTGAGGCTTCCTGGCAAGCAGGCTCATTTGTCAGGGAGCTGGCAGAGAGCAGAGACTCTGCTGTGGTTCAAAGCCAGGAGCCAGAGCAAGGGTGGGACAGGGAAAGACGTCCATTTTCACTTCTGTCTAGAAGTCACCACCCTGGGGAGCACAGCTCTCCCCTGCCTGGCCAGCACCTCCTCCTGATCTTCCTGTCCCCCAACCACCATATCTTGGTCTTTTCAGGTTGCTATAACAAAATGTCATAAACTGGGGGCTTAAACAAAGACCTCTCTTTCTTACAGTTCTGGAGGCTGGGAAGACCAAGATCAAGGGGCCAGCAATAGTACTCTTGGGCACAGAAGGTGGCACTGAGGCCTGGATGGCAGAGGAAGCCTCCCAGGGACAGGGACTGGAGTGGTCACTGAACTGTGAGGAAGTCTATTGAGCTAGAAAGCAAAGCACCAAGCTATGAAACAGGTGGCAGAAACAAGCAGCACCAGGCACATCCGGGGATTAGAAAGGGTCTCACTGAGAGTGCAGAACAATCCAGGAGCTGGTCAAGGGCTCAGACACCTAATGGATGCTAAGGCGGAGGAGCCAGAGTGAGAAAGAACCAGTCGCCAGGCTCAGTCCTCCACAGCCTGGCCCTGCCCACCTGCATCTGCATCTCCTCTACTTGTCCTTAAATCTGCAGGCAAAGACTTAGCTCCCTGGGGAGTCTACCTGGCACAAAGAATATGTGCTGGGAGGGAGCAAAGAAAAGGAATGGGAAGGAAAAGGAGAGAGGGAAATGGGGAAAGTGTCACCAACTCCAGCTTCCCATTCTACTTAACACGCTTTCATTTTTCTGCTTACTTCTGTGAGCATTTACTGAACACCTGCTAAACTCAAGGTCCTTTTGAGACAGAATGATCGCAGCTGAAGAGGAGAAATCAAGTGAGTTTCACGGGTCAGAGACCTTTCCTAAGAAAGCTATTATTGTGCAGTAATCCAGAGTGTGTGTGTCAGACCCTGTTGTAATGCATTATATGTCTTAACTCATTTGAGCCTTGTAATAACATGATGAGATGGGAACTATTATTGTCTACATTTTACAAATAAGAAAACAGAAGTACAGAGAGGCTAAGTGATGGGTACAAGGTCAGTCAGCTGTAAGTGGTGCAGTCTGGATTTGAAGCTAGGTATTCTGGTTCCAGAGTCCAGGCTCCTAACCCACGTGCTCTGCTACCTTTGCAAAGTGACATTTGAACTTGTATTGAAGGATGGTGCTACACTTTAGATCTTGAATGTCACCCAAAGACACATGCGTTGAACGGTTTGTCCCCAGCTTGTGGCACTACTGGGAAGTTGATGGGGCCTGGCGGAAGGAAGTTAGGCCACTGGGGTGTGGCCTTGAAGGAGACATTGAGATCCCAGCCCCTTCTTGTCTCTTTCTTTGCTTGCTAACACCAAAGGTGAACAGGCTTCTCCACCACATGCTCCCACCATGATATATTGTGCTAACACAGGCCCAAACTACCAAGGCCGGATGACCATGGACTGAAACCACTGAAACTGTGAACCAAAATAAACCATTTCTTTTATTGATTTGATTACCTCAGGTATTCTGTCACAGTGACTGAAAGTTAGCACAGATAAGTAGGATTTTGACACACGGACCCCAGGTTGCCAGGGAGAGAAGGCGCCAGTGTGGCCTGGGGCCCCCAGGTGGGAAAGTCACACTCAGTCACACCCCAGGCAGGGACAGAGGCTTGCGCTGTCTGGGACAGTTGCGGTAGCCTGTCCTGCGTGGACAGCCTGGTTACCTAACCTCCACTGTGGGATTCAGTTGTCCCTTCCTTGGTTTACCATGGTTCCTGCCAGCAGTGACAGCCACAGCACTGACACCCAGCCCCTGTGAGTGCTCTGCTGAGTTCTTATTCCTGTGGCTGGGACACAATACCCAACACCCCCAATTTAAAGTTTAATTCAGCTCATGTTTTAAGGGGATTCAGTCCTTGGTCACAGAGATATGGCAGATGGGTGTGGTAGAGCAAAACTGCTTAGTTTTTGGAAGCTGAGAAACAGACTAGGGGAACAGTGCCAGAGCAGAAGGGAAGAGGGACCAGACGGACCCTAAGGCCATGCCTCCATGACCCACCCAGACACACCCAGAAGTGTGCTCCACCAGTCCTTCGGGTTGTCCCTCCACCTTAACTGTCACATGATCTGTCCTCCAAACCCTCAGAACAGCTAGACCACATGAATGCTGTTATTGTGCCTGCTTTCCAGATGAGGAAACTGAGGCTCAGGCAGGCAAAGCAGGCTGCCCCAGACCACACGGGTAGTGGAAGTCTTCCCAGGGCACTTCCCCAGTGCTCCCAGGCTGAAGACCAAGTCCTCACAGGACACCCCACAGTGTCCCTCTGTCCTGGCCCTCTAACCTGGGTGCTTTCCCCACATCCCACTCCCACCCAGGTCCCCCCTCTACACACCGCATACAAACCAGGCCACTGCTCACACAACCTCTCACAGCCTTAATAGCTCCAGCCTGCAGAAATGGAACAAACTGATGGCTGTGTGCATCACTTTTATGATGCTTATAAGAGAGTCATAATTAATTTCCAAAATGCACACAGGACTCAGGGGACAGACTGGGTGCTCTTCACAGACTGCAGGATCTAGTGACGGTTTTAGGCAAATGAGGAGTGAGTATTATTTGCTTTTCTAACTACTGCCTGGTGCGTTTTGGACTTGATGATGCCATTTCCAAAGCAATTTCAGAAGCAGATTAGAGAAGTAACATTTTTAATCTTTAGCAAAAAACCCAAGATGTGAGGGCGATTGTAATATCTATGTTTTTAGTGCTATGTTTTCTAGAGTTACAGGAAAATGTAGCACAAAATAAAACAACAATAATGCTTACTGTGTAAACAGCTACATTATCTCCAATTACACTTACTCAGCTATACATGGCCCTGCCTCAAAGGGGCAAGAAGAACATCCTCCCATTGTCATGTTCCAAGGCATGCTGAATGAAGACCACCCCCACCAGGAGGCTCTGGGGCTCAGGTAGAAGCCCCAATTCTACTCCTCGAACCTACTGTGAGAAAGGCACTTCTGCGATGCAAACTCTCCAGGGACAGCGGCTATTTTCATGCAATATAGTAATTTAACTTGGTAGAGAAGGGGAGAGAAAGAAATTCAGAATATATCCTGGAATTACAGAAAGAGTACAAGGTAACAGCATTGTAGGAAATAAGAACAGGCACAGTGGCATAGGTATGGTAGGTGCTGGGAGGTGTTGTGCCAGATGAGAGTGGAGCAGCCAAGGGTGGACAACCCCACACAACTGGTGCCCCACACACATCCCTCACTCTGCATTTACCTTTGAGCCAGTGCCACCACCAGCACATCCTCCAAAGAACAGTCTCTGGTCACAGGAGCACAGAAGACCAGTGCTTTAAGCAGAACAGCACAGAGGGTGCCAGATTTAACATCACTAGGAGCTGCACTCGAACAATAAGACCAATAACATACAGCAGCTGGTGGATAAATACCCAGCTTCTTAGCCAGCAGTCTCTCTGAGGTGTGTTCTACAGCACCTCCCAGAGGTGCCTAGCTAGACTGAGGGTCAGTTGTCCACTCTAGTAATCTGTTTATTGGCTTCCTTCCCAATGCTGTCTCACTTCTCCCACTCTTCCCTACACTGCTCCTTCAGATCAGTTCCAAAGCCAATCCTTTGCCCTGAGATCCTCACCTCTGGGTCTTCTGCTAGGGGACCACAGCAGGGGAAACCTCTCTCATTGGTTCACCTTAGGTCATATGCCCATTTTTGAGCCAATCATGGTGGCCGGAGTTGGGCCATATGCCCACCATAGACCCAGATGGTGAGGCTACACCTACCTGAAACATAGAGGCTGAGAGTGGAGGAATTTCTTAGAGAAAAGCTGGAGTCTGTTACCAGGACAGAATGAGATGGTAAGCAAGACAAACAGATGGTGACCTGCATGGAGAGGAGATAAAAGCAAAGCAAGGCTCAGAGGGCATCCTGGCAGGAAGGCGTGAGCACACAAAGCCTGGGAGGCTGCCTGGCATCAGAAGATAGAGGGCACATGAAGGAGTCAACAGGGAACAGAGGCCCCCCAACAGAAGTTACTGAGTCCTGGTGCTGTGAGCTAGGGCATTGGGATTCTACTGCACTCTTCTGAAGTAGAGCTGGTTCTGGCCCAGAAGGCATGGTCACTTCCCTGCTCCACTCAAACTTCCGCTCTGGCACAGAGGCCCATTGTGAGGGATTTCTGTACCCTTATGTAGTATGGATCAGCACCACCAACAGTTCATGTGTCTTGGTCTCAAGGGAAGAACTTCTGGGAGGAGTGGAGCCTGGCAGTTTTTTAATCACTGGGAACATGTACCCTTGAAAGAGACTGTGGAACCCTAATTCCCTCTTTAATTTTTTTCTCCCTGGCAATGAGGTGAGCACTTTCATCCCACCATGTGCTCCTGCCACGTAAGCTGCCTCACCACAGGCCCAAAGGCAACAGGGCCAATCCATCATGGACTGCAACCTCCAAAACTGTGAGCCTAGGTAAAACTTTTCCCTTTATAAATTAATTATCTCAGGTGTTTGTTATAGTAACAGCAAGATGACTAACACAACTCCCAACCTCTGCCTCCAATGTTTCTGTGTCCCAGGGCGGAAGGAAGGAAAACATGGTAGAGTGAGCTCCCTGAGGGCTACTAGAGGCCCTTCCCAGGAGTGTTATGTCAGTGGCCCTCAGAGAGGCTGTGCCTTACACAACAAGGCCCTGCCTGGTGCAGGAAATGTGGGCAAGATTTTTCTAAAGTCCGTGCCTTATAGCCCCAAGTTCTACACAGTGTTCTCATGCACACCTGGGCCAGGGAGGGGATGCTGTGATCCTGTCATGAAGAAAACAAGGGAAAGGATGGGTTGAATTGAAACAAACCGGGGAAGTGTGGACCACAGGCCCTTCATTGTATGGTGTCCTGACTCACCAGACAGCTCCATCATATGTGTTCTTTTCCAAACTTATATGAGTTTGGAACACCTTTCTTAGAGCATGACTCAGAACCCGATTCAGTGAGACCCACTTTGGACACGGTTGAGCCAGCAAGAACAGCTCCCACCCTCCAGGGGCAGGTTGGCCATAGAACCCATTCCGGACACTTCCAAAGAGCCCCACAGCGGTAGCTCTCGCTCACCTATCACCTCCAACCCCCGAATCTAACAAGTGAAAAATAAGCTCGACCAGCAAAGTGAGACGCACTTATGGAAACCATTCCATTTGCTTTGGTGTAGCAGAACCTTCATGAAGGTGTGCCAAGGAGGCCCTCAGACGTTCCAAAACATAGTGTGTCCATAACTACGAGACTTCTCTGGCCAAGAGCAAGATCTATATAACCCTGGCTACATGTTAATGTCAAAGATCAGCAGGAAATATTGCTCGGCATTAACTGGCTAAGACCTCTAACTACAAAAACGGCAGTAGAATCTTTAATTTTCTTCTATCCTATTCCTACTATTACAAAAATTCATTTTAAAGGACTTTCTTTCTTTCTTTGTGCTTTTTGGCGTGCAGCACAGTTGTCTAATGGCTCATCCCATTTCCAATAAGATGTTACCCTCACATAATCATTCTTCCAGGAGCATGCTGGGCTTACATGCGCTACAGTAGGTACATTTCTCACAAATTAAGTGCTGATGATATAGGCCTCCTTGTCTAGTCTAGCAGTGTCACCATAAACAGCCTGTAACTGTCACCTCAACACTCCTAAGGGACACTGCTAAACTGACTGTGTGTCATCACAATGTTTTGTGTTGATGAGCACAAGTCTTGCAAATACATGGCCTCAGGAGACGAGGACAGTGCACAGATACTTCCTTCAAGCAGCTCTCGGCACAGATCAGTGGTGGTGCTGCCCAGGCTGGGCTTGTGCTTAAAATCCTCCTGCCTCAACCTCCCATAAACTTAGATTACAGGTGTGCACTACCATATCTAACGGGAGCTCCACTTATTCCAGAAGCACAGGGCTCGAGGAGTTTTGAGGAAACCACGTTACACTACTTAGCCAGGCAGGGACACCACATCCTTCCCTCTAGAGAGAAAAGAGATCTCTCTGCCATGAGGACAATCAGATACATCAAACAAGGTGCTGGCAAGAGAAGCTGAGTGTAGGGCAAAATGTCTGAAGGTACAAGCCTTGGAAATCCCCATATGGGGCCAGATGTGGCCTTCCTTCTCTGGGGCTGCAAAGAGAGGTGAAGGTAAGGTGGGGGACTGAGGTTGAGCTGGGCATAGCACATCCCAGGTCACCTACAGAGGAGCCTTTTAACCACCTTGCAGTGGGAGGCCCTCCAGTTTGTCCTTCCCCAGTCCACAGTCACTGACCTTGATATCTGGCCAAACTCTACCTTCTGACATTAATACATGAAGTATGTAGCCCTCGATTTCCTGGTACTGACTCAAGGCCCTAATTCTTCAGTAGTCAAAAGCCCAGAGCAGTTTCAGTGGGGCCTCAACCCCACACTGCCAGCCAGCCAGTGGCTGCCTCCATCCACACACAGCTCAGACCCAGAGCAGCTGGCACACCAGTCACTGCACTTGCTGTACCCATTTAGTTCCGTGTACCAAGGCACCGTTCATCCAAACCACCCCAGCCATTCCCTCAAAGGTTTGCACATAACCCGGCTCAATATTCTGCAGATTCCAGGATCCACCCAGAGTCTTGTCCTTCCCAACCCCTGGCTGAGGCCTTTCTGCCTCTCCAGTGCTAGTGAGGATCTTATTTCCCTCCCCTCAACCTGGGAGGCCCCAGAGTCCCAGAGAATGTCTTAAAGTTGGGACCATTCTAGCCCTTGATGGCCATGCTGTCAGAGGAGTCAGGGCTTGACTGCCTTTGAAGGAGACAAGCCTGAGTGTAAATTCTGCCTTTTGGATATATGACCTTGGGCAATGCCCCTAAACTTGAACCATACTTTCTGTCCTCATGGCTAAAAAGGGAGATCGCACTAGAAAGAACCAGACTCATAGAGCAGGCTCACAGGGTCATTTCCTTGTCCTGCCTCTTCACCAGGACCTGGGTCAGTACCTGAGGGTGGCCCGGCTTCTGTGGCTGAGATTCATCCAGGGCCCAGGTGCTCACTCCATCCTACCCCAAGCCATGCTCCACCCTGGCTCAGGTCACTGACTCAAAAGAGTCTACTGATGCCACCACATCTCACTCACTTTTTAGCCATGCCAAAGGCCACTGGCCGTGGGCATCCTTAAAGGATGGGACCTATTACCTTAGTCTATCTAGCACCACACTCCTACTTCTACCCTACTCAGGTCCCAGCACTACTCCAGCCCAGAGCATTGCAGAGGTAGAGGATGACTTGACTTCATCAACCTAAGCCCCTCCTACATGCTGTCCCCACTGCCACATGGTAAAACAGAGGCCTGCTACAACTTCATCCCAGACCAGCCCCCCTTTTCCACAAACCCATCTTCTGCCAGCATCAGCCTCCTTGTCATTTCCTCTGCCATTTCTCACCTCCTTTGATCAGTGTTGGGGACGCCTTTTCTCACCTTTTCTACTTGGTCAATTCCTAGACATTCCTCAATGACCTGTCTAAGGCAGCCCCACATGGCCAGTGAGAAGTTGAAATGTGGTCTGTACAAAATGAAAAGTGCTGTACATATAAAAGCCCCATCAGATTTGAAGGACTTTGGGTAGAAAAAAGAAGGTAAACTATCTCATTAATAATTTTTGTGTTAATTATATGGCAAGATGATAACATTTTACCATATTAGGTTGAGGAAAATAAATTATGAAAATTAATTTCACTTTCTCTTTTTTCTCGCCCTCTCCTCTTCCACATTCTTTCCCCCTCTTTCCTCCCCCCTCCTTTAAATATTTCTACAAGAAAATTTAAATCCTATCTGTAATTGGAAATATATTTCTATTGGTTAGCATAGTGCTAGAAGGCTCAGTTCAAATGTAGTGAGAAACAGTTCTAGAGCCCCAGCAAGGCTGCACAATGTATATCCCCACAGGTCACATGGAGGAGTTTGGTCATTATGCAGCCATAAGCCACTGGAGGGCATCTGGGCCACAGAGGCACTTGCAGCTCCTGGGAATACGATAGTCGAGAAGGAAACCATGGCTCTGCCCTAACAGCACTAATGTTCTGGTGGAGAAACAAGATCACAAGCAACTAAACAAGTGAATGAGCAAGACCACGTCAGATCATAGTGTATTGCCTATGTTGATCAGTTTACCATCACTGTGACAAAATACCTGAAATAATCAACTTACAAGGAGGGGAGAATGATTTTCGCTCATGGTCTCAGAAGTTTTAGTCCATGGCCGATAGACTCCGTTACTTTTGGCAGAACATTGTGATGCACAGAGTGGAGCAGAGTTGACTGCTTCATGGCAGCCAGGAAACAGATAGAGAGGAACAAGGGGCCAGGGTCCCAGTATCCCTGTTATGGTTTAGATCTAAGATGTCCCCACAAAGTCTCAGTATTCACAGGTGGGGCTTTGGGAAAGTGGTTGGGTCATGGGGGTGTGTAAACATCAGTGGATTAAGACATTGATGACTTCACGGCTAAACACACTGTTAGGAGATGGTGCCTGGTTGGAGCTGGGTCTCGGGGGTCTAACCCAGAAGAGCCTATTTTTTCTTTTATTTGTGTTTGCCTTTATTCTTTAACAGTTGTTGAGAGTGGAATTATTGAAATAATCTTAGCATCCTCTGCCAGCACATGACATAGAGCATCTCCTGAAATATTTATTTTCTGAAATAGAATATTTTCAAGTATATGTTTTTCTGTTCATCTCCAGGCTCACAAAAACCTTTAGATTTGCATTGTCTGATAGCATAGCCACTAGTCACATATGGTTATGAAGAACTCAAAATGTGTCTAGTATGACTTGAGATGTGGTATAAATGTGAAATTTGCACAATGGATTTCAAAGACTTATTGCCCAAAAAAATGTAAAATACCTCAGTGATAATTTTTATATTGATTACATGCTGAAATGAAGATTTCTTAATGTGTGAGGTTAAATAAAATATTCTATTAAATTCCATTTCACCTGCTTGGTTTTCCCTTTGTTACGACAACTAGTAAGAAATCTGAAACTACGTATACGGCTTAGGTCATATTTCTATCAGATCATGTTGCCTTTGAGGATCCAAAAAAATATGTTCAGTGCCTTCCTGGGCCAAATTTCTCCTAAAAGCAATTTTAGATATGATTTGAAGGCAGAGGGACATGACAAAAAGTGTGATTTTTCTTGATCCTCCACGATGTAGTAAATTAATCCAATTAGGTCTGGCTGCTGCACATGGCCCACAACTTTTTAAAAATCCAATTGGGAATCTCCAGCCATAAACTCCTACTGAGGACCAGGAATTGTCTGTTTCAGACACTGGGGAAGCACACAAGGTGCCTTCTTTGCCCCAGAGTCATCTGCTCCTTCTGCATGGGCATGTGCTTGTCTCTGGCCCATCTTCTCTCTCTGCTTTCTGGCGGCTGTGGGATGAACAGATTTCCTTTGCCAGGCCCTTCTGCCAGGCCATTTCTGCTTTGCAGCCAGCTGATCATGGACTGAAACTGCAAGCCAAAATAAACCTCTCCTCCTTTAAATTGCAGCTGTCAGGTATTTTGTCCTAGTGACAGGAAGGTGATAATACATTTTCCTTCACTGACCCAACTTCCACATTTTAGGCCTCATCTTCACCAGGCTTCACCGACCTTCCAGGAGCACCATGGGCTGTCAACCAAGCCTTTAACATACAGGTCTTTGGGAGGCATTTTAAAATCCAATCCATGGCAGGGCCCTAAAATAAACCTGGGTGATACGGAACAGAGTGACAGGGAGCGCTTGAGCTTGGGTGTTCAGGGAGATCCTCTCAGTCGAGATAGCATTAAAGCTAAATGAAGACACGGCACCAAGGAAGCAAAATCCCGACAGGAGCAGCAGCAAATGCCAATGCTGGGGGCTGAGGGTGAGAAATGGACACAGTCAGACATCAGAGTGTTTTGGAGCTGAGAGACTTGATGGGGCTAAGTACCTGATCTCCAGCAGGGGTCTCACGTCTCAAGAGGAGCGATCATCCAGGGACCCTGGGCTCTGATTTCCTGCTATCTGGCATGCAGAGGACCCGGGCTCCCATCCTCTTATGATTTTGGACAAACCTCTCCCATCTGCCTTCTCATGTCTGAAATGAAACAGGAGCCCTGCTGAACTCCCTTGTCACGGGGTTGTGAAAGCCAAATAAAGCAATGACTATAAGTGTTCTGCTAACTCTAAATCACTGAGAAGCTCCCTCCAGGACCTGGTGTGGTGGGAATGAACCCTGGACTGCATGATCATTATAGGGAAGAATGTAAAATGGGCTAAAGTAACAACATATGAGGTGTGATCAAAATATACAGTGAATGTTTAAATCTTAAAATTTACAGTAAAAGACACATTGCCATTAATTTCCCTCGCTTCGGACACATTTATCCCATTGTTCTTGCCACTTTCTGAAGCACTTCTGCAAGTTGTCTTTCCTGAGTGTCTTCACAAGATGTAATCAAAAGTACGGTAAATGCTGCTGCCAGGTATCACCCAATGGAAAGCAGGCTCCTAAAAACATTACAGCATGTCCTCATCCACCTTACGCACTGGATCTGGAACCATGCAACTTCCAGCCCTTCCCAAAGTCCACATGACCATGAAACGTAAATGTTTTGAGTCAATTCAGGACATCGAGGCAGCCACAATAGCATAACTGAAGACATTCACATCCACAACTCTGGCAGAGGACAAGCGTTTGAACCATCAGTAGGGAGGACATCTTAGAAGCAGTGGTCATTAGTCTGGACCTAGATGCCCAGCTTGTAGTCAAGCAGAAATGGAAGATAACTCTACCAGAGGAGGGCATAGCACATGCGAAAGTGTGAGGTGGGAAAGACAGCACACAGTATATCTGCTGTCAGTGGCACACCAAGGGAGGGAAATGCTTTTTTCCACGACAGTGTAATTGCCAAGAAGTCACACTTCCTGGGAAGAGCCTCCTGCGTGACCCAAGACGGCTCCAGAACAACTCCCAACATCTCCAAAATGGTGCCAACAGCTCGTCGGTAAGAACAGACAGCGCCAAACATGTAGACAAGAAATGTATAATGAATAAACATTATTTAAAGGGATTGTGTAAAGACATGAATTTTTCAGTGGCAAAAACAGCCGAGAACTTATTAAAAAATGCATGACTTTATATTTGATTGTAAGTCAAGAGCAGCCAAAAAGAAAGAGAGAGAAAGAGAGAGTGGGGAGGGGGGTGGCAAAAGACACCAGCAGCCTTGCAGACCGGAATTAATGAGGTTGTTCCTAACGGCGAAGGAGTGACATGGTGATTAGTTAATTACTATTCAGCTGCCTGTAATTAATGCACAACCGAAATTGGTGTACAATGAATTAAACTACCACATAAAGCTGCTACCCAAATTGAGCTGAGGACCTTGATTACTGACGGAGGAGGCTGTTACTGTGGCTTCACCATTGTGATCTCAACAGTGTCTCCCTCCGACAAGATGTTATCCAACTAGTGGGAGAGCGGAGCTGAAGGGACCGACTGCCTGGTGTAGCACATGATGATGATGCACATAGTCCTGTTTGGGGTGAAGCTCCCCATGGCAGAGCCTGGATGTGATGCGGTCTGGGTCCCAGGACCCTACCTGGGGCTTGGTTCTCAATGAGTGTATTGTGCAGAGAAGGGGTGCAGAGGGTGGAGGGGGCAGCACTGGAAGGAAGGGATGGGAGGGAGATAGGAAATATGCTAAAAAGGAAGGCAAGAATCTGTTTTCTTCTCTAAGAGTACTGCTCTCATCCTGGGCTCCGCTCACCACTTGCCTCCTCTAGAACCACTGTGATAGTCCAGGCACTAGTTGTCCCTTCCACTGCATCCTCCATGAAGCAGTCAAGGTAAACTTTCATAAAGACATAGCAAACCATACCACTCCCTTGCTTAAAACTCTCCTATAGATTTCTATATTAGGGATGAAATGTATTCCCCTTGCCATAACTTATTAGACATGGGCAATCTGATCCTTAACATATCTCCCTTTTTATCTATCACTCTTCCATTTCTATGGCTCAGCCACATTGGTCTGTCTATGCCACAAAATCTTCCAGCTCAATTCTTCCCCAGGACCTTTGCAATGTTATTCCAGCCTCTTGGGACATTCTTCTCCAGCATTTCCCCAGTGACAAGGTTTCAGCTCACATGTCACCATCTCTGAAAGGTTTATCCTGACTTCCCCCAGCACTACTACCACTATTATTCTCCCTCCTGTGATCCTGATTGTTTCTTTCACTGTGTTCTCTAAGGTCTGGATTATTTTCTTTTGGCATGCTAGCCTTGTTCATGCTGTCTCCCAGTAGAACACATGCTCTGTACAGGAAAAAAAGTATTCTTTCTCTGTGTACCCAGGCCCCACACAGGAGAGGCAGGTGGGAAACCCAGCCCAAAGGGCTCATGGAGATACCTGGCTCAAGAAGTTACCAGAGTTGCCTGCTGGGGAGGAAGTTCTGGGGCTGCCCTCACCCACACCGGTATCCCAGGGGAAAGGAGGGGCAGGAAGAGTCTGGTTTATGTAAGTCATCGTGGGATCAGAGACTAGCTGACACCCAGAACAGCCAGAGCCCCCAAGCTACACCAAAGGCTTTCTCATCAGCTGGTCTCTTCGCACTCTGGCCATGTGGTGACAGGGTCCCTGAGGGTGGCTTGGGCTTCTCCTCCGGAGCCCATGCTCCGCTTTCCCCCAGACACTGCCTCCCCTGGGCCTTCTCCCCATAGCCCAGGTCCTGGATGACTGGAGTCTGCATGCCCTACCACCTCACGCAAGGACTGACTGGGCTCTGTCCTCTGCTCCACACTCCACTCAGAGCGGCCAGCACTGGCTAGGCTGCCCACTGACACTTCAAGCATACTGGAAGCAACAGGGTGACCCCTGGGTTGTAAGACAAGCTCTAGCTACACCAGCTAGCTTACATAAAATGGCAGGGGGGCAGGATTCACTGGCTCACTGATGGAAAAGTCCAGGGGTAGCTTCCAGCATGGCTGGCTCCAGGGTTTAGTGATGTCAACAGGATACCTGCTCTCCTCACTGCTCAGCCCTCATTTGCCTTATGAGGGTTTCTCTCCCAACCAGGTTTTCCTAAGCAGGGGCTATGAGCTGGTTTTGTCCCCTAAGCCACTGTGTTGATCTGGTGAAGGCTATGGAACCCTTCCTAGAGTATTTTAAATTTCCCTTTATATACATATACATCTATATATGGTAAAATAAAAACATATAAAATGAAAGTACAAAATATATATTTAGTTGTTAAGAAAATATATATGCAAAGAATAAAGTATATAAACAGGACACCAATTATACTAAATTACGGGTCAATGCAGGCACCCAGGTCAAGAATCCCTGCTCCCAGGGGTGTGCAATAGTTCTGTGTGCACCTTTTCCACAGAGCACCTAATGCCCCAGCCTAGGCCACGTGGTGCATCGGCTGGGGTTCTCCAGAGGAACAGAATCAATAGATTTACTAGGTGGGCTGAGAAGAGCAGAGGCAGGAGCATCCACACTGGCTGTCCGCACGCTAGAGAACCAGAGAATCCAGTTGCTGCTCAGTCCAAGAAGCTGGAAGCCACAGAACGAGAGGAACTAAGCAGACAGCACCAGGCTGAAGCTGAAGGCCTAGAAGCTCCCTGGAGAGTCACTGTACTGAAAGACTGAAGAACTCAGAGTCTGGTATCCATAAGTGACAGAAGTAGCAAAAGATGGGTCCACTAGAGCAGAATGGAGCATTTCAAACACAGGCCGACTTCCTCCTCCTTCCTTTTCATTCCTTCGGGGCTGCAAGCCCATGGGATGGTCTCACCCACAATCAGGGCTCATCTTTTCCCTCCATTTGTTGATCTGCATGCCAATCACCAGTGGAAACCCCACCACCACCACCATCACCAACACACCCAGAAGACACCTGATCTGCTAGGTGTCTCTTAATCCAGTCCAGCTGACAATCAAGATTAACCATCACACATGGCCGACTCTGAGTCAGTCAATCACCCTGGCCAAGAGGATGGATCACACTGATTGGCTAGGCTGGGTCACGTGTTCACGTGAAGCTGTGCAGATGAAGTGAGATCTGGGCTCCTCTACAGCTACAGGAAGAAGGGCAGGAGGTGTGGCCCCAAAGGAGAAATAGAAACACAGATGTCCATCACCCGGAAGCAAGGGACCCAGGAGGAAGGGGCAGCATGTTTGCAGGGAGATACACAGAAAGGACAGCAAGGGATAAGCCCCACCACAGAGCACAGACAGTAAATCTGTGTCTTACATGGGGCATCACAAGATTTGGATTTGAGTCTCAGCTTCCCCACTTACCGGCAATGACTTTTGGCAAGTGGCTTAACCTTTCGGCTCACTAGGGCAGGCACTCTGGGCTACTCAGGCTAACTGCCCTCAGGGCTACCTTTCCTGTGTGGGTCACTCCTTGGAAGGCACAGCCACTCTTCTGAGCTCGCCCCAACCCCTATCCACAAAGGGAGAAAGGAGTCAGCGCTACTCTGCAGTCTAATGCCTTGCAGACTCATCCCAGGTACCAGCCCCTTCGCCCAATACGCAAGCAGAGTTCCGAATATCTTCCCCAGTCTGTGGCTTGCCTCTCCACTATCTTTACAATAGCCTTTGGAGAACAAGAGTTCCTGATTTTAATGAAGTTCACTTTATTGATCTGTTCTTTTATAGATGATGCTCCCTATGTCCTGGTTAGAGGAATCTTTACCTTTCTCAACGAGTGGCCTGAAATTTGTTCCATTCATTCAGCATTGAGTAGATACCTTCTACAAGCTAATTACCTGCCAGGTGTTCCTGAGGCTCATCTGGGGAGTCAAGAAGCCACCTGGGGAGTTAAAGCAGCTGCTGACTCCTTGGCTGCAACCCTAAAGACTATGGTTGGGAGGATTTTTTTTTTTTTTTTGGTGGTGGTAGTAGGAAGTGAACCCAGGGCCTTTGTACTGAGCTATACCCCCAGCCCTTTTTTATACTTTATTTTGAGACAGGTTCTCACTAAATTTCTCACGCAGGACTCAAACTTGCAATCCTCCTGCCCCAGCCTCTGAAGTGCTGGGATTACACCCATGAGCCACCAGGTCTGGCTGTCAGGGATTTTCATCTTAGCCCCCCGCCGGGGTCTGTTGCCCTGCTCAAGAGATGCTTCGAGCGCCCTGCTGAGGTGCAGGGTGGGAGAGTGAGGCACGGGATGAAGCCCTATTGAACAATTTTGCAGACTTACAGAAGACTGGCCAAGGAGATCTTGACTGTCCCTGTCTAGACAAAGGTTCTAAAAGTCAGGACTTGAGCCAGCCATGGTGGTGCATGCCTATAATCCCAGAACACTATTGGCACTCTGGAAACTGAGGCAGGATGACCACTTCAAGTCTGAGGCCAGCCTGGGCTACATACAGAGACCCTGTCTCAAAAAAACAGGAAGGTAAGAAGGGAGGGAGGGAGGGGGAAACGGGGGGGGGGAGAGCAAGAGAGAGAGAAAGAAGCCCAAGACTTAAGGCTTCTGAGATTGCTCTGCCCTACCTCTGCCTCCCTCCAATAAGGATGTGGTAAGGCAGAAGGTGGTGCCTAGAGACAACAAATACCCGGTTCTGCACACTTTCAGGGACCTCTAGCTCTACTGCACCCAAAACCTCCTTATGCCTCTGCCTCCTTATCAGTAAGATGGAGATGACAAGAGCCTATCCCTCATAGGGTCCCTGGATAATTAAATGAGAGAATGCATGTGAGCCTAGCAGGCAGCCACTGCTCAATAAATAGTAGGCAGTTTTATTTATTACCTAACAGGTACAAGGAGCTTGACCTCCAGCTTTAAATGACTACCTATTGTCTCAGTAAGGGCTCAGCTTTTCCTTCCAGGAAGCCTCCAGCCTGTCTAGTGCAGCCACCCCACAGTCTCATACAAATCTTCAGGAAGGCCAGGGCAAGTCACAGCCCCACGCTCCGGCAGCCCCACCATGTGGAGTCCTGTCCTGAACCTTCTCTCCATAGTTTATTGCTCCCCAAGAAGAGATGCTGGCTGTGGCTGCTCCCATCCTCAAGCTCCCAGCTGCCAGGCCACCTTGCTCTCAACAGATATTTCTGTCCCATTCCTTCCCAGGTGGTGGCTTTGTCCTCATTTGTGCAAGCTCTGTTTCACCAATGGCTCCAGCTGCCTGCTGGCAGCAATTTCAGCATGAAATTCACCCCACACAAAAAAGCAGCCATCGTGCCAAGAAGGTAGCAAGGTGGGACTAGAGCACATGCATGCACGGGCTTTCGATTTTGGAGGGTCTCAATTACTTTGGCAACCCAAGAGGCACCTGCCCAACGACCAGAGCCCATGTCAGAGAACCATATCCTGGCCTGCCCACAGCACAAGGGTCTGGGCTTCCCTGTCATCCACAGCACTGAGTCTTTGTGTGTGGAATGAATGGATTCACTAATGACAAGTCCCCAACTGCCCTGGATTCATTCATGCACACATGCATGCATTCAGTTTCCATTCAGCAAGCATTGTGGAGCAGCTACTGTTTTTAATCAATGTTTGTGACCAGAAATGAAGAATTCTTTTTGGAAAACACAGTCACTGCCCTCCCTCGTTCCCACTAGCTGAGAGATGGAGTGAGAGTGAATGGGCAGAGCTGCTTACCAGCTAGAGGGACACTCCTCTTCCTCTTCTCAGGAGTTCACCAACTTAGAATCCACAGCCGTGATGAGAGTTTTTCTCTGTAATCTCTATGCAGACTTCTCTGGCTTCACGGAACACGGTTTCTGAATCCGTACTCCAGGCACTTGGAAATGACAGCCTCAAGCAGCCCTCAGTCTGAGGCACCATCTCTGTGAATAGCACCCCCACCCCACGTCACCAGCAGCTAACTTTATATATTGGTCAGCTTTCTCACTGCCCAACTCAATATCTGATGCCCACAACACAGAAGAGAAGAAATTTACTTTCTCTCATGATCTCAGAGGATTCAGTCCACATCAGCTGACTCCAAAGCAGCAATATCACGGTGGGAGGGCACAGCAGAACAAAGATCTTAGTTCATGGCACCTGGGAAACAGAGCAGGGAACAGTGCCAGAGAGAAAGGGATAAGGAAGCGAACATAGACCCCAAGACCATGCTCCCGTGACCCAGCCAGACATACCCACAAGTGTGCTCCACCAATCCCCCAGTGGATCCCAAAGCCAATGCCAATCAAGTTGACACTCACCCTAACAGAGGCCCCCACCCCAGTCCCTCACTGCCCAGGGTCCCAAAGACAGGCCTTCTCGCTGCTCCCTGGATCTCATTCACTTTCACATTTCTATTTCTCTCGCTCTCTCACTCACTCTCACTCTCTCCCTTCTTCCTCTCCCCCACCTCTCTCAGCCTCTCGGGTCTCCAGTGAGCAGGTGGCTGAGTATAATATTTGAAGCAGCTAATGCTTCCCAGCCTACATGCTCTGGGCTACTGGCTCCACTCCCCAAATGGGGCTTCAGAATCCCCTCAACGTTACAGTCCACAAGGCTCAGTCGATGGCAATGCCTGTGTTGACCACTTCCTGAAACACTGAAGGAATTCTTTCATTTTAACACTCAAATAGAGACAGCCCTAGTACCATGTCTATGTATCAACCCAGAAACTGGCCTTCCTCTGTGGACATGGGACAGTATTGGACTTGAGTCCTCAAGATTCTGGCCTCCCTGAGCAATGAAAGATGGATTCCACAGATTCCCTGGAGGGTTGGTCTAGGTCTATGGTGAGTATAGCTGGTCTTTCCCTCCTTGACCCTCTCAGTACATGGGCTTTCCAAATAGAAGTCTGTCATGCTGTGTTAATGGCCAGATAGGACCACACAGATATGCCCTGTCATCTCTTGATCCCACTGGCACAATGTTTCTCATGGCAGGCGCCCCTCTGTAAGTTCTCTGACATGGCAAAACTGGCTGCAGTACCCAACTGTGCTGTACCCCAACCCCGGACTTGGGATGGTTATGAAGACCTCAGTCAGCTCCTTGAAGGAGTTTCAGTACAGAAAACTAGAAGTGACCTAGTACATTCCACTTGGACTTAGCACCAGGGATCCACTCAGAGATGTGTGTTTACTTGCTATTAGACTCAAGTCCTAGGTAAGCTGATCGGTTGTCCCTTCCTCAGGAGGTAACAGCCAGAGTTCTGACTACCTGCTGGTAATTTCCTTGGTTGCCCTGCTTCTCCACCTTCAGAAAACTTTTGTTTTTGAGGCATATCCATAGATGACCCCTATATAAATCTGCTTGACCCAAGAGCCCTTAACCCCACCAGGTCTGTCCCCTGTGTGAACTTCAGAACGCTTTGTCCATCACAACACACATTCATAGCAGGAAGTATTGCAGGGCATGAGAACACAGTTAATAGTTTTCCAACACTTCCCAGCACATGCCTCCTTTAAGCATCTTGTAATGCTAATAAGAAAAAAAAATGGCATCTACAAATAATGCAGGCAGGCAGTACAGCTAAGGATTAAGTGCTTATTCAGAGAGCTTTATTCCATAGCAGTGGGAGGAAAATTGGCCAAACCAATGGAGACTCCCCCAGGCACAGTGTTAAGAGCCACTCTTCACAGATGTCCCCAGCAAGGCAGTAGCAGGATCCATAGAGAGACAATGTCCCCTATCAGGCAAACAAGAGGGATTATTCAATAGTCATGCCCTGACATAAAAACCCCCACAGGAACCACAAGCAGAAGTGAAACTAACCACTGGAGTTTATTGGGCGCCTTCTTGGTGTCAGGTAGGACATTAGGAATTTTGCATTTATTACCCCATTAATCCTTCCGTTTACACTGTGAGATTGTCACTATTGTGGTCTCCATTTTACAACTGAGGCAACTGAAACTCCGAGAGGTTAAGAAATTTGCTCAAAGTCGCAGAGCTAGTTAAATGGTAAAAGCAGATTTATACTCAGACCTTCCTGGTTTTAAACGTCATTTGGTCTACTGCTGTCCGTGCCACGCCCCTTAGTGTGACCCCTTCTTTGGAGGCCCAACAGACATGCAGGCTCCACCAAGCTTGCCTGTGCAGTGCTGGGCAAGAGCATCTCTCAGAAGCCATCTCTAGACAAGCCGGAGAAGACTTTCACCCAAGCACATGAGTGAGTCAGGTCCTGGGTCCCTGTCATTCTTCTGACCTCCTGAGGCCAGAGTGCCCAGACATCAGCAAGAGTATCGCTTCTCCGACATGTCTGTCGTGGTTTAGATCTAGAATGCCCTCTGAAAGCCTCGTGTGTTCAGAGCAGGGTTTATGGAAGGCAACTGGATCATGGGAGCGTTATACTCGTGAGTGGACTGATCTACCCACGTGTTCACAGCTGAACGTGCTGTTAAAGGTGGGGCCCGGTCTGAGGAGGTGGGTCACTGGGGCATGATGTGGAAAGGTGCATCTCCTTCCCTGGCTCTTCCCTTCTCTCTCTGCTTCCTGGTCACCTCGATGTAACCAGCTGTCCTCCAATATGCCCTCTACCATGCTGTTTCTGCCCCAGAACCAGCTGACCTTAGACTTTAACCGTGAGCCACAATAAACCTTCCCTGCTTTAAACTGCAAGTGTCAGGTATTTTGTCCCAACAAGGAGGAAAGTGCCAAGACACTGGCCAAAGGGAAAAGTTCCATTCAGCAGAAGAATCTTCTTTCTTGTCTTTATCTGATTATAAAGGACACATTTCCGTTAACCTCAAAACCTGCCTTGGCCCCAGACTCTATGTTAGAAGCCAAAGATGAAATCATACTTCCAGTCCTCCCCCAAGGCCAACCAGCCCGCAACACCCCTCCTCTCATCCTCATTTCAAAGGTCTGGGATGCTGGATCTCCATTTGTAGCACCAACTTTACCTGGCCCAACCCACAACAATACCCAGCACACCCTTCCGTCCATGAAGACAAGCTGCCTTGTGCAAAGCGGGCATGCTGCCAGCCCGCCCCACCACCTCCAGGCAATGAGCAAAGTGCTCAGCGC
This sequence comes from Hystrix cristata, assembly GCA_004026905.1. Lineage (NCBI taxonomy): Eukaryota > Metazoa > Chordata > Mammalia > Rodentia > Hystricidae > Hystrix > Hystrix cristata. The sequence goes on from PVJO010001112.1 coordinate 130,242, forward strand.
ACGGTCACTTGCCCAACAACTACAGAGAATGATCTCCCTCTTCTGGGTGAGAAGTCTCAGCATCATGCCAGTCGCTCCATCAGCAACAGCTCCAGGTAAACCTCCACGAGTCTCACTTGAGAAATTATGTATACAAATCCCATTATTAGTGATGTAACCCCTCCCCAGTTTAGCTCTAAGAGCTCTTGGTGGAACTTCAGTCAATATTTGCTGAAAATCAAATACAGACCTTATTAAGATTCAATTCAAACACTGTATTGAACTCCACCAAGGCGTGCCCAAGGCTCAAAACAGGGAACATTAAATTAACTTGCACAAGTGTCCACAGGTCAAAAAGCATCTCCTGACCCTTCTGCCAATTACCAGGATCCAGGTTCCACCCAGGATGTCGCAGAAGCTCAAGGACTCCACTGTCCCGCAGTGAACCAACACCAGCATAGCTGAGAAATAGCAGGTACAGAGGCTGGCATGCATTTGGGAGTCAAGTGAACAAGTAAGTGAATGAGAGATGACACGAATTGGAGAGACAGCAGAACGAAGAATACCAGACTTGGAGTTATAAAGTCTGGGTTCTACTGCTTTTCTACTCGCTGTGAGCTATTATTTTGCATCTTACCTCTGAACCTCCATTTTCTCATCAGTAAAATAAAATGAAGATTATATGCAGTAAAAATTAAATGAAATAATCTCTGGAAAGTTCCTGGCCTAGAGGCTCCGAAAAAATATTGCAATAAATAGCCACCACATAATAATGACAGAGTCATATATCAAAAGAGCACAATTAAGAATTAGGTACCTAAGAAGCATTAACTATTTTTTAAAGTAGACATAGGAAAAAGCTGACTGAGACTCCACTCAGGGTTGAGTTACAAGTTCCTGTTTGGAGGCTTTGCCACTATGATAGGTGAAATATAATTTTTAAAACCATAAAATCCATAACTACCTTCAAAAACAAGGTGAACATTACAGGGAGAGGAGTGAGTTAGAAATACAAAGTGTCTGAATCCATGGTATTCACACAGTGCAGGAGGTGGGGACTGAGTATCCAACGTGAGGAAGCCACTGTGAGAGCCTGAGTGCTCAAGCTGTGCCTCTAATTTATGGAAAGTATCTAGGAAAAAGCATGACCAACTGTTGACAAATGAAAAGGGATACTCTAGATTACTGATGCATCTGGAATCTGAGGTACATATTTGAAGGAAGCAGCAATGACAATATCTTAGAATTGCTTAGGTGCTGTTGAGTGCTCTTGGTGTGTGTGTGTTGAAGATAGAAATAAAAGACTCAAGCCTGCCAATTACTAACTTAAAGTATGGAAGACAGAAGGAGATATTGGCAATGTTTAAAGCGATCATCCTTCCTATAGTAGGAGAGAAGACCATGCTGAAGGTGAGCCCTACAATCTGATTGTGAGAGCAACAAAACTTCAAAGAAAGCTGAGGTCCCCTCTGCCAAAGTCAAGGTCTGGAAAGAAAGAACTGGGACCTGGAGACTTGGGACACAGATTACCTGAGTGTCTTGAAAACACTGAACCTTCAGATTCCTCTGATCTCTCTCTGCCTACAGTAGTCTATTCCTTCCTAGAATACTGTTAGACCCTCCTGCCTCACATCTATTCAGAGGCTGCAAAATGTGACAAATTCATTGCAAGACAATGTCTTCTCACAAGATCTGCCCTCATCTTCCCTACTGGCCACTAGAACAAAAAGCCAGGGTCAAGTCCCAGTGGAGTTCAACTGTAAAAATGCTAACCCTTCTGAGAGAAGGGCTATTCATCAAGAGACCCGACCAATAAGATCCCACAGGAATCATGTGAGTTTGCTTAGGATTGGTCCTTGACGGTGTTGAACCAAGGATGGGTGAGGAAGTAGCACAAAATATAAGCCTAGATAAGAGATTTCACACTTTGTAGTAAATTTGGAATAGCTTCTAGAATCTTGGGGAGGGGGGGGTCTTACCATAAACAAGATGTGCAGCAGTCTTGTCAGTATTAGATTAGGCATTCAGAACTTTTGATTTCGGAGAACTGGAAAGGTTATAATGTATCTATTACGTAAGATCTCAGTTCTCAATAGATGGCTACACTCCTTTAGAGAATCCAGAGGAAACTTCCTTCACTAAGGAGTTGGAAAGGAAATGGGGAGGTGGGGAAACAGGGGTCGAAGAGGCACCCTTAAGAGGCTCCAGTGTAGCTGCTTGCTCCAAGCTACGTAATAACAGATCCTGTCATGGATCTGGGCTCCCTGCAGTAGGAAGACAGAAGGAATCTGCAACATTTTATCAAAGAGGCAAGTTAGACATTAAGGTCAAGATGACACCAGGGGGATTTGACTTAATAGAGATGTGTGGTGATGCTCCACACAACATGGTGTATCTATGGGCAAGAGATGCGTGTAGCTGACAAAGATACTGATCAAAGTGGGTAAAAATGAGCATAAGGTGGAGATTAACCACACCAATGGACAGTTATGTGCCATGTTAGTTCTCAGACCCATCAAGTGAAGGAGAAGCTCTCTTGAGGAAAGACCAACCCCACAATGCCACAGGAAATTTAAACACCAGCAATCACCTAATTCTGAGTGATAGTACACTGGTGGAAGGGGAAGCTGTATCTTTAATGTACTGTTGGGTGCAGCACCACAGCTGACCAGAGGATTCAAAGCAATCAGTGCATTACAGTAAAAGTAAGTGGGTGCAGGTGATGAGTGGAATTTTTCTCTCAGAGGATCCAGTAGGCCACAGACCCACCAAGTGATCACTTCTTTAGTTCCCGAACACATAATCAGGACAGACATACTTAGCAGCAAACCTGGCAGGAAAGGCCAAATGCCAGTCCCTGAAATTGAGTTGACTCCTCAACTCAATCAATCAAAAACAATCCTGCAGCCTGTGTGTAGAGGCAGAAATGAGTGCTATCCTCGAAGACTTGATGGATATAGTCGCAGGGTTTTCCTTCATGCCCCTTCCCATTTAATTCATGAGTCTAGAATCTGCAAAATCCACATGAATCATGATGGATGAGAGTTGACCACCTCGGACTTAACAAAGTTCAGTCTCGGTCATAGATACTGTGCCAGACATGATGTCTTTACCTCAAACAAGTCAACATCACCTCTGCTGTGTAATATACAGCTATTGATCTAGTGCTTTCAATTTTCATAAATTCCCATCAGGAAGGAAACTCAGAAGCAGCTTTTATTCACATGGGACAGATGACAGTATACATCCATGGTCCTGTCCTAGATCTAGTTGTGATTGTGTTACAGTAAAGCCCAAGGTGACCTTGAACATTGGCTATCTCACAGAAAATTACACCGGTCCAAAATTGTTCTGCAGAGTTTGGAAGATATACTCCACAATGATTCCAGGGCTTGTCATACTAGCCTTGTGGTCTTAGGCACATTTTTGTATCTTACCCCTTCGGCTATTAAGGAAAGGCACAGTGCCTGGTAAGTTCTTCAGGTTCAGAAGTGGCAAACTCTGCACTTGGAATATTACTCTGACTCATCTAATGAGCAATTTTGTGTAAGGGTCTAGAGTAGTAAAAGAAGGCCCTGCTTCAGGCCCATAATACAGTGCAAGAGACCTGACACTTGAGTCATGAGATTCAACAGATCTTATGGTGCTAAAAATATCTGTGGTAGATGAAGCTACCGTGTGCAGTCTCTGGATAACCCCAGAGAGAGTTATAGCACAAACACCTGAGGTTTTAGAGCGAGTTCTGCTATCTGCTGCCAAAAACAAAATATCCCTTACCTAAAAAGTCAGTTTCCAGAATGCAAAAGCCCCTAGGTGGGCCCCTAACTATAGAACATGGAGTAGCCTTATTGGAGGTGAAAAAGAGTGATCACTATAATCAGCTGGCAGAGGACAGGAAAGCCAGAAGAGTCCACTTAGCATAAGGGTGCAAGATAAGAACAGACTTCTACTATACTACAAGTAGCAGGGGCCTAAAAGTGCAGGCTGTATCTCTGGCTCCCTACTTTGCATGCAGAGAAAAGGGGCCCAAGCGAAGAATACACATATACTCCCGGTAATTGTGTGAATTGTTATTGTTTGCTACTTGGTCAGTCTCAAAAGAGCAAGATTAGAAAATTAGGAACAGGGAGAACTTGGCAAGAGCCAGGTGGCTAGAACTATGGAAGCCCAAGGTGTAGATTTTTGCATCACATATCGGTGCTCACCCTCAACAGCCACCACAAGGAAGACATTAAACAACCAAGTAGGCAACAGCTCTTGCACAGATGGTGTCAACCAGAATCATCAACCATCCCACCACCTGCCCTGCGATTGTTCACGTGGTCAGCAGAAGGCTTCGGTGTCACCCACAATAACAAGAGAAGTTAATGTTGTACCAAGTTAATTATATCCAACACTTTCCACCCTAGAAAGAGTGGTGATTCATCCTGGGAGGGATTAACAGATATTTCTGGTAGGGCTTTGCCTTTCCTGCCCAGAATGCCTCTGCAAAGACCACTATCTAGTGCAAACTGTAATTTATTGTCACTGAGTTCCAAATGGATTGCCTTGCACCAAGTTAATCACTTTATGACAAACGAGGTCAGGCACATACAAGACTCACTGGGCCTATTGTGTACTCTGACACTCTGAAGGTGCCGGCTTGGGGCATTATCCTGGAGTGGAAACACAGTCCCACTAAACTTGAAAGTACAGCTACTACTTGGTCATCTGGGACTCCCCATACCAGTGGACTATCAGGAAAAGAAAGGAGTTACCGTCCTGGCCAGGATCAACAGGGAAGTAGGATTTAAAACTCATAACGAAAACATGAAAAACTATGTTTGGGACATAGAGGACCCATTGGGACGTCTCTCAACACCCACATAGGGGCAATATAAATGGCAATTAGCAACCACAGTCTGAAAGGTATATTTGGTTCCTGAAGCAATAAAGGTCTGGGTTGCTTCTCCAGGCAAGCCACCAAGACTGCCAGAGGGTAAGCTTGAATGGGTGCTGAGGATGCAGACACCAAGTACCCATCATGGCCTCATGATCAACTATAGCAGTGAAGATCATAGTTTTTTCCAATTTACCCTCTTTTAAATATTTCCCTAGAAATAGTAACCCATCATCCCCTTAATAAACCCGTGAAAAGTTAAATTCTTCCTGGTCCCACCTCCTCCACCAACCCCCCGGAAGCACACTTTAATAAACCACTTCCACCCCATTTCTCATCTCAGAGGCATCTTCTACAGACCTGTCTTAAGCAGCATCTTCATTGTTTTTCTTTTTCTCACTCTAATGGAGTGCAAAATGTTTCTGAGGCGACACAGCAGGTTGGGAGAGAAAACTGGGTTGAGACTCTCCTCTGGGAAGAAAGACTCCAGGAAATATCCCAATGGCTGGGGTACCCCCAAGCGAATAGTCCACATTCCCACACAAGTGCAGTAACCCCCAGGACAGTTTACAGAAATCTGCAAAGAGGTTGCAAGTCCCAGAGAGTGTGATAAAGTTGGCCTACAGGAAGGTACACTCACTCTCCCTCCCTTTACTGTCACCTGAGAAAGCAGATGAAGACAAACTGTGAAGCCTTCGTACTGTAGCTCTGAGAGAATGCCTGGAGGTTCCAGGTACGATGATGCCTGGACAGGGTCACCACAGATGAACAAGACGAAATGTCTCAGTGAGAACACCATGCCAGCATCAAAGAGAAAGGCGATGGGAACACAGCACGAAAGAGAGAGAAGTCCAAACAGACAAAGACACTATTCGGGGAACAGAAGAAAATCACTGTAATTGCTTTAAATTGATGGAAAATTTAATAGAAACATGAATTCAGTACAATCAAAATTCAAAGATGAGATGATAAAACTGCAGAATGAGATGCAAAAAGAGATTAGAAACCTTGTGAAACAAAATTAGAACCCAAATAGCATTATTACAGAGAAAGAGAATAGACACTATTGATAATCTAATTACTGACACAGAGAAAATAATGTAATACATAATTGACATAATAAAACTGAATGCATATGAAAAAGAAATTAAAACCATTAGAGAGACACTATAAAGATACAAAGACAGTTTATCTTAAGAATAACTGGTATGCCTGAGAGGAAAACCCAACAAATAGAACAAAATATGTATTCAATGATATAATACAAGAAATTTCCCCTGTATTGAAAAAAAATAAATGAACCTACCAGAAACAAAGCCAAACAAACAAAAAGGAGCAGTGTGTTTCAGGAAAATTTGATTCTGAAATCTCAACACAGAGACACATCCCATTCAATTAAGTCATTAAGCTTCAAAGTCGAGAGAAATTTTCACATATCCAGGCAGAAAGTGCAAAATCATACATGATGGGAAATTGAATCCAGAGTCTGACTTTTCTACAGTAACATCCAGAGCCAGACAAAAAGTACTAATGTCTCCATGTTTGGAGGGGAAAAAAGTGAGCAAAGACTTTAACACCAAGCTAAAGTTATTCATGCACAGAGGCAAGACAGGTAAGTCCTGAAATACTGAATACTTCAGGAAATAGAACACAGGGGCCTTTTCCCCAGGTGAGGCAGGGCTTTATCCAGACAATTAATAGATTAATAATAATAATAATAGTAGTAAATATAAACTCAGGAATTGAGTAAAAGAGGCCAGGACGAGCAGAGAATTTATTTAAATGTAGACAAACCTTCAGCAACTAGGGAAATTATGATCACAGAACTAAATATGAAATTAATTGACCTGGACAAGGTAAAGTGATGTTTTTATAACTAGCAAACCTCATGAGATAGAACGGCTAAATGACAGGGAAGTAAGTGCATCTATGACTCATTTTTCAAAGAATGGAGACAGTAGGTTCTAAATGTGAAATTCTAAACAAATTTGACATTTGAAACTTTTTAAAAATAATGGTTATAAAACTCCTGATTTTTTTCACAATCTCTTTATTTTTAAGGGATTTTCTAGGAACTATTTTATGTTTGAAAAAAATTTTTGGAAGTTATAATTTCCTGTTTCACTTCAATAACATTTTCTTCTATTAACTTCTAGAGACAGTTTTTTTTTTAATAAAGGTAAATATGTCTATGTATCTATACTAACTTTTATCTGTCTGAGGTAATGGGATTTAGGTGATTTTTTAAAACCTTTCTCCATTGTATATTTCTGCCTCATTTGAAGTTTTCATAATAAGCAATTGTTTTAAAAACAACAAAATAATTTTTTGGAAGAAATTATACCAAAATATCAAGTGATTAATTTCTGATGGTGAGAATACTGATTTTGTGAGGTTGTTTTTTTTTTTGTAATTTTATGCAACTTACACTTTAAGAATATATTTAAGAAAAGTAAGTATAACAATTTTAAAAATAGAAATGAAAATGTCCGAATTGGCAGAGGAGAACAATAAGAGCTTTAATAATCAAATGTAAAAGAGAAGGGGGGGTGGAGAAAAGAAAAACCACACCAAAGAAAACATACAAAATGACACAGTAAAAAATAAGTCCAGATATCTCATACCAATATTCACAATAAATGTAAACAGATTTAAGTTACAGATTGGAAAACAGACTCTAACAGATTGGATTTTTCTTAATTTAGTGATTTGTTGCTCACCTCAAGAGACATGCTAATACAAACGACCCAGAGAGGCTGAAAATAGAGAAATGGAAAAGGATATTGCTGGTACCATGCCAGCAACATCGGCAAGCAACCACACAGGGAAACAGGCTAGCAATTCCCCCACAGATAAAATCAAATTTAAGGCGAAAAGCATTTACAGAGATAAAGGATCCTATGTAATTAGAAAAGGAAAGGATCAACCAAGCAGATAAAACAGTCATGAATTTATGTACCTCACAGCAAAATAGCCTCAAAATATATATAAAGCAAAACTGACAAAATTACAAGAAGAAACTGATAAATCTATAATCAGAATAGGTGATTCTACCACAGTGTATCTGAAAGTGCTCCTGCAGACAAAAATTACTGATGATACAGAAATTTGTAGGACACTGTAGCAAGCTTGATCTGATAGATATATAGACAGTTGTGCGGTCAACAAATAGAAGATGTATATTCTTTTCAATAAGACATTTATAAATTACTGACTTTGTAGTAGAACACAGCAGAAGTCTCAACAAGTTTCAAAAAATCAAATATCAACAAATATCATTCTCATATCTCAATGTGATTAAATTAAAAATTGACAAAGACAAAAATAGAGAGCATTTTAAAAATAACAGTCCTAAAAAAAAAGTCCTAAATTACTTGTGTGAAAAGTGCAAATCACACAAAATTTAAAATATTTAAGGATAAACAAAAACATCTATGTATGCATGTACACGCAAACATACCGTTGTTTCAGTGCCATTTATTCAATGGTTCGCTTTTCTCCACTAATTTTTAATTCGACTTCTATTGTCTGTCAAGTTTCTATGTTTGCCAAGGTCTATTTCAGTTCTTTCTCCTTCTTCTACTGATCTGTTCTTCTCTTCTTCCATAATACCACATTGTTTCAATAAAAACAAGAGTTTCACACAATGTAAGTTGTGGGATAAGTTCAACAGAGTTTTCTATAAAATTATTTGTTTAAAAAAAATAGGAGAAATGAAAAAACAACTCAGACTACTGAAGATTAAATTTCAGTAAAAGGAAGATCATCTCAGTTAAGGATTAGATGATGAGTAGTTTATTAAGGTAGTACTCCCACAAAAAAGCAGTAAGGAAGCAGAGAAGCACAATAAGGGCAGAGAACGATTGTTCTGCTTCACCAGTTACTGCTACAGGCGGCCTGAGGGCGGGAAGAACACAACCCTGGGCACTTCCAGCTCCTGCACCGGCAGCTGACTGCAGAGCCCAACCATTACCAGACAGGTGCGGGGACCAGTTGTTCCGGGCTCTTGTCCCATTCAAAGAACTGAACAGGACAATCGTTGAATTTAAAAATTTAACATTTAAAAATTTTTAAAAAGCCAGGCACGTGGCACATGCCTGTAATCCCAGCATTCAAGAGGCTGGGACTGAGGCGGAAGGATTACCGTGAGTTCGAGGCCAGAGCCAGCTTGAACTACATAGTGAAAACCCTGTCTCAAAAAAAGAAAAGAAAAGAAAAGAAAAAGAAGGTGAGCAGCACGCTTAACATTTATTGAAGGTTAAATAAGAAAAAAAGTAGAACTGAAAAACAAGTGAAAAGAAGGGAGAAAATAGGCCCTGCACACAAAGCAGGTAAAAAGAAGTAAAGAGAGAAAATACTCCCTGCACGCAGAGCCCCTCACTCAAAGAGTAAGCGAACAGCAGTGGTGCTGTTTTACATCCTTCTTCGGATGTCAGATCCACGGTTTTAGAAGCTCTACTGCCAGGGATTTGACAGCTCTCCATGACTGGCAGGTCATGTCTTATTGTCCAGCCTCCTTTCTGTGATTGACAGGCTACACCCTACTGTCCAGCCTCCTCTCCATGATTGAAAGGCCACGCCCTATTGCCCAGCCTCTTTTCTGTGCCCTAATCTCCGGCCTCACAACAGCAGTCCTTTGGAGATTTCAAGTAGGAACCTTTAAGAGTAAAGCATACAGAGGTTGGGGGCTGGGCATGCAAAGCTGGCAAACAGGATGAAGAGTCTTCTGGTAACGCACAAACAGAGGCTGTTACCTAATTTTAAGTAGGAGGAAAACAAGTACCACCATCAAGAGAGATGTTTAATGCATTGAAAAGTCACTCATTTTAAAAGAACTAGATAGATCTCTAGTTTTACAGAAAACTAGTAAAACTGCATTTTTGAAAGGCAGTATTTGGGCAGGCAAGATTAACTAAGCCCAAGATAGCCCATCTCTCCCACCTATTATAACTACAAATCTTGTACAAAATACAAAAACTACCTGAAGGCTTAGAAAAGTTACCAGTTACAGAGTAATTACTAAAAAAAAGGCTAATAGGTTGATTAAAAAGAAATTTTAAAATATCCAGAAGATAGCAGTAAAGGAAAAAGAACAAAACAAAAAAGAGAAGACAGAAAAAAATAAAGTAAAATGCAGATATAAATTCAAGCATATCAATAATTGTATTAAATATAAACAGTTTAAACAGATGAGGTAAAAAACAAAGATTATCAATTTAATTTTTAAAGGCTCAACTATATTGTATAAATAATGGAGAAATAATAACTACTCTACTCAATTTATTACAGAATATCAAAAAGAAAATATGTCCCCTACTCATTTTGTAAGCCCTGATTACCTTGGTTCAAAACTCCAACAAAGACATTACAAGAATTTTTTTTCAATTAGACAAATCTTTCCATAATGTAGATGCAAAAGTTCTAAGCAAAATGTTAACAAATCAACTTCAGTAACATTAAGAAATAATATATGATGATCATGAGATTTTTCCTTGGTAGGGGAAAAGGTTAGTTCAGGCCTGTAATCAGTGTAAGTCAACAGATTAACAAACTAAAGAACAACAATATGATCATCTTAATAGACGCAGAAGAAACCTTCACCAAAAGTCAGCTATCATGATTTGCTTTAATTTTCAGCAAGCTAAAAATTTAAGGGAATTTCCTTAGCTTGATAAAAGTCATCTATAGAAAATCCTACAGCTAACATCCAATTTAAGAGTGAAAAATTAAATGCTTTGCCCCTAAAATGAGAAGCAAGGCTTCATACTGGAAGTCCCAAATAGTACAATAAGGCAAGAAAATAAACTAATTTGCATACAGGTTGCAGAGGAAGAAATAAACATCCTTTTATTCACACACAACCTTATGCTTGGGTAGAAAACTCAAAACAATCTATAATCATAGCTCCTATAAATAATAAATGAGTTTAACAAGGTCATAGGATAAAAAAATCAATTATATTTCAATATACTAGCAATGAAAGGGAAGAGGTGTAAGATGATAATATTTTTATGACGGTAGAATCATTGAAACAGTATGATATTACACAGGAAGAGACAAATAGATTAGTGGAACAAGAAGAAAGAGCTGAAACAGACTGAGGCCAATATAGAAACCTGACAGGCTGAAGACACAGAATTTAAAATTAGTGGAGAAAGGTGAACTGTTGAATACATGCTGTGTTTATGCATACATATATGTGTGTATATCCACATAAATGATATACATATATTGATATATACCCAAGTATATATATGAGTCTATATCTGTTTACATATATATGAATATATCCATGAGCTATGTATATCCTACACTTCACTGTTAACAAAAAGACATTCTAGAAATTATATTATGAATGTGAAAATATAGAAAGACTTGGCGAATTTCCCTCAGTTTTATTGAAGTATAATTGACAAACTATATATTTAAGTGTACATGATATATGGTCATGTTTTGAAATAATTACCATATTCAAGCTAGTAAACATATTTATCATCTCACATAGTTACCTTCCTTTTTTTTTTTTTTTTGGTGCTGGGGATCAAACTCAGGGCCTTGTGCTTGTGAGGCAAGCGCTCTAACCACTGAGCTAAATCCCCAGCCCCAATTACCTTCCTTTTTGTAGTGAAAATATTTAAGATCTACTCTCAGCAATTTAAAATATGTAATCTAGTATTATTAATTATAGTTACCATATCATTAGATGCCCAACGTTTATTCATCTGGTAACTGAACGTTTGTATCTTTTGACCAGCATTTCCCCATTTCTCCCATCCCTAGCTCCTGGCAACCGCAATCCCACTCTTTGTATCTACGTGTTTGACTTTTCTAGAATCTACGTATAAGTGAAATTATACAGTATTTGTCTTTTTCTGTCTGACTTACTTCACTTAGCTTAATTCTCTCAAGTTTTATCAATGTTGTCCAAAATAGCAAGATTTCCTTTTTATGGCTGAATAATGTGTGTGTGTGTGTGTCTATGTGTGTGTGTGTGTGTGTGTCTGTGTGCGTGTGTGACAGTTTCTTCATCCACTCACCCACTGATGGACACTTTGGGTGCTTCCACCCTTGCCTATTGTAAATAATGCTACAACGATTATTGGAGTGCAGTTATCTCTCCAACACACTAATTTCATTTCCCTCAGATACTTACGTGTTAGTCAGCTTTCTGTCACTGTGACAAAATACCTAAGCATAACAATTTAAAGGAAGAAAATTTTATTTTGGCTCGCAGTTTCAGAGATTTCTGTCTGTGGTCAACTGACTATTGGTTTTAGTCCTGTGATGAGGCAGAGACATCATGGTGGATAGACATGGTGGAACAAAGTTGCTCACCTCCTGGCAGCCAGCAAGGAGAGAGACAGACCGACAGGGAGAACAGGGACAAGATGGAGACCCCATGGACACACCTCCATGTTCCACTTGCTTCAACTAGATCCTACCTCCTATGTTTCCATAACCTCCCAAAGATGCCATCAAATTGTGAATGCATGGATGGATTAATCCACTGATGAAATTGAAGTCCTCACAATCCAATCACCTAAAGCCTCACCTCTAACACTGCTGTATGGGGGATCAAGCCTCCAACACAGGAGCCTTTCAAGGGACATTTTAGGTCCAAATCATAAAAACATATGTACTCGGAAATAAGATGATCACATGATAGTTCTATTTTAAGCTTCTGAGAAGACTTCATGCTGTTTTCCATAATTGCTGTACCAGTTTACATTCCTGCCAAGGGTGCACTTGAGTTCTTTTTTCCCCTGATCCTCACCAACATTTGTTATCTCTTATCATTTTTATAATAGCTATCATAACATATATGAGGTGCTATCTCACTGAGGGTCTTTTTGTTTTATTTCTGTTTACACTTAATGTAGTACTGGGGATTGAACCCAAGATCTCTTAAATGCTAGGAAATACCTCTGCCTACGTCCACTCCCACATCCATTTTTCATGTTTTCATTTTGAGATAGGGTCTCACTAGGTTGCCTGGGGCAGCCTCAAGTTTATAATCTTCCTGCCTAAGCCTTCAGAGTCGCTGGGACTACAGACATTTGTCACCATGCACGGCTCACGGTGGTTTTCCTTTGCATTTCTTTTGATGCTTAGTGACATTGAGCATCTTTTCACATACCTCTTGGACATTTTTATATCTTCTTTGAAAAAGCCTATTTTATTGATCAGGTTATCGGGGGAGTGCTACTGCATTGCAGGAGTTCCTTATACAGTATGCTTTGGCTATCTACCTCATATCAGATGTATATGTGGTTTGCAAATATTTTCTCCCATTCTGTAGGTTGCCTTTACATATTGTGGAGTGATTCCTTTGCTGTGCACAAGTTTTTAGTCTGATGCCCTACTTGTTCTATTTTCACTTCCACTGACTGTGTCATATCAGAATTCCGTAAACAAATTATCAAGCATACACACTATCAAAAAGAATAAAATGATAAATACGATTTCACTAAAATGTTTAAATTTCTTCGAGGGTTCTTCCTATTCTATTCTCCAGTAAATTTGATGTTTCTATTTCTATGGGCCAAAGATACCATTAACAAAGCTAAAATATAAGTCATAATTTAAAATTATACATCCCAACATGTGTAACCAACTCTTATGAGTTTTGAGAATATATGAAGAATTATAAGGCAGTAAGAAACAAATCATTTTATGGTCAAATTCACAAAAGTTGAAATCCTAATGGACCATATATATATTAAATGATGCTTAATTTCACTAATATTCAGAAAAAATGCAAATCAATAGGAGATTCAAAATATATCAGAACACACCACCAGATTGTCTAAAATTTTTAAATCCAGCAATATCGAGTGGTGGTTGTAATTAAAGAGAAATGAAAATACTCCCAAGTTGTTGGTGGAAATTAAAATGGCTACAACTATTTCACAAAACTGACTAAAATTGAAAGTGTCCACACCTGTGGCTCAGCAATCCCACTTCTAGACGTATACCAAAAAGGAAGGTAGCATACAAGATCAAGAATAGGTAATCAAAAATGTTTGTTGCCAAAACAAAATCCATGAATAGGAGAATGGACAAATAATTGTGATATATGCATACAATAGAATATAACCCCAGCAGGAAAATGAATGAGGATAAATCTCAACAATACAATGTTGCACTGAAAACTAACAAAGTAGCAGATATGTAGGTATTGCATGACACCATTTCCAAAAATGTGGGATCACAAACAATGGAGATAGATAGATAGATAGATAGATAGATAGATAGATAGATAGAGATATATAGATATTCCATAACTGTTATGGATACATGTACAGTACATGAAGTCTAAGTGTAAACCTGATAAGAAAGTATTCATTCAATTTCAGGGAGTGGCTGGTGGGGGAACAGTAATAAGATCTTCAACTTTGTAAACATTTTACTCAAGAAAAAGAACAGGAGATGAGAGAGGAGGGAAAAGGAGGCAGACAAAAAGATGAATGGATGATGAGAACATGGACTATTGCTATATTTTCCCTTTATGTTGTTTCCTTTATTTGAATTTGTTATGGCCTGTATCTAGATGTCCCCCCAAAGCCTCATGTGATCTAGAGTGTGTGATTACACCCCTGATTGGTTTGGCGTAATTCTGGGATCAAGGATGTGATACTAGCATTAAGGGTGCGAGTGCTACCCACCCTTAGGTGGGTAGCCTGGACAGAAAGAGGGTTGTCTCTTCTCTTGCTTACTTTGCTGCCTTCTGCCTGTCTGCCAGGCCACCCTGCCTTGGAGCCAGCTGATTGTGGACTGAAACATCTACAAACTGTGAGCTAAATAAATCTTTCCTTCCTTAACTTTGGGTGTCGGGTATTTTGTCTCAGCAATGAGAGGAAAATAACTAAGACAGAATTATTTGATAACAAAAATTTTAATAAAGAAGAAAGGGATGAGAAAAAGAAGGAAAGAAGGAGAGAGTAAAATTGAAATAGAAGTTCACCAAAATGTTGACAGCAATTATCTCAGGGCAGGCATCGTGGAGGATTTTATTCTTTTATTTGCATGTTTTATATTTTCTAAACTATTCCCAGTAAGCACGTGTGACTTTTACAAGCTGAACAAAAACAAAAAGCACTCTTTGTAAAAGCATCTTGCTAAGCTGTTATGATTTAAAAGCCTGGACTGTGGAAGAGACGCTGATATTTTGGACATCCAGCCTGGCTCCCAGAGCACCTTGTCCAAGACAGGTGTCTGGGGGAATTGATAAGAGGATGAATTTAAATTTCAGTATCATTGCCACCACCTCGGGCCTCAAAAAGTGAGGGCTCCAAGAGTCCCAATCCCCCTAACCCCTCCCAGGGGATAGGCCTGCAACGAGAGATAAAAGCCAGCACTGTTCTCCCTAAAAACTGTGAAAAATTGTGCCCTGAAAATCAAGGTAACTGTCTCATAGCCAGGTTATCACAGGCAAGGGCCCCAAGATGCCTCCAAAGACAGGGACAGGTAACCCTTTATAATCAATCCCCAGCACATGGGCATGGTCCTCTGTGCCTCATGTGGCCATCCAATCAACAACTTAAAAAGCTTACTCCCCACCCCACCATGTCTTTCTTTTAGGTGTATTTCTTAAAACTCTGGGAAATCTTATCAGTCTTATTTCCATTTCACGGTGGAAAAACTGGGGCTCAGAGAAGTTAACTTGTACAGAGCAACCAGCTAATAACCAGGGTAGAGTGGGCACCCCAAGGTGCCACTTCATGCTCTAATGGTGGAATGTCAAGGATCAGAGCAGAGAAACAATATTGCATGAGGATGGAATAGTCCCCAGAATCCTAAACCCACAAAGACAGCAGCCCCAAATGAAAGGACAGGGCAAGGCCTGTTTACAAACCAGACCCTCAACATCCTGTCTCTTGATGGAGTCCTCCCATTCCACTCAAGCAACAGGGGTTCCGTGAATAAAAGAAGCCACTAGATTCATTGTGCCACCCCTCCTTCCACCTCTCACTTCCCATGCTTAATTATTAGGCCCTTAATGTTAATATATGGGAAGTTAAGTACCTTAGAAAGAGCTAAATGAATGGGAATGAAAAACCCCGGTGCTTTCTCCCATCGCTCTTTTTGATTGCTCTCGACTCTTTCCCGGACAGGATCTGTTGCAGCCACACTCCAGACTAGTCATTTTTACCACCATCAGAAACAGCACACAGCACTTAGAGCAGCGGGGGCCCTCTTAAAATCTAGGCAGGAGGCAACCAGCAAGGCAGCAACTCCAAAAACTGGGAAATAGCTCTGGTAGACCCAGAAGGCTTCAAAACCCCTGAGCTCCCAGAAGGGAAAGGAGGAGGCCTAGGACCTCCTGGGCCGGTCTTTCTCCCCAAGACCCCTGGACCTGCCAACCCTAAGCTCCCATACTGGGCAACTTCTTCCCCTAACCTATGGGACAAATTCCTGAGGGAAAGGAACTCCTTATTTTTATATGAAAGTGTCCAAATTTGTTAAAAGTTGAAACTCATTTGAAAAGGCTCTAAATACTTGCTGGTCAAAACTAAACAAGTCTACAGGTTGTAAGTAGCTTCTGGGCTACCCTTTGACACATGGGCTGGCTAGGTGGCACAATGAATCTGGCTAGGCATGTCTGGGTGGTATAACAAGACAATCACAACAGTAATAATAGAAGACAACACCCATTTACCATGCCTTTACTGCCTGCCAGACAGCCTGTGCTAAAGTCACTGGCATGGGCTCATGTTAAACCACCCCAGGAGGTGGAGTTGCATTGCCTTTGGTGCCCTCCACCTGGCCTGGGCGTCGGCAGCTGCTATGGGCAGCAAGTCCCTGCATACGGGCAGCAAGTCCCTGCTTTCAGACAGCAGCCCACTCCAAGAGCTTGTCTAGCCACTTAGCCACTGGTCTTTCTTCCATGAATAGAGAATGAAGCTGCTGATATGGGATCTGGGCTAAGGTGAGGGCCGCCACCCAGAAGCAGGGCACCCTGGAGGCAACCCTTGGCCAGTGGGGGCAGTGGAGGACAGTTATCAATGGATAAATGTCTCAACTTGAGATGTCTGAGGGGGACAATCTGAGGGGCATCTGCCCACTACTCCAGAGGGTGCTTGCAAGAATGAGTCCCTACTGTCCTCAGCAGTACCAAGCTCAACAGTGTACTCTGCACACCTCTTTCCTTCTCCTCTGTCTTACCCTCCTCCAACTCCTTCACTCCCACCTCCTGACATCACCTCCCAAATAAATTGCTTGTGCCCAAGTTGTGCTGCCAGAACAACCTAAATTAAAATGGTCTGTAGATAAGAGCACTGCAGCTCAGAGAGGCTAAATAGCTTGCCCAGGACCACGCAGCTGATAAAGGACAGGATGGAATTGGATAAAGACTGGCTGATTCTCACATCCTCCTCTGACCCCACTGCCCCACCACCTTCTTAGAGAAAACCAGTCGGTCCCTCTAAGCCCCTGGTCAATTCTCACCCTCTGCCTCAGAACCAGGCAGTGAGTGCAAGGGAAACCATGCCAGGAAGGTTGCCCAGCTGCCAAAAAGCAAGAGTATCTACCCCGTTCCCAGGCAGAGCTGGTCCAATACATTCCTCGGTGACTCCCAGGAAGAATCCAGTGGAGACCCCAGCCTTCCTGGGCTCAGGGCCCTGCTGCAGAAGGATCAGCAGCGCTGGAGGGTTCCTGAGCGCCCCCTAGGGGCCAAACAAAACCACTCAACCTGAACCACCAAAGCCAGTACAGGTGTGGAGGGCAGATGTGGAAAAACTCTCCTTTGTCAATGGGGAGCCCGAGAGGGAAACTTCCTATGGCCTCCCCCAGGGTCTGAGACAAACAGAAGGCATATAAAGAAGACAGAAGGGTTTCATAGGTTTTGAAACAAACAGGGGTTTCGGGCTGTCCCTTCTCACGTGGCCAGTTTTACAGCATCAGTAAGTCCTGGGAGAGCGAGCAGAAATCACAAGATCAGCATGTGGATCTAGGGCCTTGGGAGTCACAGCCACGGGACCTCAGCCCTGCACCCATTACGTGGCCACAGCAAAGTGGAGCTACTGTCAGTCACATCAGCCCACATACACGTGGCAAATGACCGGTCTTTCCCCCAAAGGGTAGAAACCCAGAAAAAAAAAATTTAAACAAGGGCTGATGGTGGAGCTCAGTGCAAAGGCCCTGGGTCAAATCCCCAGGGCCAGGAAAAAAAAACTCAGAGAGATGAGTGTGAACATATTTCTGCCAAGAGAAGGACGCCAAGATGTACTGCAGCCAACCTGGGCAAGCGTGCCCACCCACTGCCAGGATTGATCCCATCTTCACAATTCCCTGCCTCTGGTGTGCAGAGACACCTCGAGAAGCGCATCGGTGCTTCCGTGTGTATGAGAGGGCCCCTGATTTATCTCCTGGGCTAGGGAGGATCTCTGAGGTGCTGCAAGGTCTTTCAAGAAGAGAGCGGGGAAACGATTAAATGTCAGAGTGTTTCATTGGCTGATGCTGCTGCAGCCCAATTTACTGTTCCAGGAAGGGCTGGAACAAGGACCATGATAAACTGAGGGCCCGAGGTGACCAGGAAAGGGTGCAGAGAGAGCGTGGCATCAGCAGAGATTTGTGAAAATGGCTCAAAACAAGAAAAAGTCTCTAGTTCAAAATATATGAAAATAATTCCCTGCAGCTCATTTTTTTCCCACTGTGCTCTGCAGAACAACCCACTTATCATCACGAAATCTGGGCAAAGTGAAAGTCTGTTGGGCTCTCAACCTCCCCGGGACCATCAGTGCCATGTTCCAGGGCTGCCCACTACCTGGGGAACCAACACTAAGGGTCATCTGACAGCAGTGTTTCTGTGAACCTCCCAGCCATAGGAAGATTCCCCACATGCTCTCCGTAGCGCCCATTAATCTCTGAAAGCAGGCTCATTTCCAGGTGAGAAAACTGAGGCTGAGAGAGGTTAAGAAACTCTTTTGAGATTACAGGACTAGATTTATCTGAGCCCAAACTGCAGTGCCTGGCTGTCCCCAGCAGTGACAGAGGTGGTCCAAGATGGAGACTCCTTGCTTTGGGACTACTAGAATCTCCACGGGTCAGGATGATGTATGGTTGAGGGATGAGGGATGCAGGGAGCCAGCCCTGAAGGCCTGAGGTGCTTTCCCTGACATTACTCAGAGTCCTTGGATGTCCCTCCTAATGCTTTCCAAAATCCAGTCTCAGCCATCATCACAACTGATCTTGAAGAAGAGAGGATCTGTCTGTCCAGACCCATTTTGCAGATGATGAAGCTGAGGACTAGAAAGTGGAATAACTGGCCAAGGCCTCACAGCACAGCTGACACCACACGAGGCCCTCGGACTAGAGCCGTGGAGAGGCTTTGGATTGAGGAGGTGTAGGCAGACTCCTGTGAGGCCTGGTATGGGAGTGAGTACAGTAAGTTCCCCCCTTCCGAACACCCAGGCCATGGTAGTGGAGGCAGGAAGTCTGGTGTGAGCCGCAGGGCTCCAAGAGGCCCGGGCTCCTCCCTGGCCTTCCCATGCCCCGCTGTAGCATTCCTGTTATGACAGATGCCTTCTCGACCTTACAGGGCCTGCCAGCTGACTCAGACATACCTGGTGTGGCCAGCTCTAGGGGTAGTGAGGATTCCCGAGGCCCTTCCCAGACCTGCACCCCTTGAGCTTCCAGCATTCCCTTCCCTGGTGCCGGGAGCCCAGACTGGGCAGTGTATCTGGGAAACACAGGACAGCCCCAGCTCATAGGTCTAGGCACTAAGGACCCAAGTTTCTGTCACCCAGAATCACAAGTTGGCTGCATCCCCTTCCCATATCCACACACTCCACACTGATGGGTGCTGGACCAGATACCCCACAGGGACTCTCAGTGGCTCCCACCTTCAGGGTACGTTTCCCAGACCTTGGCCCACTCAGACTGGCCAGAGCAGGACCCCCTAACCCCAAGTCAAAATCAAGTTCTACAGAACAGACTCTGTATAGGAAGTCTGCCCGGTGGGATTGAGAGGCGTTCCCAGAAAGGCCCCCATGACATCCAAACACGTCTGGAATGCATGAGGTGTTCCCCCGGTATCACCTTGGGGAGAAGCCCTGCACCCTTCTGCTGGTAGTGGTGTCTCTTATTTATCAGGATGGAAAGAAGAGCCCATACAGAGGCCAGCATGGGGCAGAGGAAGGGCTGATCAGACTGAAGGGGGCTAGGGGACCTTCTTCCCTACCCGGCCTTGCCGAAGGTTCTCTGAATCTCTGCCAAGTCGGTGCTCCCATCCCCCGTTCACAGATGGCCAGCATGGTGAGGGCCACCTGCAGCCAGGGCTCAGACCCATGGCTTCCAACTCAGCAGCAGTTTCCCCAGGCAAGAAAAGACGGACAGACCCACGCTCTGGTCACCTGTGTACAATGGCCTGTGGGACCTGGAGCCCCTACTCATCCCCATCGACCTTGGGCTGAATGCATTAGGAAAAACAAAATGAACAAAAAGTACAGAAAATCTGGCTACAGCTTAATAGATTTGATTTCCTACAGGAAATACTTCTCCAGCACCTATGATTAGTTTTCAAAAATAAATATTTTTTTACTCCAAAAATACCTCCGTAATTTCCAAAATTATATAAAATTATATGGGCCACATTCTTTTATCACAATACAATAAAGCTAGAAGTGAATGATAAATGCTTAATTTTTAAAACCTAGTCGTTTAGACTGTTTAAAAAATTTACAAATCCACTACAAAACTCTTGGATTAAGCAGAATTTGCATGTTATTTAAAAAGGAACAGTAAACTGTTCCTATCATCACATCAACACTTAGGGGATCATCCATCCAAAAGTAAACTCAGAGGAAAATTAATGACCTTAGTTGGTCTCATTATTGAACAAGAATAAAATTTAATGAACTAAGCATACAGCTCAATACATTAGAAACAGTAGATAAAATGTAATAAGAAAATAGGATAAAGGAACAGACCTTAATAAACAGCCTTCTATCTTAATCAAAGAAACTTCCAGGTTCCCACTTCATTTACATGTAGATATTTGCATAAAAAGCAATACGAATTGCTTGAGAATCTTTCGTTGAACTTTTACTTATAGAGCCTGTCGAATAAAACTGTTTTCTGTGTAAAACATTAAATGAACACAGCACAGCTGCAGTGTGCAAGAAAGTATAGAACTGTAAGTGACCTTGGCCTGACCCAGGAGGTCAGAAAAACCCTGATGTTGCACTTTCTCTCTTGCACTCCATTTTTAACACACATCCATGGCTTGTTAGAACCTATGACAGTTATTTGGAAAGGTGAATTATGATGGTAATGTTAAGGTGAATTTATAGTAGCATTTTGTGGTGGTTACTTTTAGGTGTCAACTTCATGGGATTAAGACACACCTAGAGAACTGGGAAAGTGTTATTTTGGGGTGCATCTCAGGGGGTTTCTGGAGGAGACTAGAGGGTGAATCTGAGAGGACTCAGTAAGGAAGACTGGCCCTCAACATGGACAGGCACAACTATTCATCCAGGCGCCTGGATGGAATAAAAACAGAGGAAAATTAATTGGCTCCCCTCTTTCCTGGAGCTGGGATACACTGTTCTTCTCCTGCCCTTGGACATCAGACATTCAAGCTCTCCAGCCTTTGGACTCCAAGACTCACCCCAGAGCCCTGAGGATCTCAAGCCTTCACCTCAAACACTATTGGCTTCGCTGACTCTGGGCCTTCGGCCTTGGACTAAGCCATTTTCCCCGAGTCCCGGGGTCTCCAGCTGGCACGTGAGTCCATATCCACATCAGTCCATTCCGCTCTTGTATAGCCACGTATTTATCCAGTTGCTTCTCTCTCTCTGGAGAACCCTAAAGTTATTAACAGGGATTGAACATTAAAGGTTGGTTTTTTTCCTTTTCACAAAGGTAGTTATGAGCAGAAAAGACCATGAAGATGGCAAAAAAAATTTGAATTAGGTCACACAGAAAGTACAAGGTGGGTGACTTTGGGGACCACAACATACCACACACATGAGTCTGGCAAAGGACAACTCCGACGCTGTCTCCAGCTGAGGCTCCGGAACACTCTAGTCGTGTCCTCAGAGTGTAGAACAAGGTGACACTCTCATACCTACAGGCTGCATCATGAAGACCAAGCGGCTCCACTTGTGGCCTCAGTGTCCGTGACAGTGGACTCTCTGCCAGCAGCCTGTGAACTCTTGGGGGACAGAACCAGGGGCTGATGGACTCTTCAGGAAGTCCACTGCCATGTTGGGTCTGATGCGAAATGCGTGTCAAAGAATCATCTCTATAAAATTTTAGCACAACTGGAAAGATCTCAGCTTTATCAAGCAATAAGACCAAAATAATTAGAGGTGATGAGGAAATAGAGGAGGAGGAGAAACAAGAGGGAGAGTGGAAGGAGGGAAAGAAGGAAGGAGTGAGGAAGGGAGGGAAGAAGGAAGGAAACAAGGAAAGAAAGATGGAAAGAAGGAAAGAAAGATGGAAACAAGGAAGGGAGGGAGGGAGGAAGGAGAGCAGGCAGGCAGGCAGGCAAGCAGGCAGGGAGGGATCAAGGGAAGGAGGGTGGAAAACAATTTATTTCGAAAAAACACCTACTATCTTCTAATTTTGACATGTCCACAAATTAAATCTGAGAACCATTCACTGTCTACCCCAAGAGATTTCAAGTCATTCTCAGCTCCCTTTGACTCACAACAACCACCACCTGTCCAATACAGACACTCTGTCCTTAATGATAATTAACTTAGTAACTATTTTATTTCTAAACAGCTTTATTAAAATGTAATCTACACACCCACAAAATTCACTCAAAACTACTTTTATAGAATGAGTAAGAAGTGATTAGAAGCTGAGCAAAGAGAAAAAGAAATTCTGTAGAGTTGTTTGGGGCCCTGCAACTTAAAGTTGTGCTAAACTGGGCCTTTCCCGAGCAGAGGCTGCCATGGACCGACCCTTCGATTCCTTGGCTAAGAAAGAGGCAAGGACATATGGATCCAGGAGGCACATGACTGCATGTGCCAGATTCTGGACATTCCTGCAGCCTGAAGAGCCCCAATTTCACTGCACAAATTATTTCTCTGAAAGCTGCTAAAAAGGATTGTGGGCTATAATTAGAATAATGCCCTACAGGATTACATTCGCAAATGTAATTACATAATCGTTTACAGCTAAATGCACTGGGAAAGGCCACAGCCTCCTGAGCACGGGGCAAGGGGAGGTGCCAGGTGCTCCTGAGGAGCTGGGGACTCTAAGACCTCTTTCTGATGCCAGATTAGCTCCGAAATAGTTAAAGATGAACCAGAAGGTCCTTAACTCCTCAGCGGGCTTGTCTTGGACATCAATCCACCACAAACTTAACGGATAATGTAGAAGCTGCTGAAGATGAACAACCCAACCTACAGTTCTCAACCAGCTCTCATCAGACACACCGAGAAAGAGACGGGGAGTTTGGAATCCATTGGCTGCTTGCTGCTTGTGGCATAGAGATGCTGTCAGTGGTACATATATGGTTGCAAGCAGACAGCCACAGTGGAAAAGTGCAGGTGGTCTTCTCTCTCACTCTCGAAAGTTTGAGCAGCACTCAACGTTTTTGAGATTTTCAAGCATCATCTGGCTGAAGACATTGAATCGCTCCTATTTCACACCTGAGATCCGCACGGCACACTCCGGATTTCCAGACAAGTCCTGTCCACCGGCCTATCATTCTGCTTCCCACACCTCTCTAAGATGGTCCATATTTTTGCATGCACAAGTGAGAAAATACCTTTTGCTAGCCCCAGTGTCCTAAATTTGGGTCCAGAAAAAAAGAAAAGGTAGCTATATAAGTAGACCACGACTTTTGAAAGCCATTGATGATAAATCACATTAATGTGAACCCCATAAATCTGAAGTAGGTGCTAATCTCGTAGGCTTAGAAGGAAGCTTAGCTTTGAAGAAAGAGTTTGCTTTCTAAGCAAAGAAGGATGCAAACAAGCCACAGTAAGTGTAACCTACTTAGAAGCAGATGTTGTTCTTAAAGGAAAAGGTGCACAATAAGCCATGCCTGCTTCTGAATGCTAATCCCCCAGCTCACCCTCCATGTTAGAGGGCAGCCAACCTACTTAGAGCACAATATGGAACTCAGGTTCCTCTCACATTCCAGCAACCCCAGCGTTTCCTCTAACACTGGCATCTGAAGTGGAAATGTCCCTAGATCCACTTCTCCCACTGCCTTCTTGGGGAAACTGAGGCCCAGAGAAGGGAAGGAGCCAGCTCAACGTCACACATTCAGCAGCTCAGCCTAGTATTTTCCTGCTTTTGCCTCACACAGATCAGGTTCTGATCTCAGCTCTGCCTCTTCCTGGGTGACTCTGGACAAGGTACTTGATCTGGTGAGTCTCTATGTGCAGACACAGGCCAGAGCCCAAAACTCCACCGCTGTCCTCTGCGTAAGTCCAGCCAGCACCTTCTCTGAGCTCTCCACAAATGCTGGTGGTCACCTCTGCCCTCAGTCCTGCTTCCCTGCACACTGTCTCTGCCCCTCACTGCATGGACTCAAATGCGACCCCAGTCCTGTCTTCAACTCACGCACACCTTCACAAGTGTGGTAGGCTTTGCCGAAGGGCATCTTCTTGATCCTTCTGTAGTAGCAGTCTTTTATGCCCCTCCCCTTGTCAGTCAGTCCCAGCTACAGGGAGCAGAGGGGTGAAATCATCTCCAGGCAACTCCTCAGTGAAAGGGCTGCAGCCAACACTCATGCAGCCCGAACTGGAGCAGCAGCCTGGGTGAGTAGAAAGACTGTAAAGCTGGATCCAGTCAGGACACCCACTTCAGGCAGGAGGAGGAGACTGCACTAGAGGAGGAACTTCCTCCATAGCAAAGCACAGCTTCCCACCCAGCATCGGGCACCAGGGTTCCTAAACATCCCCAGCCCACACTTCGGGGTTCCCCTCGCTCACATCGATGCCACCTTTGCACATTCTTGCCTCTTTCCTTATAGTGTCCACCTCTTTTTCTGTTAGTTTTCCCACCTTCTCTGGAACAACAACCGTTTTTAAAACCTCATTTTCTTCTGCAGAATGATTTAATCCCGGAGATTCTGCCAACACCCTCTGTGCATGGTGACCGCCTTCCAGGCTTCCAGGTTTGGGCACCAAAAGTCCCACCCCTCAGGAAAGCCCTCAGTCCCAAGCAACCTGGACCACTCCAAGCTGGACTGTCATTCCAGCCCCCGTGACCGCTCAGGCTCCCTCCCAAAGGGACAATAAGTGTGATGCCAGCTAAGATGGTGCCTCAGCACCTCATCCCTTCTTTTTAATCATCATGGGTGTTAAATAGCATCAACTGCTGCTCAGCCTCTATTAAGAGAATCACAATTTAATCTATCCACAGAAGTTACATTACTATATTTTCTAATGTTCAATCATCGTTTGTTGTTGGAAAAAGCCACATTTGAGCACACTGGATGTTTCTTATGATCTCGTGCTTGATTTGATATTCTAATATTTCGTAGGTAACATTCCTTCCTAAATGAGTTTCGTTCACAGTTTTCTTTTTGCCACTCTTGTCTGATGTTAGTGCTTGGAATAGACTCGCCTTGCAAAATGAGACTGAGAACATTTCCACTTTTTTCACACCTATTTCCTTCCTGCCTGGCCTGAACACAGGAGTGAAAAATGAAAGAAAAAAGACATTCCAAGCTGTCATGCAGGAAATTTGCCTCCAGGTGAAGGACTTCATCTTTATATCCAATAGGTACAATGTGTTCTGGGGAAAATATGTTCGAAATGATGGACATCAAGAAATATAATGGTGAAATGAAGAAAATAATTATTCATGGGACTCACGGAGGGAAAAGAAGCATTTTCCAACATAGAACACATGAAACCACTCTGCACTTGTATTCTGTCTCTGCAAGTTTCAACGCAGAGAAGGTTGGGGCGGCAATGTCCACAAACCACAGTGGAAATATGAACTTGAAGTGTCATGGCATTCGCCTCAGCATTCAAGCATAAAAAGCAACAGGCAGACACTCTTGGAGAAGAGGAGAGAAGTCAGAGAACAGAGCAGCCACAAACTGACTTGAAATTCTCACTGACAGTTAAATCCAAGCAAAGCATATCAAAAGGGAAAGGAAACTAGAGGAGCCAGCAATGGGGGTGGGGTGAAAAGGTTGGGGAAAGTGGGGGTCTTCATGGAGGGGGAAGAGGGGACAGACCAAGGAGGGGAAAAGGAAGGAGGGAAGGTGAAGGAGATGGAGGAGGCTAGGTGGAGGAGGAATCCTCAATAGCACAGCAAAGCCTGTGGAAAGGCAGTCTTAAAAGGAAAACCATGTATGTTTCAAGTTTTCTTTAAAATAGAAAAATCAAGAGACAAGCGTTCAACCAGGAGAGCCAGTAATCCCAGCATGGTGGGAGGCCGAGGCAGGAGGATTACAAATTCAAACCCAGCCTGGCTGGGCAATTTGGCAAGACCCTGACTCAAAAATAAAAAACAAAAGACTGGAGGTGTAGTTCAGTGTAAAGGCCCTGGGTTCAATCCGCAGGGCCACACACACACACACAAACACACAAAAGAGAGAAAGAGAAACATTCTCTAGCACAAAGAACTCAAGCAACACAGCACACATGATTCTTAGGAGGAAAAAAAGCCATTACACGATAAAATGAAACATCGAAATAGAGGGGGGGAAAACTTTGAAATAAAAAGGTCATAAAAAATGGCAAGCATTGAATATAACAAAATATGAAGTTAAAGGAAACCCACAGAAGAGAATCCAAGTGTTCTAAACTTGGACAAGGTAGAAGTCTAATCCAGTAAATAAAGATTAGTAGAGACCTTCAGTGAAAAAAGAAAAAGCTGCTCAAATCTTCTCCTTTCACAATACAAAGCAAGTCGAAATCGTCTAGAATTAGAAGTATGCTTATGTTCTTCATAATCTTTTTTTTCCCTTAATTTTAGAGAGTCTTAAGAATGATCATGTTGTGGTGGGGGGGTGTTTGGTTGCAGCACTAGGAAGTGAACCCAGGGCCTTCACACTGAGTTACACCCCCATCCTTTTTTCTACTTGGAGACTGAGCCTTGATAAGTTGCTAAATGGACTAGGCTGGGCTGGAACTTGCAATCTTCCTGCCTCAGCTTCCCATACTGCTGGGATTACAGGTTATGTGCCACCACAGCCATCTAAAAACGATGGTTTGTTTTTTTTTTGAGGTGAAATAAACATTGCTCTAAAATTCAACCACTGTTTCAGTTTCATTTCAGGTTTTTCAATGCTGCTATGAAAACCAAGCAAAATGCAATGTTTTTATTTTAAAATAGCACATGTCAAATACTTCTCTTTCATGAAACTGCTTATATTTGTATACCTGTACATATTGCTAGAGAGACACTCAGAACAACCACCACCTACTTTTAACCATTATTTCTGGGGGTAAGATGTTGAACTGTATAGTCTTTTTCATTTTTTTTTCTACTTCTCTTTCACTTGAATTGTTTATGAGGATACTTAATTTTTGTAAAATCAATAAATCATTATTCTTAAAGGGGAAAGAGAGAGAAGGAAGAAGGGAGGGAGGGAGAAAGGAGGCTTAAAGGAGTAAGGGAGACAGGAAAGGATGAAGGAGGAAGGAAGGGAGGAAGGGAGGGAGGGAGGGAGGAAAAGCAAGAGGGAGAGGTGGGAGGGTAGGTGGGGGTTAGAACATGATACCCAAAAGTACTGCACCTTGGCCTGCTGAGAACTTTTTTTTTCTTTGAAGTCTTTAAACTGAAAGAGATCGGAAGGCCTAAGAAGCAGAGTCTCTATGGCCTTCTCCTGCCCTCCGATCTCTCACCCTCCTTGTCCCCTAAAGCAAATCACAGAAATGAGAATTCTCCCCCAGGTAGATCACGGAAACCAGAACCCTTCTCCCCTAAAACTAGTCGTAAAATCTAGAAAGATTACTGTCTCCTCCCCTCTCCCTTGTAGACCTCCATTTTAGAGGGGACTTGTCCCATACCCAAAAGGGAGAAGACTACAAGATACCCAGAAGAATGTGAATGGACAGGACTCATTAGGACACCAACCCCCACCCCACCCCCTGCCAGGGTCATCACCATCACATCGGACCCTTTTATCCAACCACATTTCTACACAGGTGTCTGTTCTTCATGGAATATAAGCACCAAAACAGTGTTCCCTATGTGTCGGGTCTTTGTTTCTAAAGATTCTTATGTCACACAAAACTTTGATTAAACAAATGCATTATTCTTTCTCTTGTTAACTTGTCTTTTGTTGTCGTAGTCCCAACTACTTACAACCATCCCAGTTGTGACCCTTACGGGGGGGGGGGGTGCAGAAGAAAAGTATCGCATATTTCCACCCCTACAGAGAGAAAGAAGGAATAAAGAAAACCATCAAAGCCCTTCAGCTTTAGTCCCATCCATCATCCTTGAAGGAAATCAGGGTTCAAGCTCCCTCCCCTGACAGGGGTCAGCCTCCTGAACACTCAGCCTTGTGGTGACAGCCCCAGCCAAGTACTGCTCTACTGATCAAGGCTTCTCCGGAGATGAGGGGACACTTGGCAGAACTGACTTTGTGTCAAGCTTTGATTTTGCCCTAAAATGGGTTCAGATTTCCTCCTCCCTTTTCTTTTATACTGCCCTCAATTCCCTTCAGAGGCACGTGCAGTATCAGCATTTGTACCTCCTGTACCTACTGTACCTCCTGAGGCCGGAGTGCCTAGAGCCGTAGGCTGGGACCCGGCTGCCCAAGGATCCACTGTGTGTGACCTTGGTAAGTCCCTCCTGGTCTAGGGCTTCAGCGTCCACCTTGTCTAAGGAGTAGTCCTCGAAGGGGCCTGCCAGCTCTGAAGTCTGTTTTGCAGTGAACTCTCAAAAGCAATGGCAAAGTAAAACCAGGCAGAAGACACCAGGCTTGATGTTTGGGGCCCCAGAAGATGAAGAAAGGGGGCTGGGGAGAGGCACAGTGAGCTTGCTGGCTCCTGCTGGGCGTTCCTGGCACACTCCCAGCTTCCCTCCGCCTGCCACTGGATCCCCCTTACCCCCTCCTGCTACCAGTTCAAGGTGAGGAGCCCACCGTGGCTTGCCCCAGGCTTCAGAACTAAATGAACAAATGTGTGAGTGAATGAATGAACTTCACACTGTTTGTTTCCCAGAGGTCCTGATTGGAATGAGGGAGGTTGGGAGGGTCCCTGCTCTCCCAGCACTCACATTCTGTCAAGCTCTTCTAAATGACACTTCTAAAGGAGGGAAAGAAGAGGCTGTCTTGGCAGGGGCGGCAGGTTGGCAGACAGCACAGGGCAATCCCTGCCTGTTAGAATGGCCTGCCCTTCTGACTTCCTCTGACTCTCTCCTGTCCAAGATGATCGCTTCAGGTATCTGTACCAGGCCGGCATTTTCGGGTTCCCCTAAGTAGAAGTGACACAGGAAAGCGTGGTGACACTTTGGGGATGAGGAGCCCATGGAAGAAAGCATCCTTCACCTCTCCTGAGTTCGTGCAGTGATTGCAGCCAGCCTGGCCCCATCTGTTCCTTTCTGCAGTGGGCTTTCCCATACAGTATTCAAATCCGGCTGAGCGTCGCGAAACATTTTATTGGAGCAGACCCCACTGTCGTGGTCAGACCTGGTTAACATACTTCAAGGGCCTGAGGGCTGGGGTCTGTGCAAACAGTTCCCTCCTGCCCAGCTGTCAGCCCTGGGGCTCTGTGAAGGCAGAACAGAAGGTCTTGAAGGATCCTTCTGGAGGGCCAGGGGATGTCGCCTTTCTGTGTGCACCTTGACCCCTCGGGTGCTCACGGCCAAATAATCCAAGTGACTTTTTGTGCTGCCTGAGTCCCCCTTCCATAGAGTTAAGTAGGGACTGGGAGTATAGCTCAGGGGTAGAGATCATGTTTAGGATGCATGAGGCCTTGGGTTCAATTCTTACCACCAAATCAAATCAAATCAAATTCAACTGGGTCATACATCCAGGCACCAGCTACTCGCCCACTCTCTCATCTGTTGTGAGATGTCGAGAAGAACAGGATCATGCTCCCCATTTTATTAACGGAGAACTTCAGATCAAAATAGCTGAAATGACTTGTCCAAGGCCAGGGAGCGCTAGCAGCACGGCCAGTCCCAGAGGGCCCCTACAGATTCCTGCCAGTGTTCTTCTCAGGAGGCTGAGACCTGGGCAGCGGTCAGCCGCTCCCTCTCAGCCTGAAATGACTAAGACATAAGACAGCAGTCAAAAATATCAGGAGCAAGAGACAAGAAGAACATAGGCAAAAGGGAGCAACCATTTGGTGACTCTCCAAAATTCTCCAAATGCTTGAAAAATAGTCCATTCTCTAAAACCCTCCCGATGGCTAGTATGTTCCCAAATATTGTTTTAAAGTCACAGATCAAATTATTTCTGATGTTCTCGGGAGCGCCGTGTCAATAGCTGACGCTAATATTTTGTGAGAGACGGGCAGAGTGGAACAAATGTAAAATCAATGCCATCTGTCTCCAGGAAACTCCTCAAGATTCCAGACATCAGACGGGCCTGACGCAAGCAGATTTGGGAGCGACAGCCCCCACAGAGGCAGAGAGAGATGGGAAGTGGAAAGATCCATTTCTGGTCAAAAGAAGTCCCTTTTTGACGGTTAGAAACCAAAATCAGCGAAATATGGCCATCACCAGGTGATTCTTTCTTCTGTAAAATCCTCACCCCAAACACAAACTTATAATACAATCCTCCCCGCTTGGCAGCAGGGTGGCTTGTGGTCAGATGGCAGGGGGGACTTCCTCAGTAAAGGACAAGGAGCTCAGAAGAGCTGATTTATTGAATGCCCACTAGGACCATAAGCCTGTCCAGAGCAGAGGTATAGGTAAGACGGCCTCTGAAGAATTCTTAGAAGATTGGCTCTGCAGGTTTTCCAGTCAAGAGCCAGTTAGGAAGGGTACCAAGGCCTCAGGGACTCACAAGGCAGAGAAGAAGCTGGACTTGTGAATCAGGCCAAGGCAGCTGCACAAGTCCAGGCGCTGGGGCGCACTGTGACCACTAAGTTAGCCTCAGAAGCTTCCGGGGAAGCTCCTGGCCATTCCACTCGGGGGCTCCAAACACTTCTGAGCCCTGGGACGGAGGGCGCCCTTGCTTTCCTGGCACTGGGACTACTTGTGTACATCTGTCTCTATGGTAACCCTCCCCAAAGCCTGATCAGGACCCCGGACCTGATGAGAAGTGTTTATAGATGGGGAGTGAAGGACAGACTTGAAGTCTGGAGAATGAGGACGGGGGAGGTTCTTATTCCTGCCGGGGACCACGCTTGTCATACATAGACGCTCTGGGCTCGTCAGCTTCCCTGACAGCAGTGGCGTTGGAGGCGGATCCCCATCCGACTGCCCTGGCCCTCTCCCACAGGTGTGCTGACTGGCGCCACGGCCCACAGCAGCTGAAGGGGACTGTGGCTCTCCGCCCTTCATTCTCTCTTCTGCCTGTTTGTTTCTCAGGGGCCCCCATTGGAATGAGGGCCGCCTGAGAGTGTTTTAGGGACAAGTGGCACCCCGTGAATGGTTGAATTGGAGCAGATCTGCCAAAGGACAGCCTTCTATGCTGCTGCAGTCAGTCACAAGGAGCGGGGCCCTCCAGGCTAGACAAATACATCTCAATGAGGACCTGACAGTCCAGACTTTGGTGCTGAGTGACAGAAACACAAATGAAGCCAAGTCAAGCAAAGCAAAAGGATTTGTGGGTTCAAAGGCCAAGCCCCGGGAGGAGCAGGAGTCCTGTGTGGATGAGCAAGGCATCAGGAGTGTCTACATTGCTCCTCTCCACCCTTCCGGAGAGCCAGATTCATTCTCAAAACCTTTCTGCTTCACATTTGACCTTTTTTTTCTTCACAATATTGGGAATTGAACCCAGAACCTTCCTCGGTCCCTCTTTTTTAAATTTTTTTATTTTGATACAGGCTTGAACTTTTGATGCTCCTGCCTCAATCTCCCAGTGTTGGGATTACAGTCATGCACCACCATACCAGGTTTGCTGTTTCCCACCTCACCCAGGGGCAGCCCCAGGAACTGCATGGTGCGTGAAGGAACAAAGTCCCCCCAAGTAGGAAAGAAATAACTGGGACAAAGGAGACAGAGACAGCCACAAAGAGAAGGATGCCGAGAGTAGGACCATGGCTCACACAGCACATTTAGGAGCCCTTTGCTTCCGGCTTCCTCTGACTGCATCACTGGCCTGGTGTGGGGTTCTGCATTGTTTCAATATCTGAACAGGGGCTTTCCTGCCCTGTCCTAAACTGCAGAGGCTGGTGAGCAGCAAGAGGGGATGGCGGGGCCGAGTGCCCACTGCAGAGAGATGTGCCCTCCATGACCACCTGGTTGAGTGTGCCAGGCATCGAGGTAATGGGGGGCTATGGGAGAAGCCCGCAGGCAATATGCGCCCATTAGTGCCCTCTGTGCCCCCAGGGAACTGCCTACTCTGTACAGCCCACCATGCAGTCACAATCATATCCCCTGGCCTTGCCACATAAGACACCGCCATCCTCTCTGCCACCTGGACACCACACCACCAACCCTAGGAGCAAACACTCAGGCAGCTCAAGACGTTTTGCTAGTGGCTTAAGAAACAAGACAGGGAAAAAAGGCACAGGTTGTGGTGATGAGCATCTACTGCTGCAAGTATCAAGACTCAAGATGGTGGGGCACCACCAGGGCACTGCACAGAACAGAGTTGGGAGGTGTCCCACCAAGAGAGGAGGAAGCTGAGAGCTGCTCCTGGGAACAAGAACCCCCACATATCCCCAGTCCAGACCTCTGCAGTCTGCAGGCAGAGTCGCAGGCACTGGGGGACCCGAGCATCATGCAAGGGGCACCAGGAGCAATGGGCATGCAGGCAGCACAGCCACAGTATCCACTGCAGGCTACAAGCAGGACCTTACGGGGCTGGGACCAGCTCCAGGTGACAGGGGAAGCTGGGGGTCTCCTGCCAGGCTCCTGCCAGTGCCCTGGGAGTTTTGGAAGCTGCGCCCCAAGTTGGCTGCTCAGAAGTCACACTTGCCCCAGAATAAAATTCTCCCCCCAGGTCTCAGCAGGTAGCAGGGAGGGGCAGTGGCTCAATCTGCCATGTTAAATCAAGTCAGATAACTCTCTGGTCTGCCTCATAATTAACTTTACTTTCTTCAAAGGAGCACGTTAAGGCAAAATGTTGAGGATTTTTAAAAAGAAAAGCCATTTTCCTCACTAGTATTATTTTTGATGAGTTAAGTGGTGTTAGTTTTTACATTGCGGTTGAGAGAGAAAGTGCACACACACAGAGTAATCGACAATTTTAATTTTCAACAATTGTGATTGTGAATAATGCTGCCAACGCTGCTAATAGCTTCCATGGTGGTTTATATTCATTTGCCTAAAAGCCCAGCTTCAGACTTCAACACGGAAGAATACGAAGATTACTTGGGCCAATTATACGTATCTTGTGGGTCCCACAGCCCCTTATCTGGAAAAGCATTCTGTGCTATACCCATTTATCAGAAGCACAAGCTATTCTGCCACTCTTACTGGGAAATGAGCGATCTGGAGGAAGAGGTTAAATTTGATTGGCTGATCATGCCCTGAACAGAGCATTAGGAGAGCTGATCATCTTCCTGCCACCGACTCTCTGCTGGCAAAATTACGAACCGCTCCCACACCGAACATTCAAAGGGTCAGCGGCACCCGACATGCTGTGGGCTCCTTTAAAAATAAGCCCCATTGTTCCCTGGCCGCCTATTAATAGCTGGAAAAGACATCTGTTCCTAATTTGGTCTTCTCAAATCAAGAAATCTTCCTTTCGCTTCCCTTCAAGGCCAGGATGAAATCAATCAAGTGACAAAATTTATCAAACACCAGACACATTTCAGACCAGAGATCAGGCCAGCTCTGCAGTCTGACCAAGCCGCCGAGGCCCCAGGCCCTGAGGAAGTCGGCCCCTTTCTCCACTGTGCATGGCCTCTCATACTTGTGCAGCACTGAGGCCACCGTGAGAGACCTGAGTGTCAGCCTGGCCCGCCGCCAGCTCCCCCTGCTCTGTGCCCAAGAGCCAGCTGATTCCAAGCAGGGACTCCTTGGGCTGCACCACTCTGAGTAACTCCCATCACTGGGCATCTGGGGCTGCATCTCCCACCACAGGCCACTCTGCTGTCTGGGGCCACAGGCAGCGGGGCAACTCCTTCCCACGACAACCTTTCATCTGCTTGGCAGAGCTCTCTGTCAGGCCTCTGCAGCATTGGCACCTGCGTAGCAGGGGCTGCTGCGGACCCAGTGCCCAGAGCTTCATGAGGCTCATTCCTGCAGCAGTTTTGCGTGCCTCCTCCAACACATGCCACATTTGCGTCTGCAGTTCCAAGACCCGCAACTCACCACTCCACCGGTGCACTGTACCCATCCACCCCACAGGCCTTTGCTTGCTTGGCATGCTGTCCTCTGGTCTCTGCACAGCTCTTCTTCGCCCTGTCACCCAGGTCGCAAATCTTCATGGCGCCCTTCCTTGCAAGTCCACCTCCAGTCATGCCCCAGCCCACATCTTTTTCAATTTTCTACACGGAGGTTAGCATTCTGACTTCCTCTTCTTCCTTTTAGCCACGTGTTTATGAGTTCTTTCTGCCTCTGGAATGTAAACCCATGCCTAAGCACAGGGCAGAACTCACTCACTGGTTATCATCTGAATAAAGAAAACAGCTTTCCAGAGAGAAAACACAGCTACTGGAGCTAAGATGCCCAGAGAAGCCACTGAGGCTACCAGAGGCTACCGGGTCTGGGCAGAGGCCTTGGCGTGAGACAGATGCAGGCTGCCAGCTGTGTGGCCTTGGGCAAGTTACTTGACCATCCTGAGTCTCAGCTCCCACAACCTGCAAAATGAGCATGATCAGAGCATATGCATCCCAAAGTTGCTGTCTGCAGAGCAGTTGGTGTGACAGTGAGTCCGGAACAAATCCTGTCTGGAGCTATAATTACCAGTGGGGAAGTGAGTGAGCACAGGGCTGGCCATGCCTAGAGATGAGGCAGGGCGGTGGAGGATGAGCTAACCTTGAATGGTGTACTGAGGCTTCTGTCCCAGGTGACGGCACAGTGGGAGGAGCTGCCCAACCCCAAGAACTAAGGGCAGAAGAGGCAAAAACAAATGTACCCCTGAGGCCCAGATGGGGAACCAGGCCTGACTCAGCTGCTTCCCACGGCTTTCCTCCTTGGTGGCCCACAGAAGAGGCACCAGCCCCTGGGAGAAGCGGCTTCAGGGAAGGCAGTTAGAGCGGGGCAGATCACAGCTGTTTTCACCTGCTTCTCACATCTCCAGGGAGCCAGAAGGCCAATAAGGAAGACCAGAGGCCCAGGATGTCAGACTAGGCCCGCATCTCCACCCTGACACTGCTGACTCCCCCAGGGAGCCTGGACAGAAAGTGGGAGGCCCCAGAGAAATAGGCGCCCTGGGGCCCCTGCAGCTCCTGGGTCCCAGCCAAGGCGCTTCCGTCAGCCCAGGGGCCCCCAGGACACAGCCGGGATTGTCCGGCACTCGGCAGGCGCTGAGCCACAGCTGAGAGGACAAGGCCCAGCTGTTCTTGCAGACAAGCGCACAGCTTTCTTCCCACATGAACAGGGAACCTGTGTCCTGGGGGAAAGGACAGGCGGAGAAGGGAAGGGCCAGGGGAGGCCCAGCACGAACATAAGCACCCTCCTCAGGTCTCCCATGCACAGGGGCAGGCCAGGTGGGTTCAGGAAGGGGACAGTGGCTCTGGCCCTAAGCATGCTTCCCGGCCCCACCTGGATGCCTGTCACTGGCTCAGCTCTGCAGCAGGCGAAAGCCCAGCCTCTGCCACTGAACCCTGTGTGACCCTGCGTCCGCGCCATTCCCCCAAATGCTTTCTGGTTCCTCCGCCGAAAAAGTGCCAGTTGGAGAATATTCCTTGGGATACTTGCAGAAGAGGCGCTTCAAGGAAGAGAGCAGGCCATGTGCTAGCAAGGTCAGCTTCCCAGGAGAAAGAAGAAGCAGGATGCAGGGCACAGAGGGCCAAGGGTCCCGAGAGGGACATCGAGTCTGCCTGGGAGGCACACCAGAGCCCCCGCTTGCCTGGCCTGGGCCAAGGACCAGTGGGGGTCCCACATATGTTTTGCTCCCAAGGCCCCTACAGGACACGAAGCCGAGGCCCTACGGGTGTGGGAGAGTCCGCCCCATGGAGCCTGAGCACACCACAGGGGACGGGAAGGGCCTCTGCAGCCTCCGCTGAAAATCAGCTAAGGAGGGCTATTTCTAATGTCTCCTCTTCCTGATTCTTACCATTAATCACAGACCTCATTCTTCAGAAAAATGAAATCTACCTACTTCTGCACCAGCCTTTATCATGTTGTACACACACAAGTACACACGCACAAGCACACGCACATACAGGTCAAGATTTTCTGACCACTGGCTTCACCTCGGGCTCCGGAGCCGGGTAGAAACGGGATGATGTCCCTGAGTGTCAGGCCTTTCTGGACCCAGCAGCGGGGTCCAGACGAGGGTCTTCCTTCCTGAAGGGCCAAGCCCACTCCCTGGGATGGGGCAGACAGCAGGCCGACAAGGTTAGAAGAAGACAAAGCCATCTGCTGATCAGCAGGGCTTCTGGCGGATGGGAGGGGACTCATTAAGGCAAACTCCTTGGAGGCAGGCGACTCTTCCCACCATGCTGTCACCAGGAGCAGAAGCCATCCCACACCATTCAAGGCCATCTCATCCCCGACTGCTCAGCCTCGCCTCCCAGCCTGGCCAGCCCCGTGCTGACTCACAGCCTGCAGACAGAGGGTTTGTTGCAGACCCACCATTACACCAAGAGCTCTGGGAACACAGCAACGATTGGAGGCATGTGCTCTGCTCACATCTTCCAGGCTATTTAAGCACAGCTACTAGTTACTGAGTGATTAAAAATGGGCTAAAGACCCGGACAGGTACTGCCGGATCTCCTTCTGTTTAACTGACAGAAAACTAAGCTCTCGTGGGAGTGTGAAAACTGAAAAAGAGAGTGGGCAGGGGGCACTGCCCACTAGGTGTGGTGGCACCAAAGACCTAAACAGCATCACAGATGTCCTCTCTCTGTCTCTGCTCTGGCTCATCCTCGCATGGTGCAAAGATGGCCCCAGCCATCCGCGGAGCTACTTTCCTAGTCACTCTTCATTTTGATGTGCTTAGACCCTAGGCATCCCTGGACCTATTACTGGGGTCAGGCATCCTGACTGTCAAGGACTGTGTCACAATCCCGTGTCTGAAACTGCCGCATGGGGCCAGGTACTGGCCTGTAAGAACCTGGTAGAGGAGGGGTTTATTATCCCCATACAGGAAGTCCCACAACATCTCTGGCACTCAGGCAAGCAGGTGAGCTGTCCCTCAATCCACAGAAAAACGAGGGCTGAGGAAAGTGTCACGCAGTCTGCTTTTCTCAGGGATTGTCATTTGTTGCGCTGTGATTGAGATGTTTCTGAGAGGCCCATTCATGTTCCTAGAGAGCCACCTTTAGGACAGGTGGTGTGCGTACTTCCTGCGAGGGTGTTTCCTCTCCAGGACCTCCCCACCGAGCCGGGAGCACCCAGCACTCCATGATGGGATGCGGGGCCTCCGCAAAGCCCAGCAGGCAAAGCCTCGGACTGTTTTAACAGTGCGATGGAAGTCGTTAGCTCCCATTTTAATTTAACAAGCCCAATTTTATAAATAAGAGTGAATTTTCCCAGGCTATTATTTCTAATTATGCATTTACATCAATTCACATTATGCGGTTGATGAAATGTTAATACCAAAGGCAATTTTCTGCTGACGGGTGGCAGGGAGAAGAGCTTTCTTCACATTACAAGTCAATATTTTTGGAAATAATTACCCAGTTGCTCACCAGAGTCTGCACCAACTCACCCAGTGGCTGTGTCTACGCAGCCCCCAACTTGAGACACTAAGAGTGGAAACACTCCAACTGGGAAAGAGGATAGTCGAGACCTTGAGCACGCAGAGTAGACTAGGCAGCCCTGACTGGCAGCCTCTACCAACCGGTGGGACGGGCTTGGCCTTGGCTCTACTGTGCACCCTTCCTAGAGTCCTTTGATCACCTTGCTTTAGTAGTTCTGGCTTCAGAACTCAGACTTTTCATCTGAGAGATGAGAATGGTCATAGTCACCCTCTCACAGGGAAAGGTAATCCGTTTATGACTTCATTTGCTACTAATTCAAGAAATATTCACTGCAACTCATCTATACACTGTAGGTACTCGATAAAAGGGAGCGATGATTAGGAGAAGCAGGGAGAGGACACACACAGACATTCTAACGGATCAGGGCTTTGGGAGCCTCTTGGCCCCGGGGACAATGCATCTTGGGACTGAATGGCTCCAACACTGACACAGGCACAGAAAACCAGAGAGATGTCTATCTCCAGACACAGCCCAAGCCCTGAGGAAAGCACCAGGAGTATTCACCCTCAGCACGAAGAGTGGTCCTCACCCACCAACCATTCAAGGAGCCTCTTTTGTTGTGCGGGAGACACCGTGCCAGGTGCCGAGGCCGTGGCAGACTCCAGCATCATCCAGGAGGCAATGGAAACCAGCACTGGGGTGGCGGCTGAGGAAGTACAAGGACATAGGCAGATGTGAGAGATGTCCCAAAGGCAAAGCACAGGCAGTAGCAATGGGCAATGGAGTGAGAGAGAGAAGAACGTCAAGGATTCCACCTGTCAGCCAACAAGCAGGCCAGGCCAGTCACAGAGTAAACTATCAGCTTAATGGTGGACCAGGTTTTGTAGGCGGTCACGGTTGTAAATAAAAACCAAGAGCCTGCTATGAACATCACAAGGTACCTTTGGGACATCTAGGCAGAAGTTCGTGAAGTTAGAGCTAGAGAAGAGGGCCACGTACCGAGCTTCAGGGAACCCTCACACTCAGTGGTTTGGGGACAAGGAAAGTCTACAAAGGGATTAAGATGATGTAGCCAGAGCACAGAGAGGAAAATCATGAAACTGTGTTAACAAAGCCCAGAGAAGCCGGACATGGTGGCACATGCCTGTAATCCCAGCACTCTGGGAGGCTGAGGCAGGAGGACTGCAAGTTCAAGCCCGGCCTGGGCAATTTAGCAAGACCCTGTCTCCTAATAAAACATTCAAAAATGACTGGGGATGCAGCTGAGTACAAAGGCCCTCCATTAAACCCTCAGGTTTAAGCACCGCCAGGGGGAAAACAGCCAACAGAAACCAGTGTTCCAGGGAGCAGAGCTTGCTCAACCATACAGAATGTGCTAGAAAGTCAACATCAGGACCAAAATGTATCCCATAAATCTGAGAACTACCCTGATCTGATAACGACATATTGTATACATGCACTAAATAATAAGCTATGCCCCATAAAGATGTACAATTGTGTGTCAATTAAAATTTTCATTTAAAAACATTTTTAGGAGTTCTAAGGCATCTAACCAGGAGTCACTTCAGGAAAGGAATGTGGTGGAAGTCAGGCTACAGAGCTACAGAGCAAAAGGTAAGGGACACAGAGAGACAGATGGTAGCCCTATCAGCCTCCACAAGAAGGTACTGGAATAAGATGTGTTCCCTCCTCAGCCTCAAACCCAGGAGCCAAAGGAAAGAGAGGCAGTAAGGGGGAACAAGTCTACCCAGGCTCCCACTCCTTCTTCCTCTGCAGAGCTCAGCTTCCTTGTCTGCAAAAAGAAGAGCAATTCTATCCAGGCATGATGGTGCACACCTGTAATCCTGGCACTGTAGGAGACTGAGGCAGGAGGATCTCACATTCCAGCCCAGCCTGGGTAACTCAGAGATTCAGCAAGACTCTATCTCTCTCAAAATTTAAAAAAATTGAAAAAGGACTGCGGATGTAGCTCAATGCAAGAGCCCTAGGTTCAGTCTCCAGCAACACACACACACACACACACACACACACACACACACACATACACACACAGAGGAAAATTTTAAAAAGGTTCTGTGAGTGTATAAGTGCCCAGAGCCTGGCCAGCATCAGCTGCATATCCTGGCCTTCCAACACAATGTGTAGACACTTCCCTGAGGGTGGCATCACCTGCATAGATGCTTCCCTGGATCAGCCGCCACACACGGTCATCATTCCCCCGTGGCAGCAACAGCCCAGAGCTAAGCAGTGTCTGCCCCAGGTGAAGCATGAGGGCTGGGTGGCAGGAATGTGGCCTCCATCGCCTCTTCCCCAACTGGCACTGTGCCTCTCATATAAAAGAAACTCCATAAATAGCTGTCAGAGGAATGCTACAGGGTGGCACTTTTGGGGTTCAAGCTGCATTTGCAGACAGATATCTGATTTCTCTGCCTCTCCCCATTATCTCTCCATTGTGCCCTTCCCCTCTTTAGAGGTCTGCCTCACCCTCACAGGTCCATGTGCTGATCCCCAGGCCTCCTGAGAGACCTCGGACACAACCCTCTAAGCAGCAGCGGGCAGAGGGCGCCCTGTTCATGGACAGGCTGGGTCCTCTTCTGTGGCTGAGGCAGAGCCTGGGTGCAGATTCTCAGGTCCCTGAGCCTGACCAGAGTGGAGGGTAATGGTGAGTGTCCCCGCAGGGGAACTGGAGCTCCGAGGAAGGAGCCAGGGAAGGAGCAGGCCCAGATGGGATCCCAGCAGAAGGCATGCACCATTGTGGGGGGCAGGGTGCAGCGCAGAGGAAACAGAGCGAAGGAGGAGAAAGAGAAGAGGAGGAGGAAAAGGAAGTGAAAGAGGAAGAAGGTAGGGAGCAGAGGGCCTTTCCTTGAGCTGTCCCCAGTACCTCTTCTCCTCCAGCCCCCACAGGGAAAGCACACAGGACAGCCTGCAGCAGGGCTGAAACTGCCTGGCTGCCTTCATGCGCATACACACCACCCTGCGCACACCACATACTGTGCGCACACTCGCCGTCTGCACACACACTGTCTGGGTATTCGCACATCTCTTACACACACCTGTGCTGTCTGTTCACCCAGCTGCCACTCTGTCTAACTGCAAGCAAATGCTATCTGTGCACACACTGCACACACAGAGGCACCGCATCTGAACATTCTCTGCCCACACTTAACAGACATGCTGTCCGTGCATGATTGCACTGTTTGCACACACATGGACATACACACACACACACATTCCCTCTGCATACATACTGTCTGTACACATGCCCGCCACTTGTGACCTGAGTGCACACCCTTCGGGCCCTTGTGCCTGGATGGTGGGAGAAGGCTGGGGCCCATCTGGAGAATGTGCCTACTCCAGACTGTCTTCCAGGTAAGAGTCTACAGGTGAGAGAATGCGGGAGAGGTGGGGGATGGCAATGCTTCAGGAAGGGACCCAAGGGCAGTATCATCTCCCAGCCCATACACAGGCCCAGAGACAGGATGCAGGTGTGGGCGGGGTTATAATTCTTTGTTAAGCCTCCAGGATTACTCCAAGCACACCACTCTCTCTTTCCATGAAACCCACCTCAGGTCTGTCACTCATCTTTGCCCCCTTTCCCCTCCACGTGGTCACCTCAGCTTGCCCCAGAGCTAAGGGGGATCTGAAAGCCAGCTGCATGCTTGACCCCCTATGGTGCTGCTGAAGTCTCATAGGCCAATCCTTCCCCAGCACAGAAGAGCTCACTGAGCCCACCAGGACCACCTTTGTCTACCAATGCGCCCACGGAGCCACCCCAGGCCACTCACAAACAAGCACTCCCTAAATTTTTGCAAAGCTATTGAGTGCCCAGATACCATCTCAGTCAAGTGGCAGGGGACTAGATCAAAACTAGACAAAAATTCTTGCATCTGTTGTCCCTTGTTGCTAGCCCCCTGGTCCTGGAAGCAGCAGGACAGTATGTTTACTCCCCACAGGGAGCTGAGTCACAAACAGGACCAGCACAAGCCAGCGTAACCTGGCACCAGGGTTTCTCCCAAACACAGAATCTCAATCAACAGCTTTTTATTCCAGAAAGGAAAAATGGCATTTTGAAACATCACTGGGAAAAATTAAGTTAGATCTGAAGCATCAAAGGCATTGTGGAAATAAAACCTGGGCATTTTGGGGCTGGCAATTGCAGATTTAAAGCTCCAGGTGCTCTAGCCCAGCCAGCGCCCCACAGGTACAGCACTGTGTCCACCTGCAATTACACCCCTGGGGAAAGCACGTCCTGGCTCCAGAGCCGGCGAGGGAGAGCGCTCACGGCCCCCCACTCCCCAGGCAGGGTGACCTTTTGTCAACTTCGAAAGGGAACACAAATCTACCATCACTCTGGATCGGCCTTGATTGGATCAAAATCCCATCGGAAAATGGGGGGGAAGGCAATAAAACCTCCAGAATTGATATTAAACCACTGACATTTCACAAACCAAGCAGCGCTGGCAGCTGCCAGTCCATCGGCAGAAGGAACTCAAAGGGAGTGAGTCAGGCGTGAAGGTCACAGCAGTGTCTGGGAGTCCCTGCCAGGCCCTAGCATGAGCACCGAGGGGGGCAGGAGCCTAGGGTCTAGCTTGCTTGGGCCACAGCAGGAGCCCCCACATGACCACTCTGTCCATCCTGGACACTATCTTGTGTATTTGCTCACACACATTCCAGTGGGTGACATGAACTGGCTATCAGGAGGAAGGCCCAGTCCTAATAAGGCTCTGAAGATAAAGACAAGATTAAACCCAAATAGGGTAATTACTGTCACCTATGCTATAGGCGCACAATGGGGAGGAGCTGAGCCTAAAGCTGAGAACTCACCAGAAGCCATGCAGTTGTCTGTGCTTCCTGCCACCCAGAAGCCACAGGGCACCTGCCACATGCCAGGCAAAGTGTCCAGGCAGATAGGGGGATGGATGGGGCATGGCTTCCATCCTAGAAAGGCTCAGACCAGGCATTTTCTCTTCCAGGTAACCTCACCTGCGCAGATGCAGGGAGCTGAGCTCCAGTGAGCCGCTGGCAGCAGCAAGAAGGCACAAGTTCTGCCCAGGTTCAAGGAGGCCCCCAACGCCACTCCAGAGGTGGAAAATCTCAGAGCCCTTCTCAACACAGACTCCACAGCCATGGCACCCTCGAGAGTGAAGAACTGTGAGAAGAAAGCAGTCTGGGCCTTCCTGGAATAAGAGTTTTAGGCCACACAGGAGGGCCACTCTGAATGTGGGGACAAAGCACCAGGGCAGACAGATATGGTGGAAGACGAGATCACAAGGAAGGCTCCCCAGAGGAAGAAAAGGCCAACCGGCCAGAGTCAGCCATGAGAGAGCCAGGTGAACAGGCAGAGCTGGTGTGACATTGGGCCATCTGGGACTAGGGTCGGCTGCCCAAGCTCAGCCTTGGTGCTTCTAGGTGGGACCAGAGGTGACCTTGTGCTGGAACTGCAGAAGCCATTCAGCCAAGACAGTGTTGACAGAAGGGAGGGTTCTTCCTCTTCCCCTCATGGTTCAGAGCTATCCCTATGTACACACAGATGAGTCCCTCTGTGCCCACAAGCCTCCTGTGTGTTCAGTGCCTCCGCCTGGCCTGGCACCCTGAGGGGATGCTCTGGTGAGAAACTTCAAAGTAGTGGCCCAGCACAACACAGAAGGCTGTCAGAACCTTGGGGTCCTGGATCTGAAGCCATCCTCTAGTGGGACTGGCATTTTCCTGGGCTGCTCCTGAGACCCAGAAATGTAGGAGACATGAGACCATAGTCACTAACGTGCATCTACCCCATGATGATCTACGAAGCCACTTGCCAGACACCAGTTCACTGACCCTCAGCAGCCCTTGGAGATAGAGGTCCGGTGCATTCTGAGAGTAGGTGCTGGCACGCAGCATGGAGAAGACTCAGCCCAGAGCCCTCAGCAGGGCCATCTGCCCCCAGCCTTCAGCTTCTCCAGCAGAGCCACTCCTGTAGCATCAGCCCCAGGCCATGTGTGAGCTCACACCCTGGCTCCCCATGACACAAGACCAGCTCTTCAGAAGCCTGGTCAGTCACTGGGAGACCAAGGTTGGCAGGAATGATACCAGGATCTGCCATGTGCCCCCAACCTCCAAAAGTATCTCCACATGAATCATCAAGCAACAACAAGAGAAGACCTCTCAGTGGGTGTGGGAAAAAGCGTGGGAGAGAATGTCCTGACCCTCCAGCCGAACCCTGGTCATTATTAGCTAGCCTCAGGTTTCCTAATCATCCTCCTTGCCATTAAGGTGAAGAAAGCATGTGGGGAAATAACAGAGTTTATCTCAAACAGATCGATCCACTCCTATCCATCTGGCCCCGGCCTCTTAATTCTCCATAATGTCAAAGCAATTTTTGGTTAAGTATACTGTCTGTCCTCTACTAAAGTAAACTAATAGATCTAGTGGGAAATAAAACCCCTAGTGTATTGAGAATATTAAAAATAAAAAAATAAACTCTCCATGGGTCTGTAAGATTTATTTCGGCAAGTAATTAAATAACACACACACACACACACACACACACACACACACACACACACTCACACAGACTGTAATAAAATCCATTAGGGGATGCTCAGCTCCACTGGCCACCTGCAAGTTTCTGACTGCTCCTCTCCTCTCAAAAACACCACCCCTCCCCAGGAGCCAAGCTCAAGGGCATTGGGCGGCCCCCAGAAATGCTCCATCGTGCATCCTCACAATACAAGGGCAACAAGGTTCCTGCTTTAAAATGTGGACTCCTGTTGTCAGTGCTACGCCCCCCAGTGCTCAGTGAC
Organism: Hystrix cristata; assembly: GCA_004026905.1. Taxonomy (NCBI): domain Eukaryota; kingdom Metazoa; phylum Chordata; class Mammalia; order Rodentia; family Hystricidae; genus Hystrix; species Hystrix cristata. The sequence continues at coordinate 174,689 of PVJO010001112.1, forward strand.
CTACTCTTCAGATCAGCAGGGGCCAGGGCACCTTTTCTACAGATGAGAAACTGAGGCTCTGAAAGGCCAGGGCGGGATCTGAACCCAGGTCCACCTGACTCCAGAGCCCTGGACACCACCCTGCCCTGTTCTGATTTGCCTTGCTTTGTTTTCTACTTAGTTGTAGTGAGTCACAGAGAGCCCAAGCCATGATGGCAAGATCTTGCTTTGATGACACTCATTAGAGACGATGTCCCAGCTTTCCCAACTAAATTCAGAGTTCCAAAGGTGGGGTGGGGCACTCAGGACCCCCCAGACTCAGGCACCATGGGCCTCATCCTCAAACCCTCAAGCCTGAATTATGCTGGATGTGCCGCTCGCTGTTTGTCAAAGCCAGCTCTCAATTACAGGGGTAGCATGAAGCAAAGAAAGGTGACAGATGATAACTGTTCTCAGAGCAGGGCCTAAATAAGGAGGCATCTGTGGCAGTCACCTTGCTGATGCTCCAGGCTCCCAGCCCCTGGCCCTGCATGGAACTGCCAGGTTCCCTGCTCCCACCCCGCCCCAGGTACAGGCCACACAGTCATATCTCTTCCTTGTCACCATAGCCAAAGGCTTAGCCTGGCATGTCCTTTAAATCCACTGACGATCCTGTCACCCTGGACTCCTCTCTATCTCAGTCACAGCCCTGGATCTCCTGCTTCCATGTGCTTGCAAAGGCAGCTGCTCATTTCAGATGCAGACACACCCTAACTCCAACCCAGCCAGTCACACTCCTGCCATGTTTGCTCAGCTCACAGTCCGGCAGCGTTCCTGGGTAGGACCCACCTCTCCCCTCCCTGAAGGTCCCCTGCTAGAGAAAAGATCACTATGTGCTTGATGTGCTTCCCCATTGGGATCCAAGCCCCACAGCCCTGGCCACGTCTCCTTCAACTCCAAGCCTCTCTCTCACCCGAGCTGCCCAGCCCATGGTGCTCTCCCTGCCTCGCCTCTTCCCTCCTGTACTCTGCCACCCTCAACCCTCACCCTAGGCTGCCCACTGTGCTGCTTTCTGCCACCTGCAGCATGCTTCCTCCTCTAGGTCCTGGCCTAGCTGGCTCCCTCCGACCTCCCCCATCACTAGACTGCAAGCTACCTGTCACTGGCTGTCTCCTCCCATTCCCTTAAATGCAACTTCTCTGCAGGCAGAACCTTGACTGTGCTGCCTGCTCCAATCTCCCCAGCACTGGGCACACCACAAGGCAGAGCAGGCATCCACAGGTATGGCCTGGACAACAGGTGAGGGTGGTGGCACACAGTGACTGAGTAAATGCTGAAGGTGGGATGGACTCCCCGGGACCCTCTCCTGCTTCATGCCCCTTCTCTATTATGATCCCCCAGTCAAATCAATCCTGCCCCTGACAAGCAAAGAGCCCCAGACTCTGGGGACCTCCAGCCAGGGACACTGACGGCAAGGCCAGACCCTGGGGCCTAGCAGCTGCGAGTCGCCTCCCCAAGCTGGCTGAGCCCAGAGTGAATGGAACCCAAGCCTGCCCTGCTGAGGGTACACAGGCCAGGTGGCCTCCTGAGGGGCCGAAGCCAGGCACCTTCTCTGTGCCCGGGCGATGCTGGGGCCAGAACCTGGCTGTCCTTCTCGTGAAACGGGGCTTCCATGATGGCGATGCACTGGGACAGAAGAGGACAGAAGAAACACAGAACGGGAGCCCTTTCACTTGCCCTTCCCTGTGTAGGACCACTCTGTCACCCTTTCCTCTCCATCAACCCACAGGAGCTTCTGAAGGGCACAAAGAGGGCCCAGCCCCTACCCTTGCTGACCTGTTGTGCACCCTTCAAGGGAGTCTTCCTGGGGCCCGACTAACACCTTAATCCCCTGACACTGATGACAAGTGAATGACTAAATTGACCAAAAATAAAAGTCCCCATAAATCTGATATTTTGCTTTAAGCTGTCAGGTACACAGAGTGTGTCAGGATTATTGATAGAAAAGTTTATGGATGGGCTGCATCTTAAAATCAAAATACATTACCCAAAATCAATGTCGCTGTACATGGCACGGGGAGGACGGGAAAGGTCAGCCAAGACAAGAACACTGAAACCCCAACTCAAAGAGGACCTGAGCGCTAAAATAAATAAATTTCGCAAGTGAGTTCCGGGAACGACATTCACTTAGGGCTGTAATTTAAGGTTGCTCTCACAAGCGTCTGGGCAGACTTTTTAAAGAGCACTATTTGAGGGACCTCTGAGAACACAGCGGAGCCGTCCACAAAGCGCTACTGACAAGCACTGACCCCCAACTCAAAGCCCAGCAACAGCAGCAGTGGTAACAGCCGAGGTGAAAGGGCATGCCAAGACTGGCCACACGATGCCAGGCCCCAGCAGAAGCAAGCCCACAGGCACAACCACCTGGACAAAACAGGGAGACCATGGCCCTCGCAGGTCATACGACAAGAGGCATCCCCCCTCCAGGTCCCCGCCTGACCCACTGGAAGACCCCCAGCAAAGGACAACAAAGCACCCCTTGTCCACCACTCCAACGACACTCCTAGTTCAAACATTCACTGGGCCCTAAGTATGCATCAGGTCCAGCAGAGAGCTAAAGACAATAGTGAAGGTCCTACCACTACCCACGAAGTCTACAGGAGTAGTCAGAAGAGCAAACAGACCCTTCCATCCAGGGCTGAAATGGCAGAGCAGAGAGAAGCCGACTCAAGCTGCTCCTGGCTGCTACCAGTCCAGGGCAGGGAACCTTGCTATCTTTGCCAACTCTAGATTTAGGGGAGGGGCCAGAATCTCACTTGGAATAGAGAAGAGATGGAGGTTTTGGTAAATACCTGGTATCTCAGAGTAAGCTGTGCTGACACCTCATTGGCCACTTACTAGCTCTGTTATCTTAGGGAAGTTCCATAAGCTCTCTGAGCTTCAGTCACCTTGTCCATAAAATGTGGTGAAATCACAGTGTCTCTCCTATGGGGTTGCTATAGGGATGAAATAACCCCACTCGGGCACTCTACAAACATTCACTGAATACCTACTCTGGGCTAATCCCCACTTTAGTGGACTGGAGATACATCAGGGCAGACAGAAAGTCTTAAAGACCTCGAACAAGAAACACAATAAATAAGACTATTACGCCATACCTCAGAAGGTGGTTCATGGAAAGGAGAAAAGAAAACAGACAGCAGAATGACAGGTTGGGGTACTGAGCTGGGGACTGCAGAGTGCAGTGTTAAATAAGCTGCTCCAGGTAGACCCTGTTGAGAAGGTGACTTCCCAACAAAACCCAGAACATGATGGAGTTAGCCAAGGAGGCCTCAAGGGAAGGGCATCGCAGCTGGTATTGCCCATGCAAAGGCCTTGGGGTGGGAGCAAACCTAGTGTGTGGCACTGCAGCAAGGACAGTGTGGTAAGAGGAGTGTGAGCCAGGGAAAGCACAGGAGAGGAGATGAATGTAGAGGGGGAAAATAGGGTTTGGGGGAGCAGATCATTTGACCTTGTCAAGCCACTGGTGTTTATACTGAGTGAAATAGGAGCTATTGCAGGGTTTTGAGCAACAGAAGGGTGATCTCATTTCTGTTTGAGAAGGATTTCTCTGTTGTCTTGTTGAGAACTGATGCGTGGAAAGTGTGCAGCTGGTGTCTGCCACATGAAAAGCATGTTACAACATACCGCTATTACTCTTGTAAGCAACGATACTAACTCATGCCATGGGCAAGTAACACCTTACCCCACACAGAGGTACAGATGTGGACTAACAGTTGACCTTAGAAGCAACTGAGGTGTGCTCCCTCTAGCTGCAGGAAGTCTCCCCTTGCACATCCCCCTCACTGACCCTCAGTCTCTGATGGGATCTGGTACCAGGAGAGGAGATTACTGCCTCTGCAGGCAGGCAGTGCCCTGCACAGTGGGCCAGCTCTCGCCATCCAAACCCTGCCAAGAATCTCCAAATGAAAGCTGCTTTCCTAGAACCCTACTATGGGGTCGAATCTGTGTAGCACAGTGCAAGTCTGCCCCCTCCCTTCAGAAACTGAGGAGAGCAATGATCCTGAGGGGTCTCACATTCAGGGGTCCAAAGTGGATCCTAAGGGCGGATGGAATTCCCAAAGGAGGAAGCGCTGGCAGCTGCCTCTTTGGAACCCCTAGAGATGAGCTCCAGGGCAATGAGGTAGGTCCCACACAGTCTTCTGGTCCTAGCAGACCTTGGTGAGCAGTGAGTGCCAGCGACCTCAAAGGTAGAGACTGCCTAGAGGCCCTCCGTTAGGGATAAGCACTCAAAACCCAGGCCCAGAAAGGAAGGGTGGATGGTGCCCAGGGCCACTCGCTGGTGAGAACAAAGCTGAGAGGGGCTTGCAGCTTCTTCCTTGTGAGTCTGTGCCACTGGCTGCCCAGACTGCTGCAAAGTGGTTTTCCTCTGACTTTCCTTCTTCTGGCTCCCTGGAAACCCTCTGACGGCGCTCTTCCGAGAGGCTGGTGAAGGGCCAGGCAGACGTGAAATCCCTGAATCGCCCCACCCAGCCTCAAGTCAAAATTGCAGAGGTCTGAGCCTGGAGTAGAGGCAGATACCAAAATCCACTGACTGGGAATTCCCGTGGGGAAAAGAACGTGAGGAGACCCAAGCCGAGCTGTGGGACTGGCCCCGGGACTCTGTCCCCTGGCCGAACCACACGGCCGCCAGGCACATTTCCCTTGGAGGACCAGACCGCGCTCCCGCGGTGGCTGAGGTGGCAGGCTCCGGGGGACGGCTGAGGGAGATACTGGGATGCTGGGCTCGCAGGAGCGGGGGATGGGCTCCGGAGCGCGGCTGTGGACCCGACCTCCGCCTCCCGCTGCCTCGCTGCCTCGGGATGCCCCTGGCACGGTTAAAGAGGAAGCAGCGGCCGGCGAAGAGCGTGCGGGGACTAGGCACTGGCTCTCCAGGGGCAGGAACCCCGCCCCCGCCCAGAAACCTCCCGGGCCCGAGTCGTGCCCGGCGCTCCCCACCCTACCCCACCCCCGCCGCCTCTGCCGTCACTCACGGCCGCTGCTCGCTGCTCGCTGGTGCGCTCTCCGCGCCACAGGCACCTGCTCGCCGGGCGCTGTGCGCTCACTTCTGGCTCACACACTGCAGACTCGGCGTCGCCGCCGTCACCCGGCCTCGTCCCCGGCCCGGCACAGCGCTCCGCCCTTCTTCCCAGCCCCCGGAGCCCACCCACCCGCCATGGCCCGGGCCTGGGCCAAAGAGTGGTGCAGCTCGTTACCCAAAACCGGGTAAGGAGCTGAGGCCCGGGGGCTGCGGAGAGGGCCGGGGACACACGGGGAGCAGGGACTAGCGGCCGTCTCGAGGGATGGAGACTGGGAAGAAGCCAGGGAGAGTTTGGGTGGGAGGACCCCCAAGCGAAGCGGGTGCGGGGCGGAGCTGCGCTCCAGCCTGAGAGATGGTGGTCCCCCCGAGCGACCCCCGCAGAGGGAGGGGGAGCTCCAGGCCGGGGGCGGCGCGGGCGGTGGCAGGGGAGGGGAGAAACGGAGAGGGCGGGGGGAGGGGGTGATGCGGCGGTGGAGGCGGCTCGGCGCCCAGCCACTGACCGCCCCCTCCCTTCGCTTCCCCTCCCCCTTCCCCCTTTCCTCTTCCCCGCTCCTCTCCTCTCTCGGCTCGGGGTCCGCCACACCGGACCCGCTCTCCCCGCGCTGCGCTGGGTCGGACGCCAGGTCTGCGCGCCGCGGCTGAGCGCCCACTCGCTTTGCGGAGAGATCCGCGGAGAAACCGGCGGGGGCGGCGGCGGGAGAGCTCGGCGGGAGCCGGAGGAGGTGGCAGTCGGAAGCCGAACCAAAGGAGAACGGGAGGCACTAGCTCGCCGCTCAGAGACGAACACTCCCTCGCCCAGAGATGGGTCCTGGCGTAGCCCGGCCCCTTCCCGGCCCGCCGGGCAGAGACTGAACCGCGCATCCCGTCGTCCTGTGGACAAGCGGACAGAGGGGGACACTGACCGATCGCCAGTAGCCTCCCGGGGGGACCTCGCCCGCTGCGCACCCCGTGCAGCGCCCCCCGCCGGAGCCGCGCCGGGCCAGCGGGCGAGGGAGCGGGGCTGATTGGCGGCCGCCGGCGGCCGGGGAGGGGGCGCCGTGCGGGGCCATGGCAGGCTCCGAGGCGTCCTAGCCCTACCGAGAGCCGGAGTCGAACCCACGCTGCTGCCACCACCGCCTCTCCGCGCCCCGGCCCCCGCCGCCGCCGCGCCCCTGCGGGAGATGGAACAGCGGAACGGGATCGGCGCCCTCGGATACCTGCCGCCTCTACTGCTGCACACCCTGCTGCTCTTCGTGGCCGACGGTGAGCGCGCGAACTTCGCTGCGGCGGTGGGCTCGGGGAACCCTCTGTGGGGGCCGCCGGAGACAGCTTGCCTCGGCCGCCACAGGAAAGTAAAAGGAAGAGAAGGAAGGGAAAGGCTTCGAGGTCTCCAGCCATCCCAGTGCGCAGCCTGGGCCCGGAAGGGTTGGGGAGGAGAGTCCGCCCGGGGGTCCGGCCAAGGGTCCGGTCACGGAGAGGAGGATGCAGGGAGCGAGAGTTGGCGCGCCCCAGCCCGGCGCTGGTGGTGCGGCCCAGCGCGGGGGAGAAGCGTGCCTGCCCCTGTCGCCCCGCCCGATCCGGAGGGAAGCAGCCAGCAGCGGGCGGCCGGTCTCTGCACCCGCCCTGCAGTTGCTCCGCTGAACTTTGCTGGCGCCTCGGGCTGTGGACCGCGGAGCAGCTGGGGAGAGGGGGAGCCCAAGGCCAGCCAGCGAGCGAGCCGGAGACCGGCCGCCTCGCCTTGGGTTGCCCCAAGCCCCCGCCCTGCAGCTGGTCACGCCTCTCTCTCCCCCGCCCCCAGCTACATTCACCGAAGTCCCCAAAGATGTGACAGTACGGGAGGGAGACGACATCGAAATGCCCTGCGCGTTCCGGGCCAGCGGAGCCACCTCATATTCGCTGGAGATTCAGTGGTGGTACCTCAAGGAACCGCCTCGGGAGCTGCTGCACGAGCTGGCGCTCAGCGTGCCGGGCGCCCGGAGCAAGGTAACCGCAGCCCACGAGGCGCCGGCGCGCCACCCAGTTCGGGCCCGGGAGCGGAGAGGGCTACCCTGGGAATAGGGCGGCAGCGGGGTTCACGGACGCAGGGCGTCTCCGTGTCGAGCAGCCCACCTTCGGCATCCCCACAGCATCTTCCTAGTCAGCGGTCGTTAGCCCCAAATCCTGCCAATTCTTTCTGAGTTTCCCTTCTGCAACCTCCCTGAACTCCAGTCACACTTAGCCCCTGAAAACCGACACCTCATCCAGCTCCCTTGTTTTTGTTAGCTGCGGGACTAGCACCTGATGGGGTGCTGGCTAGAAAGGGAAGATCACTTGATCCCACCGGCCTTTCCCAGCTCTCCGTTACTGCGAGATCCCTCAGGGCACAGGGCCAACGAGTTAAATTCCTCCGGGCTGCATTCCAGAGGCCGGCAGAGAACCGTGTACGGGGAAGACGGGTCACCTCTAGCTTCCCCAGGATCCGAGGGATGGTTTCCCTGTGGCTGAACACCGAGTCTGCCTCATCACCCATATTCTCTTCAACGCACTCCAACACGCACACACACTCACAACTGCACATCTACCTACATTCTCCCCAGGTCCCACCCAAAGTTACTGCTCATGGCCCTTCCCCTTGGGTCCTGTCCAGACACACCGGCCCTTCCAGCCAGTTTTTCACAGTTCCTAATAAAATTGAAGATTTGGAGGAACTGAGCAGGCAATGCGGGTGCTCTGCAGGGGAGAGATGGGCCTTCCTCCCCACCCTCACCGCAACCCAGCTCCCCTCTTCCGGTGACAGGTGCGTGCTAGAGGGCTAAGCACCCTGCTTACGACAAACTCTGCTTCCTTCCAAACAAACTGCTGGAAATCCTGGCGTCTTTTGAGCCTTCAACCCCCGGCAACCCCAAGAAATGTGGGGACGCAGCTGCACAGGGTTCCGTGGCCACAGGCGGGTCTGAGTCTCCTAAACCCGAATACCACCAGCCTAACGTCTTTCCCTCCCCTTTGCATTTTAGGTAACAAATAAGGATGCAACTAAAATCAGCGTAAGTGTGGAGCCCAGCGTGGGCCGCGGGAGCCCCCTTCCGGCCTCTTCGCGCTGAGCACCTCCCTCCCTTTTAGCGCGCCTCCCGGGCCCGCGCGGTGCAGAGCCGGGCTCGCTGCCGGGCATTGTTGGCTGCTCGGCGTGTCCGGGCGCCACCTGTCGCCGGTAGCCGGGTCAGGTTCACTTTTGTGTAAATGAAGGGTCCAAGGCTTGAGTTTCTCCCAACTCGGCTGGGCGCTCACCTGTAGACGCTTCTTCCCCGGGGCTGCGCGGTCGGTCTGCTCCGTCAGCTCGCCCTTCACGTGCTGCCACATCTCCCAGCGCCGCGAGCGCGCGGCTGCTCGCCCTCGCCGCGACCCGTGTTGCTTCTTCCCACCCCTCGCCCCGCCCAGCACAGCGTCCCGGCGCCCCGGCGACAGCCCGCTCCCTCCACCGGAGCGCAGAACATTGCAGGCTCGTGGAGGGTGGGCTGGTCGACACCTTCTCCGAGCTGCTCAGGGGCCGGGGCCGGGGTGTATAAAGCTGGGAGGAGATGCGCCCATGCTTTCCCAGCTGACGCGCGGAAGAAGCAGGTCCTGGAGACCAGGAAAGCCTCCTCCTGGGCTCTGCGCGGAGGGGAGAGCCCCCTGGGAGCTTGGCGAGGGCCACTGAGCGGTTCCTTCCCCCGCCTCCACGAGGCCGCAGTGGAGCGCTTTGTGGTGGGCTCCAGTCCACTTAGCGGAAAGGCGGGCTCCTAGCAGGAGGCCAGGAGGTCCGGAAGCAGGCAAGGCTCGCCCGCCTCCTTGGGAGGGCGGGGGTCGGAGGCGATGGGCTGGAAGGACGTACTTGGAAGGACATGGACCCTTAGCGAACAGAGGCCCAGCGTCAGGTTTTTTTGAAGGTCAAGGATGGGGAAGGGAAAGCTCTGGGAAGACAAGAAAAGCAGGTGTGTGGGCATGGGGCGGGGGGCGGCGGCGGAGCGGGGGGAAATGTAAGATGGGGCGTCCGGTAAGATGGCGAGGAGTGGGAAGCATAGCAACACAGTGACCAAGCAGAGCTGGGAACCCCACACCACTGAGGAGGGGACGAAAGGAAACCGGAGTTCCGGGAAGTACTGGGGTGCACTGGCAAGGGGGCGCGGCGGCAGGGTTGGGGCAAGGACAGCTCCTGCCCTAAGAGCAGGTCAGGGCCCTACCAGCCCGGGCTTTAACCCCGCTCTCTTGCAGACCGTGCGCGTCCAAGGCAATGACATCTCACACCGGCTTCGGCTGTCGGCCGTGCGCCTGCAGGACGAGGGCGTGTACGAGTGTCGCGTGTCGGACTACAGCGACGACGACACGCAAGAGCACAAGGCCCAGGCGTTGCTGCGCGTGCTCTCGCGCTTCGCGCCGCCCAACATGCAGGCTGCCGAGGCCGTGTCGCACATCCAGAGCAGCGGCCCACGTCGCCACGGCTCCGCCAGCGCCGCCCACGCCAACCACGCGGGCGCCGCGGGCCGCACCACCTCAGAGCCCGGCCGAGGCGACAAGAGCCAGCTGCCTGGGAGCCCTCCTGCCGCCCACGGACCCGGAGTCCCCGAGGCCGCCGCCGCCTCCGCGGCCCACACGGCCACTACCACCGTGGCGGCTGCGGCCGCCGCTTCCTCCGCTTCGCCGCCTCCCCGCCAGGCGGTGCTCCTGCGCCAGAGACACGGCTCAGGTAAGAAGGGCGCGCGGAGAAGACGCATTCGGGGCTGGCTCCCGGCGTGCCTGCCACCCGGGTCTTTCTGCGCCTACCTTGAACCGCTGTCGGCGCTTTCCCAGGCCCGCCGCCGTCTTTACTGTGGCCTCCTGGAGCTTTTAACCACGCGCGTTTATGAGTGTCGGGGCTGCTCTGCGGCACCGAGGCTGGAGCCTGAGGACCCCTCCGGGCTTTGGAGAACTGGGCCCTGTGGGCGGCGCTCCTACTGCGGCCGGGTCAGTGTTGTTCCTGAAGCCCTCCGTGTGCCGAGGGCCTTCCCGGGCTGCGGCGCGGCTCTGGGCGGGGTTGGGAAGGGGGCGGGTACTGGCCCTCGCGGGGGGGGGGGGGGGCAGTTAAAACAGTGTAGGCTTCATTGAACACACTTTGTCCTAGACCGTGTGGACAGGCCTGGCTGTGTAGTCTCTCTCTTTGGCTGATTGGAGGAGAGTCTTAGGTGCTGGCTCTGCGTTCTGTTGAAATTTGGTGTAATTCCCCTAAGGCTGTGGGGGCGGGGAGGGGGGTAAGCATAGAGCCCCACTTCGCCTTTAGTAAGTCACCAGAGGTAAACGCTGGCTTTCCTAGGGACGTTAGAGGGATAGGGAGGAGAGGACTTGGGGCAGGGTGTGTGGGAGAGCCAGGGCAGGCAGCTGCAGGAGGCGCTGCCCAGCAGTAGTGGGTTGTGGTGAGCGGAAGGGCCTGCTGCCCAGTGTGTCTCTCCCCCGAGGGACTGCCCACTCCCTCTCTCTGCTCCAAGGTGGGCCTCAGCCAGGGCTCAGATCCAGTGCTCCCTTATCTAGTCTGATTGTAAGCAGGTCACTCCCTGCCTGAACCCCACCCCTGGGTCTGCTGTGATGCAGAGTCCCACACAGAGCATCTCTACTGGTATCACAGTGTTGAGAGACTGGAACAGTCGCATGCAGAACCTTCCGGGCAGGTGTGATGGAGGGCATAGTCCTGCCACGCTCCAAGGGCAGTTCTCAAAGTGCTGCCAGCCAAGGAGGCCAGCCTTGGCTGTCCCAAATGGAGGAGACAGTCTCCTATCACTGTCTTATCCCACCTCCCCAGCTGATTGTTCACCCCAGGAACAGTTTTGAGTTGCTGGCCTGTCTTACATACAGCCGGGTTCTGTTTCTTGCTCATGTGTTCCCCTGTCGGAGCTGCCTGTGTCTCAGGCTGTTGCCTGGATCTGGAGACCTCCAGCTCCACACAGGGACTCCCCCCCCAGAGGAAGTGAGAGAGCCTCCCCCAAACAACCCAGAGCTTCCCTACCTAGCCTGAATGTTTCACCCCCTTTATTAATTTCAGATAACAGTAGCTAATGTTACAAGCCCCAAAATGTCAGTGGCTTGACACATTTTAAATTTACTTTTTCTTGTTCACATGGAGTCCAGAATAAGGTCTTGTGCCTTTGTTCCAGGCAGTTATTCAGGGACTCAGGCTAACAGAAGCTCTACCAGCTTGGACAAGTGTCTTCCAGAGTCACTTTGCATAGGGACACATGGCCAACAAAGGAGGGGAGAGAGATGGAAAAGGCCTTTCTCGGCCCAGTTCCCTGACAGAATGATGCGCTAAGACCCTAAGGCATTTGCTGTATATAAAGCATCAATTCTTTCCTTTGCATTTAGAATGATCCTTAGTAGGTACCCTTCCTGGGAAACTGAGAAAATGACCCCTCAAACTCTCGTGGTGCTTAGCTCTCTCAGAGAAACAGCGTTGTTGGGGTTTTTTGTGTTTTTTTAGATTTTTATTAAAATTTATCCAAAATTACACGAACTTACAGGCAATTACACAAGCTTACAGACCACAATTAATTGTACCTTTTGCTTATGACAGTGAGCAATGTAAACAACCACCTACATACAGCAGTAAGTCACAACTGTATAAAATTACTATAGTACCCAGTGTACGTGTCACTGATTCAAGTTTGGGTTATTAGGTTCTTATTTTTAAGATATCATTATTGCTCTGGATCCCCATTCCCCTCCCCCTTTGTTGTTTTTAAGGTGAGTTTTTAAGGAGGAGGCCTAGACATGGGAAATGTTGTTTCTGTCCTCATCTACTACCATTCCTTGATCCAGTACAAAAGCAAGGCTCTTTGGAAAATGTATTTGTTGACTTGGCAACTGCTTTCAAACATCCTCCGTTCATAGTGGAATAGAAGACTGAATCTTTGGGGGAGTTGATCGTCTCTACACAGTGTCCTAATAGATGTGTTGGAAAGGTGTTTATTGACTTACAGAGTGATTGGCTTAATTGATGCTGGTTGGTGAAAAGACCCTTTCACTCCATTCCTTTGGCCCCAGCAAGTAAACTTGAGTATCAGAGGCTGGAACATACTTGGATGTCCCTTAGACCATGGGTAGACTGGCAAAGTGGAAGACTTGAAAGACAGAAGCTCAGATGTAAGCTGGGCCTCCACTACTTAACAACTATGTGACTTTAGGCAAGTGGTTTAACAACTCTGAGTCATCTGTAAAATGGGCATCTCTGATCCCCAGCCTCAGAGGGAGCTTGGTATAGAAACTGCTGTGCATGTGTTCATTACTGAATGTGGCCTTTAGCTGCTCTGGTTGGAAGGGAAGGAATGGGGGAAATAAAACTCAACAATTGGCAGTTAAAGGCTAAGCTATGGCAGGGCTCAAAAGCCAAGTAGAATCAGCAGGATTGGTTGAAGGGTTCAGTCAAGGAAGCACCATATGAGAGAGATCCATGAAAGTGGATGTCCCTGCAAAATGGTAATGAGACAAGGGCATGAACTCATTCCTACTTGAATCTCCCTCTCCTCCTGGCCAGAACCTGATCTTAAGCCTGGCATAGCCAGTCAGATTTCCAATCTCTGTGCTGGCCACAGAGATAGTGGCAAAGCTCAGGCAAAGCTCTCCCAAATGAGAGAGTGGGAAAGCTCCAGGCACTTCCTGTTCATGACTGCAAACCCGTCTTCCAAGAAAACATGGGGTCCTCCCATCAGCTCAGTTCTGATGGCACAAGGCCCAAGGTCATCCCGGCAGGTGGGGCCTTGACCACTTGCCAGCTGCAAGGCAGTATGGTAATGCTCACACAGGTGAGGGCAGCATCGCCTCTCTGTCTTTCCTGAGGTCGGACATAGTGTTCAAGTGTCCACTGCCACCCAGAAGGTAACTGCTGGCTGGACTCAGCAGGGCTGCCACAGCACTGCCTCTGGGGTCGCTATCAGCCAGCTCCTCAACAGGCCAGGAAGCAGGCAGATATATCTCATCAGGATCACTAATTTTCTCTCCTGCTCTGCTTTGGAAGACTTGGAAAGTGGGTCTTCAGCTGAGAGGTCAGAAAGCCTGTGTCCCCAGCTCTCTATGTGAAGCTTTTAGGAAAGTCACTTTGCTACGGGCACCTCTGTGTCCCACTCTGAGCAGAGAGAAGTGGTTAAATGACTTGTAAACCACAAACACATCTGAATGGCCTTGATCCCAAGCAGGAAATTGTGCCCCATCTTGTGTTCCATCTCTCCCAGTCACCCAAGGTCACCCAGGCCCCAGGCTGTCATTGGGAGTAAAGCCTGCAGGGTTTTGTGGGTGGTAGACATTAATAACCTCTCTGCAGGACTGCCTCCCCAACCAGTGCCTGGAGCTTGGAGACCAGCGTGGGTCCCACTCAGTGTCCCAGGAGGCAGCTGGCCAGACATGGCTCAGCTCCTCCAGTGGCATAGGCTGGAGAGGGAGCTGGAGAAGAGTGACCTGAGCCTGACCTCCCCAGCTCACAGTTCTCAGAAGCTTGGTAGGGAAGAGTCCTCACGGTTAATAGGCACAAATGTTTGCAGAGTCTCTATCAGTCAGGGTGCCGAAGAAATAGATGGCATGAGTCACCAAGGGGA
>PVJO010001113.1:0-188174 GCA_004026905.1 Hystrix cristata
TAAATGTTACTTTTTGTGTGCATCCTCACCAGCATTTGTTATTTTTTGTAATAGTGACAGCTATTCTGGCTGGAGTGAGCTGGATCTCAGTGTAGTTTTGATTTGCATTTTCCTGGTGGTTAAAGATGTTGGACATTTTTTCATGTAATTATTGGCCATTTTGTATTTCTTTTTCAGATATGTCTCTTCAGTTCATTTACCCACTTAGTACTTGGATTACTTGTTTCTGTATGCCAATTATGTATTCTGCTACTTTATGGAATTTGTTTATCAGTTCTAAGAGACTTTTGGTAGATCCTTTAGGGTTTTCCTGGTATAGAATCAAGTCATCTGCAAGCAGGGATAATTTGACTTCCTCCTTTCCTATATGTATACTTTTTTATTTCTTTCTTTTCCCTGATGGTTCTGGCTAAAGTTTTGGTATTATTTTAAATAAGAGAGGCAAGAGAGGGCACCCTTGTCTCATTCCTGAGTTTGGAGGAGAAACTTTCAGCTCTTCCCTATTATTTAGATTTAATAATAATTGCTGTGACTTTGGCTTGATTCTGTTGAGGAATGATCCTTCAATACCCAGTTTTTTCAGGGTTTTTATCATGGGATGTTGAATTTTTGTTAAAGGCTTTTTCTGTGTCTGTTGAAATTGATTATGTTATTTTTATCTTTGATCTCATTGATTTAGTATATTGCATTTATTTATTTGCAGATATGGAGCCAAGCTCACCTCTCTGGAATGAAGCCAACTTGTAAGGTTTTGTTCATTTGTTTGTTTTTGTGATTTTTGTTTTGTTTTTGTTTATTTCTTTTTGTAGTGCTGGGGATTGAAACTGGGTCCTTCACAATGAGCTATATTCCCAGCATACCTGCCTACCCCTTTTCATTTTTGTATTTAGAAACAGGCTTCTCACTAAATTGCTGAGTTGCCCAGGTTGAACTTGAACTTGCAATCCTCCTGCTTCTGCCTCCAAAAGTGCTGGGATTACTGCCATGAGCCTTCACACCCAAGTATTTTATTGAGAATTTCTACATCTTTGTTAGCTATTGATCTATGGTTTTTATAAAGTCCTTATCAAGTTTTGGTAGCAAGGCAATACTGACCTTGCGGAATGAGTTAGGAAGTGTTCCTTTCCTATGCTGTTGAGAAGAATGGGTATTTTGTAGCTATAATGTAGGATGTTCTATAAGTATCTGTTAGTTCCATTTGGTTTAAAGTAAGGTTTAAAATCTGATATTCGTTTGTTTGATTGGTTGGTTTCAGTTTTGTTGAGACAGGGTCTCACTATGTGTAGTTCAGGCTGGCCTTGAATTCACTATGTGACTCAAGCTGTCCTTGAACTCATGGTGATCTTCCTGCCTGTCTCCAGAGTGCTAGGATCACAGGCATGTGCCCCCATGCCCAGCTTTTGTTTATTTTTGATTCGTCCAATGCTGAGAGTGGGTTGTTGAGATCTTTCACCATTATCATATTGCAGTCTATCTTTCCCTTTCGATTTAATAATTGCTTTCTATGTTGAAGTGCCCCAGTGCTAGGTACATACATATTTAAAATTGTTATATCCTTATGTTGAATTGACCCCTTTGTCATTGTATAATGACTTTTTTTTTGGCTTAAAATCTATTTTATCTGATACAAATATACTACTTGGCTCTTTTATAGTTTCTATTTGTAAGAAATATCATTTTCTATTCCTTTATTTTCAGCATGTGTATCTGTATGTCCTTATAGATGAAATGGGTTTCTTGTCAACAGAGTATATTTGGGTCTTGTGTTTCTATCCATTCAACTACTTTGTATCTTTTAATTGGAAAACTTACTCTAAAAATATTACAGTTGGGCTGGGGATGTAGCTCAGTGGTAGAATACTTGCCTAGCATGCACAAGGCTTTGGGTTCAGTCCCCTGCAGCACATACACGCACACACACCCCGTATACACAAACACATACCCCATAAATTTAGAGTTACTAGAGATAATTTTAAACTGATAACTTTGGACACGTACAAATATTCTAGATGACCTATACACACAATTTACTGTTTCGCTGCCTTATTTTAAATCTAATTATATCATGTGTTCCTTTATTTTCATTGACTATTTTAACTTTCATACTTGAGATTTCACAGGTTAAACTTCTCCATTGTACAGCAATGTAGCATTCTGAACTTGTTTATGAGTTTACTTCTAATAAGATTTACACATTGATATACTTTCATATTAATAGCTATCATACTTTTATTGCTGGCTGAAATATGTCCTTAACAATTTCTTTCTTTCTTTCTTTTTTTTTTTCCTTTCGTGCCAGGGATCGAACTCAGGTCCTTGCACTTGTTGGGCAAGCACTCTAACCACTGATATAAATCCCTGTCCTCCTTAAGAATTTCTTGTGAGGCTGGTCTAATGGTGATGAATTCCCTCAGCATTTGCTTGTCGGTAAAGATTATTTCTTCTTTACTTATGAATTGCTTTGCTTGGTATAATATTCTTGGCTGACATTCTTTTCTTTTGGCACTTTATATATATAATCCTATCTTGTCCTAGCCTACGAGGTTTCTGCTGTTAAATCTGCTGATACTCGTGGAAATTCCCTTATATGTAAGTTGATGCATTTCTCTTGCTGCTTTCAGAACTCTTTTGACTTTTGACAGTTCCATTATATTGTTCCTCAGAGAGGACCTCTGAGTTGAATTTATATGGAATTCTTGAAGCTTCGTGGATATGGATGTCCATGTACTCTCCCAAGACTTGGGAATTTTTCACCTTTTTTTTTTTTATTGAATAAGTTTTCTGTGGTTTTTTCCCTTTCTCTCCCCCTGGAATTTCCACAGTGTGAATATTTGAATATTTGTTTGCTTAATTGTATCCCTTCAGTCCCATATGCTTTATTTACATTTTTTTTCTTTTTTCTTCTTACTGGATTATCTCAAAAGACCTAATAATTGATTTAGTTTGCTATTAAATATTTCAATTGCATTTTTTATTTCATTTATTGAGTTCTTTAATTCTAAGATTTTTACCTGGCTCTTTTTTAAAATTTTTATTAGTACATGTTTGCAGTACATAACTATTACATTCATGGTGGCGAATTGGTACATGTACATCACACATCTTAATTCTTTTTTCAATCCCTTCCTCTCCCTTCCTTCTCCCTCTATCTCTTGGCTCTTTAGTATTTTATCTGTGTTGAATTTCTCGTTCAGATCATGGCTTTTCTGATTTCATTGAATTGTCTATCTGTGTTCTCTTTATGTCTAAGTTTCCTTATGATCTTTATTTTGAATTCCTTTTTAAGAAATTTATAAATTTCCATTTATTAAGGTTCAGTTACTGGAGAATTATTGTCATTTTGAGGTGGTGTCATATTTTCATATTTCCTTACTTCATCTTTCTTGTGTCCCTTGTTGATTACTACATACTGGTGGAATGATCATCTCTTCCAGTTTTAGAGAGTGATTTTCACGAAGAAAGAGTTTCATCCATAGATGTGTCTTGGGATATGACTTGCATAGAACACACTGGCTTTGGTTTCAGGTGCAGTTGTATAGTCTCTGTGTATTTTTTTTTCCCTTCTATACCAACAGCAGCTAGCCCTACAGATGCCTTGGTGGTGCAAGCTGTAGAAGTTTATGAGGCTGGTCTGCCAGATCTGGGTGGGGGTCCCCTGAAGTGGTCCATCTGGTTGGTGAGCGAGTCCATCTGGGCTCACCCCTCTGGTGAGAAGCACTGCCTGTTCTGTTATAGGGGCAGGGTACTGTGTGGTCAGTGCCAGGCACTGGACCTATACTCTAGTAGGCCAAGGTTGGGGCACTGCAGTCATTGAGATGGGAAGGTAGAATACATCCTAAGCAGTTTGTTTCCAGGGGTGGAGAGCTGTATTAGCTTAGCTGGAGAATAGTGTGTTACTGTGTATGAACACAGAGTAATGGAAGCATAGCCAGTGGATACCAGTTCCCACAGCAAGATACTCTACAAATGGCTTCAGTTAAGATGGTGCCATAGAGCTACACCTTGGGTTTTGTGGAGGGGTTATCTTTGGGGGAGTGCAGAACACATTGTAATCTCCTTCTCTCAGGTAATATAGCCATGTGAACTCCAGGCAACTCTCAACACTGGCTATAGGGCATGTGCGGATGACGAGATTCCCCAGCACCAAAGACTGGAGGTTAGCATGGTATTGATGGGGGCTGCTGTGGGCTTCTGCTTACCTTTTCACTCCAGGGGAAATATCTTCTTACTCTAAGCCGATCTTTACTAGGAAGACAGTGCTGCAGGGACAGAGTATTTTATTCTATTCTCTCTGGGGCCATTCTTAGTCTTCCTGCTCCACTAGGTCTCTGCCACTTCCCTGCTGTACTTCAATCCACTCCCTCAGATACTGCAGCCCAAATGTAGTTATTCATTTATTGTTTTGTCCTTTTTTGTGGAGCAATTTGATGTCATACATCTCTAGTCAGCCATCTTACTGATGTTTCTATTAGATTTCTTTGAAAGTTCTGTATATAATGCCTTCAGAGTGGACATTCAATATGTATAGAATTCAGTATATATGCCAAGAAAGCAGTTCAAAGTGTAAAAACTGACATGGATTGACTTTAAGTGAACTTTTTAAAAAATTGAAAGTACATGTTTTTCTTCTTCAATTATTACAGTAATTAGTTTTCATGTAACCAAACTTACCTTACTAAGAAAAATATTTTCTTTGTAAAAGTAATGTGCAGAAATAAAATCCTTTTCTTAACCTAAATGTGGCAGGTAGGGTGGAATGTCAATTTGATTGGCTTTGAGATATGCCCAGGAGATTGGTGGAGACACTTCTGGGTAGGTCTGGGCAGATTTTGAAGGTGTGGCCTTGGAATCTTTGTGTGATTGCTCACCTCTTTCTTCCTGGCACTGTTCGCTTGCTCTGCTTCCCAGTCACCACAGACTAAAGATCTTTTCTCTAACACACCTTTTCACCATAATATTTCTGCCTTGGAGCCAGCTAACCATCGACCCTATCGCTAGAAACTGTGAGCCAAATTAAATCTCTTCTCCTTTTGATTGTGTCAATCATTGTGTCTCAGCGAGAAGAAAGCTCACTAATACCAAGTAATCTCATCTCCCACAATATAGACTAATGACTGGAGAAAATATGGTGTATAGGAATATTTATATTGTGTTTTCTGCTTAAAATGAACCTTAAGTAAAAGTTTTAAATGTTAGGGGGATCATAGGTGAATTTGTGAAAGAAACAGGATGAATTTTTCAGTTGTCCTAAAAATTCTCATTTACCAAGTAATAATTATATTACATTTCTCCTGCTGCGAGAGTGATAATTTACAGAGTAAGTAAACCTTTCCAACACAGAATCTTTTTCTTTTCCCTTTTCCTAATATTTGATGGCTAAATGTAGAGAATTTGAAGTAATAGGGTCTTTGAATTACAAGCAATGCAGGCTCTTCCCAGGGTATCAAAGTGGGTGTTAGAAATTTGCCTGATCACATGATGTATTGCGGAACTATCTCCCTACAAAATAAGACACTAAGGTGGCAATAGTTCACACGAACAATCATAAAACTGGATTTTATACCTAGATCTAAGACTGTAAGGCAAATATGTTGTACACTGTGACTTTCCCTCTTCAAACATTGGACTTCTATACTAAACAAGGAAGGTATACAAAAATTACTAATCACTCTGTAGTCATTGCAAAGAATGTGACATTTGGAGGTACGATATTAACTAATAGCCTCTGAATAACTAGAAAACCAAGATAATATAAATGAAATAAGCCACAAAGGTAGTATCACCAAAGTTATGGTTTATAAAAGTATTGCTGATAGGACAGCATTTTTCCTCTTTTGGCCTTGAAATTAAAAAGTATCTCCCAAGTGTAGACAAAGATATCAGGGATTTTATTCTCAGAGAAATGTAATTGGAATATTGTGAGTACAAATAAAACTGTAATACAGCAATACCTCATTTCACGAATGTTTCTGTTCACGAACAATTTAGTTCACAAATAATTTGGTTCACGCACAGAAGTGTTTGGCAAAATTTTGCTTCCATTCGCAACCTCTGATCAGGTGATAAACATGAATGCATCTTCCCCAGAATGATGGAATGAATTAAATTCTCGAACTGAGGTACCACCGTAACGATGTTTCAGCCTCAAATACTTTGTGCTTACTAATTCAATTCCCTATAACTTGACTTAGAGATGGAAATACCTTAAATGCAGACATATTGTGACTAAATTAGAAGTTACCACCCTCTGTAGTATTTAGTATTAGTATTTATTAATTAGTATTTGGTTTATCAAGCTACTCAGGAGCCTGAAGCAAAAGGATCACAAATTCAAGGCCAGTCTGGGGAACATAGCAAGACTTCCTTCTCAAACTTATTTTTTCATTTTTGGTTTATCAATTAAGTAGCTTAAATAGTTTCTGATCTTTTGGATAAGTTGACCAAATCGTTACCCAAAAAGGTGAACCATATTCTTGGTTCACCAAACTGTAGATACCTGTTTGGCAAATAGCCAGCCAATCTAAGTGCCAACTTTTTGCTACAGGTGAAAATCAGAGTCCAGTGTGAAACCTTAAAGTGTGATCAAAGGCTATAATATTTCAGTTTTGTGTTTTGAAGAAACTGAAAATTTTGGAGCATTTGAAGGAAAGATGGTAAGCCTGACTGATCATGAACTTACAATTTCTATACTTTGGGAATGTCTTTTCTCATCACTGAAATACAATACCCAACATCCACAAGTTAAGGGAGGAAAGGTTTATTGTGGCTTACAATTAAAGAGGTTTCAGTCGATAGTCAGCTGATTCCAAGGCAGCACAGCATGGCAGAGAGGCATGGCAGAGATGCATGGCAGAGGAAAAAGAGTCCGTGGTGTGGCAGGGAGGAGGCAACCAGCAGCAGTGAGCCCCCCTTTCCCTTTCATCCCATTCAGGCTCCAAGACACACAATCCTTAATCAATACTCATGTACCCTCAATCCAGCCACCACCACAAAGCCCCACTAAGGAGCACATGAGGCTTTGTTGGTGACATCTAGATACAAGCCATAGTGGGATGACATATTTAAAGAAATTATAAACCTCTCCTAGGAAGTAAACCAGTTTGTTTCATGCCTTATTTAACAAGAAAGAATGGGTATTATATACTAATTTAAACCCATTGTAGTGGTTAAAAAATAATTTTGAAAACATTTAAAGGGTGGTCTTTTAATCTAATCTAAAATTGGGAATCTAAGGCTCTATGTTATATAACTAGTTCAAAGTAGTCAGTAGAACAGTCAAATTTTATATTCTTGTCTTTTGTTCTCATTTCTTTATAATTAAGTTGATTCGGAGCATCTCAAGACTTCAAAGTCTCCCAGGGACTAACTATCTACAGAGGTGGTTTTCTTGAAACAGAATATGGATTACATACTCACCTAACTCAGCTGGCAGTACATCTTTGGGCTTCGGAGATTATTTTTGTGGTCAGGAGAGAAAAGATATGAGTTAAACTGGAATAGCAGTAATAATACCCAGGCTTTGGTAACTGGCTCTGACTCAAATTAACTGTGGGACTTTGAACACCTTTTCAATGTAACAGGACTCCAATTTCTTCTTTTGTAAAGTGAAGGAACTTTGTAGTTATATAATGTTCTTTCTAATGACAAGATTCTGTGATTTCCTATGAAGTTTCTCCAGTCAAACACTACATTTTAAAAATTTACCCTTACAGTGCACATTGAGAATTTAAATTGAACCATGGGAGAAAAAGGTTTTGAATTTGGTTGACTTACTTTGCTCATTACCAAAAACGGATAAGGGATTTGTATGGGTAATGAACCATTTTTGACAAATTTTCCCATATTGACTTGAGAGAGAAAATTAAAAACAACTTAATCAGAGTAAAAGAAGGTCTCAGGAATGACAATGTAGTGCAGTATTTTATATAAGATAGTACATCAAGACCAAGACTTGCTGATTAAATATCTGGGTCCTTATACAATCTTATTTACCAAGTCTCTATTAAATTCCCAAGTGTGGGGTTGGTCGATTAAAGTGAAAAGATAAACAAGACATAGTCTTGTGCCTCAAAGAGCTCACCATCTGGTTAGAGAGACAGCTGAGTAAATTGGTAATTCCAGTATAGTTTATTAAGTGCTATGATAGAAGAAAGAGAGCCTAGAGCAGTGACTCCCAGACCTAGCTCATATTAGAATTTCCTGGAGAATTTTAGAATCCACAGATGCATACGTATTCCCCAGAGGTCATGATTCCAATGATCTGGGGAAGGACCCAGTGAAATGCTATTTTTTAAAGCTTACTAGGGGATTTTAATACAGAGATGGAATTGAGAGTAATGAGGATAGAAGAGCACTGAACTCAGTCCTTAAGAAAAATAGGTTATGGTCAAGCAGACAAGGAGAGAAGAATCTTTCATTTTTGTGCATGGAGATAATAAAAGTCATGGTACTTCATTTGAACTGTATGTCTGTAGAGCTCAGTGTAAGATATATGAAGGAAGGGGAACAATGAAAGACAAGTCTGGGGAAGTAGGCAGGAGGCAGATCATTTATAGTCTGTGAAGGGATTTCAAATTTATAATAAAGTCAGTGAAAAACCAGTAGGGGACTGACAAGTTCTCATTTCTCTTTCTAAAATGGTATCTCTAGCAGTATTGCAAAAAGATGGATTGGATGACTGGAAGTAGGGAAACCAATTAAAAGTCTATGGTAATCGGACAGGAAAGAGGCCTGAGTTACAACAGTGGCACTGGGAAGGTGGAAGATATTCAAGGAATAAACTGCAAGAAGGTACAATCAACAGGGCAATTGGATGTGGCTGGTGAGAGAGTAAGAGCAGTCTAGCTAATACAATTTTTTTATTTTGTAGATGCTGTTCAGTTACCAGCAGTGAATCTGCCTAAGATTAAATACTTTATAGGTAAGGAGGAACTCTTGTTTACAAATTTAACTACATACAATGTGGTTTGAATTCAGTCATCTCAAATCCAAAAGTGAACAAAATAATCAGAGGCTGTTTGCAGTCCCTAAATGACTAAATTCCTGACATGCTTAAGGCCAAGCATCTAACATTTCCACCTAGATTGGTTGAGAAGAGAGAGGAAAACAGCACTAAAACAAAGGTTTGAGAGATTTTAATCAATACAAATGGCTGTGCCTAGTCTTTAAATCTGTCCAAAGCAAATGGAGTGAAAGCCTTCTAATCCTTCTGAGTTTCATCCGGCAGTGACCTCAGAAAAAAGAATCTCCCTCCTACATCATCACACTGATTTTCTTTAGCTCCTTGTTGTTCTGTGCAGGTTTTTGATCCCAGAATTCTCTAAAATGGAGGGGGGGGGGAGATAGCTCAAACATTGAGTACAAATCTGTTAAAAATTATTAACTCAGGATCTATGTTAACAACTTCAGTGAAGAGCTTGGGTGAGCCTAATACCCATTTTTCCCCCCAAGTAAGGCCTCACTGGAAAATAATCAGCCTTGAAAACTAGAGATCAAAAATGCCAGCCCCCATCATCCTATCCTTCCTTGCCTTACCTACTATCACTGTTTTCTTGGTTGGTGGCTACTCTATAAGGCAGATAAGGAAAGGAGACAGGCTGATCAGGGCTGGCATTTTTGATCTTTAGTTTTCAAGGCTGATTATTTTCCAGTTAGGACTTATTTGGGGGAGACAGGGCTAGTAAAGCTCTTGTCCACCCTAACTTACTTAGCAATCTCCAGCACTACAAAAACAGGTAAACAAAACAAAACAAAACTAATACATTGCAAAACTCTACATCTACTATCTATTCAATCCTTTAAAATAGAGGATTTTTAAAAAGAAGGTCTTTCTCACCACATTGGGTTTATTTCTGTTGAAAGTTGTTTTGCCCATAGTTGTAGTGTCCATAGTACCTGATAGAAAACATTAGGGAAAGTAAGAGCTTCTTTTGAGAAAAAAAATCTAGATTTTGAGTTGTGAAACTACTAGCATTCATCATAGTATATAACCGTATTATTGTAGGGCAAACTCTGAAACAAATTTTCCCATTGTTTTAGAAAATAACTTCAAGCATTATTTTAAAGTTGGAGTAGTGGTCCTTTTTTTCTGTGGAAAACTTATAACCCTTGTGGGGTCATTATTTGAGGATTACATGCAAATAAAAACAACTTGGAGACTCTACAAAATGTACTTCTAATACAGCACTTAAATGAAGAAATGAAATGATAAATTAGGTACATATATGCGCATTCAGATAACAGTAGAAAAAAAAAGATAAAGATAAGGGTGAGAATAGGGAAAGAGAAAGAGGAACCAGGGAGAATGACAGAGTACAGGCTGAGAGGAGGAAGGGAGATGTTAAAAGAGGGAATAGGGAGAATTTTAAGGTGCTATGTAGGCCCCATAGACCAGGTTAGAGTTGCCAGACTAAATTATAGGGCACTCCATTAAATTTGAATGTCAATAAACACCAATGAATTTTAGTATCAGTATGTCCCATGCAATATTTAGGTCACATTGACACTAAAAAATTATTGTTTATCTGAAATTCAAATTTAACTGAGTATCCTCTCCTTATTAAATATGACCACCCTATTCTAGACTTCCTGCTGCTGTCCTGAGTGTGCAGTGCAAACAAATTGAATCTATTGTTGCCCCACTAAAATAATTCTGATATTAATAAGGGTACAATTTACTTTTTGAAGCTTCAAAATTTAGGAGGAAAAAAAGATTCTGTTCTCCCTTTGGACTTCTGTGAGGCTTTATGAGAAGCAAAAGAATGACCTATCTTAGAAATTAGCTTTATAACCTACTAATATTATAAATCTAACTTTAACATGCAATAGGTTCAGGTTACCTAAAGACATAAAAGCCTGCACTCACGCAAAACTACTTTTAAGGACCCAGAGTTAAGGTAGTTGTGGTTTTCTGCCCCTGCTTTTCAACAGTTTAGCTTAGCACTACTATTTTTCTTTCAATAGCACCTGCTAAAGTGTATTGCAGCCATCAGGAAGAATAATAGTAAAGTAAAGTTAAGGTTAAGAGGAATGACTTCTTTCAGAGCAGAGGATTATTGAGTAAGTAAGATCTCAAGAGTATTCATTTCCCATCTCGTGGGCTTTCATCTGAATTCACAAGTGTAGCATATCCACATCCAACCCTCAGGTTCTTCTCAAAGAACTTTCTGTTCCTTCTCAGAGAGCTGGAGAAAATGCTAAGAGTTGGGGATGGAGGAGCTAAAAGTTTGTCAAAATCACATGTCCTACACGAGTTACATTATTACTGAAGATAAATTTCTCCTTTATGCACCAGCAGATGTGAGGAGACATTCAGCTGAATTTAGAGATTGCTTAGTGCTGTGCTGTCTCAGGTAGGTGACTGCTAAAGGCCACAAACTGCTCTCTTCATCCTACAAAAGCCAGGAAGCAGCTGCTGTACACCTTGAGTCAAATTATAATTGTATATTGGTAGAAGAAATAAATCTCTTTAAATGTGATCTCTCTGGAAAGACCCAAAGGAAAGATTTCTCCCTAGGTTTAAACAACAGAAAAATGTTTCCGTCCTTTAGAAGACTAGGTGATACAGATACGCTAAACGGGTAAGGACAAAGGTAAAAGTACAGCCAAGCTCAAGAGAATTCCTAAGTAGAGCTTGTTTGAATTATAACAAAGTCAGTAATATTTGCCAACCAAGTAGATCACACCACTGCAGCTCAGCCAACCAGCACACTGGATCGGGGAGGAGGGACTCTTGGGCTAGAGCAGGGGGGGTAAAACCTCCCTCTACTAGGAGAGGCCTAGAACGGAAGAGCCTAGACACTGATTTGCTGCGAGGTGTGTCCAAAATTGCATTTCACCCTTTCTCTAAAACAAGTATGTAAATTTCAATTATTTTGAAACTAAAGGAAAAGAAAGACAATTGGAGCACTATTAAATACTTAAACTCAAATAGTCCTTGTGCAATTCCCCGTTTTTTTACTTAAGTGTCCTAATCGCCTGGTTTATTTATCGTAGAGAGAAACAGTGTTAGGTAAGAGTTGGGGAGGAAGTGGGCCGTGACTATTTTTTGGAGTGGAGAGCCCTGAAGTTCAGGAAATAAAATAATAGGTAAGGATTACGTGGTAGAATACTGAATTTAATATGGTTTAATCAAGGCTGCCAGTAATACATCTTGATACCATAGATCGTGACATGAAACGTCAATAGTTTGGTTTTTGCTTTTTAAATTTGGTATCCAAATGTGGCACATTTTGTCCTAAGGGTAATAGAAACTCAAGTCTATTTCACAGTCCCTTCAAGCTTCCTGAATTACTTCTGTGGTGGACTTGAAGCCTGGATGTGGTTGGTGCCACCTACTGGGATAAATGTAGAATTACATATATTTTAACTCACTTTGTAAGCATGTTTTCTTTGCTACAGAATAAATTATAACCTTTGGGGAGGGAATATCAATCTCTGCTGTGAGGATAACACCTTCAACAGCTAATAAGTTTGGATTTAAATCATAGCTGGTAGGGCTGGAAGAGACATGAGGAGTCCCACACTTTAACACTGCTATTGTATGGCATAGTCTAAAAGAACTAAGCTTTGAATATAGAAGGAGAAGCCTGGCTTCTCTAATTTTTTTTCTTGTTCTATAATTTGTGTTGCATAGTCATTGTAAAAGTTACAAAAAGTGAGAAGTTTTTAACAAGCTCTATAAAATGCTATGGTTGTTTTAGACAGAGGAAAAACTTGAAATTAAATGACTTGATCTGGTCACATATCTAGTGGCTCTCAGAGTGGGGCCTGCAACTCAAACATCTGACTCTAAATCCAGTGCTTTTTTCATTAAATTACAACTTCTCAAAATATGATGGTGAAATGATTTCAGGTGCAACTAGGATACATTTAGATGGCGTTGAAATACAATATTTAATACTGTAAATCACAGGGAAAATGATTCCCTTTTCAGTAATTTGATGGCATTGAAAAGGGTTCAATTTATGGTTGTTTTCTTTAAAATTCTGTTTTGCTAATCTCATTTTCAAAAATAAAACAGGCCTCACGTTTGAGTATCTTGTTTGAACATTAAAATTTTGTTTTTTGTATGCTTATTAAGTTTATTCTCTGTTATGGGAAACTATACTGGTTTTTCATTTAAAATAGTAATGTACATTTTATTTTTAAGGAATATATTTATGAAAAAAGGAGTTAATCTGAATAGAAAAAATTAAAAAAAACAATAGTCAAAGCAACATACAAAGTAGAGAAACACTAAGTACCACCAAATTACAGTACTTCCTTACCATGTCATTGTTGATAATAATTTCTTAATATGATTTCTTTAAAAATTCTTCCATGATGACTAACATTTCTTTTGTTTTAATAGTCAATCGCTAGGGATTATAAATAAGCAAATATTTCGGACTCTCTTAGATTGCAGATGTACTTGGGCTCAAACCATCTCTAAATATTTTAATATATGTGTTAGAAAATGAAATTGGGCTGGGCGAGATGGCACACACCTGTAATCCCAGCACTCAGGAGGCTGAGGCAGGAGGATCACTGTGAATTCGAGGCCAGTCTGGGGTACATAGTGAGTTCAAGGCCGGGCTGAACTACATAGCGAGACTCTGTCTCAAAAAAAAAAAAAAAAAAAAAAAAGAAATTGGCCTATAATCCATGCTCAGTGAATGTATAATCAATAAAACACAGGACCAGTGGGTCACTTATGCCTGTGGCTACATTAGTTTGTGGTAACTGAGCAGTATCGCACACTTTCTTTCTTTCTTTTTGCTTGTTTGTATTCTTTATTTATGTATTTTTTTCTGGTACTGGGGATTGAACCCAGGGTCTTTACACTGAGCTACATCGGAATCTACAGTCCTTTTTTTAAATTTTGAAGGAATGTCTTACTGAGTTTTGTGATCCTCCTGTCGTAGCTTCCCAGAGTGCTGGGATTAGAGGTGTGCACCACTATGCCCAGCTAGTACTCTGTCTTTTATTTCTCTAGGATTATAAGGGAAGAGGAGAGGAAGGTGTTGGTCTGTGGGTCATCTCAGTTAAAATTGATTCAGTGTTCTGCAAGCAAGGGAAAAAATCTGCTGATGTACTCAAGTTGAATGGAATCCTTCATTATATACTAATCTGGGCTTGAATCTGGAATTAAAAAAACAGCTTTTGGGTTTTTATATGGATCCCTTTGGATAAACTTCAGCTAATTTTGAATAGGATAAACCAAGAATCCTTCTGTCCTCTTCATAATCCTCCTTCTATCTTTTTAATTTGTATTTTAATGACTTTATATTGCTTCTGATTGTATTCCATGTTTTTTCTTCCCAGCTTTTTGCAGTATAATTCCTCACAAAACATTAAAAAAAATATGTAGGAACACTGCCTAAAGGATAGGTAGTCCATCTAGTTTTCTAGATTTTCTGTTTTACCTATGAATCAAGGCAGAGTATTATGTAGTGTGTTACCAAATCATCTTGAGTTGATCCATCTCCTTTAAATGATTTCAGATTAATAATTTGCTATCAAATTGTACTAAGGAATAGATAAGAAACAGCCTAGGAAGTTTAAATTTTGAATTCATCCAAAATATTATTGAGGATATTGATTACTATTATCACATGTACAGGATCCTGTCCTCATTATGAATATATAGAAGAAAAATTTCTTTCAGTTCTCAATACAAAGAAAAGCTATGTTTCTGCTAAGCGTTTGGTTTATTGTTACATCATGGACATTGTAAATCCGTGCTTCTTTTTGCGAGGGAATTTCAGAATCAAATTTATAGCCTCTCTATCAACTACATAGTACTTCCATCATTCATTTTCATGTATTTTTTCCCTTTGATTTACTCATTTACTTATTTAATCATGTGTGTTGTGTGTGTGATTTTTATAAGGCTTCAAGCTTTTTGTGGAATAAGTCTGAATAGAAATTAGAAACATGTACATGACTGCTGATAAGACATCGTCATTCCTTAGCTGCGATCTCCAATTGCATGTCCATTATGCAGAGTACGACTCACAGATACATGAAAATTTAAGAATCCTTTCTTTGTCGCTCAGAGCCCTTCCTTTTTTCTATTTTTTATTGTTGTTGTTTTTTGAGGCTGGTTTCTGCTATCTAGTCCAGGCTGGCCTTGAACTTGGTATGTAGCTCTGGATGGCCTGGAATTTGTAATCCTCCTGCCTCAGCTTCCTGAGTACTAGGATTACAGGTGTGCACCACTATACCTGACTTCTTAGTCAGTTTTTTCTACAGACGGTATGATTTACTGTAACAATGCCGTACATTCTGCAGGGGAAATGGCTGCAGAGGCTCATCTGGCTTGGTGAATGTCACAGCCGCTGCCAGACGTCTATCCCCTTGATTTCCTTCTCTGAAGCAGCAGCATCTGCTACTGTAAGATTCATGAAATGAGACAATTCCAATTCATATAAAGGGGAGAAGTGGGAAGGAACGGACACTTCATTGTGTCAACTCTATTACCATTTATGGTAAGTGCCTGATATATTACTTAATCTTTACAAAGACCTAAGCCTAATTTTCTCCGGAGAGACTTCTTAGCTTAGTACAACATCTTGTAAATAATACTAATAATGATGAGAATGAAAAATTTTATTATTATACTACTAACATTTAACTTTCTATCTGCTAGGCATTTTGTTACTCGCTTTACAAGCAATGGATTCTCCACTGTTAACAAACAAAACAAAATCCCAAACCATGTACCTATGATACTCTACCTACCTTGAGTCCTTGGAAGATTTAAAAATGCTTGCTTTGGTTCAAAATTCTGCTCTAAGTACAGTGATAATTTCAAGTCATTGGCCTTCTGATAGTTCTTCAAGGCTTCAATTCTCAGCTCAATCACTTTTCCATGAAAGTCATTCTGAAAGAAGACATTGTTCAAAATTGCTCATTTAATACTGGCTTCTCTAAATCCACTATTACCTGCATGTTTTTTTATGCAGAAGTTAAAAATAAACCCCTCCTGGTCAATCTTATAAAGTTGGGCAGTAGTATATGTTATATTCTGCTCCCCCATGCCCTGTTTTAAATGGAACAAAATCAAGGACATAGGATGTAGTACTATTTATTCCAAATAATTCAAGATAAGCCTAGAGACAGGTCACTTAAGCCATCTCCCAATGATACATTTCTTTTACCAGCACAGCTTGTAACCCAGGATGAGGGGATTGGGTTTAAGCTAAAAGACTTTATACTGTATAAACAAAATTGTATCCCGTGTCCAGCCTTGGAAGACCTTAATACCTGAAGGAGGTTGGCTTGTTCCTGATACTTGACCCATTCCATTTTCCTCTGTTTTTTTTCCTGGTGGAAGAAAGAGCCTCTGGGTGATAAAGCAAATTGAGATAAAAAAAAAAACCAGTTTCTCAATTTGCTGCAGTAACCTTATAGTGAAATTATGCTGTTATAGATTCACTATTAGGTTGGCTTCATTTGCAAAATCATCTTAATTTGCCTCCTCTGTGCAATCCACTCTCTCAAAGCTAAAAGATAAATGAACAGGCCATTTTCTGTGAATAAGTTGGCTATGGGAAGATGAGATGCAAATACAATACCCCCAAGTAAATTTTCTAAGACAAATTAACAAGTGTTCTGACATCACATGGCCATTTGTGGAGTTGTCATTGTTGGTGTAGCTTTTCTAACTTTGTCCTAGGTGAAATGATTTCCCCGAAACTTGTGATGTCACTCTAAACCAAACATAATATCTCAAGGAAACCAAATTGCTTATAAAAATTTGCATGGTTCAGGAGCTCACTGTAGCTATATGTATCTAATTTATCAGTTCCAGAAAACACTATCTTCCATATCTCCTTTACTTTCTCTGCAAATGATATCTCTAGTTCATTCTTGGTTTTTAGGTGATAAGGGAGATTTAGGAACCTGGGGTAAAAGAAGAGAACTAAAAGAATAGAAGAGCCCAAGAAAAAAAAGGCAATGTCTTGAGAGACCATAAATCCAACATATCCTAAAAGCCTGGCTCCTGCCTGTCTGCCTACCAAACTAGCCTTGATTGTCAACAGGCCATTTCCAGTACTTGATGTTGTAAATACGTGCAATCCACTTTCCTTTCCATCCTGTGAATCTGCCTTTGTTTTCATCTGTGGTGCTTTTTGTTGATCATGGGGTTCTTCTGTCTTGAATGTCTGTGGAAAGACATTTTGGCAAATCTTTAAATTAGTGGGAATTTTTAATGAGAGAAGCAGAAAACCAGTATGAATCAAGGCTTTTGGTTCCTGCTAGTCAGCAACTCCTCAGGCCCTAACATGGGAATTGCATGACCTTCCAAAGAAAATTCAGAATTGTATGACCTTCCAAAGGGGATTCAGAGTGTAATGAGCTCTGTCTTTTGGTACCTTAAGCATAATTTACAGTAATAAAAACTATTAATTGAACTCTTAGTATATGTCAATCACTAAGCTACTTACTACATTGCTTTCACTCTCTTAACTACATTATAATCATTTTTATGGTATTCACATGCTCTTTGAAGACTACTTTTATTTCTATTTTACAGGTGAGAAAATTGAGACTTGGCAAGGTTAAGTAATTTGTTTAGGGTTGAACAGTGACAGACCTGGAGTTTAACCACATCTTTCTGGCTCTAAAGCCTATATTCCTAGCTTCTAACCATGTTGTTTTTTTTTCCCATTTCTTCTTGTCTAACAATGGGTAGGACAAGCCGGCCGTGGCAGCACACAGTAGTAATCCCAGCACTCAAGAGGCTGAGGCAGGAGGATCACTGCCAGTTCAAGGGTAGCCTAAGCTACATAGTGATTTCATTGCCAGCGTGAACAACATAGTGAGATCCTGTCTCAAAAAAAAAAAAAAAAGGGAAACTTTGTTATAAGCTAAATTGTGCGGATAGCCCTTATAAAAAGTAGTGCGGGAGCTCTAGAAACGCTGAATCATACTGTGCGTTTCCTATCATAAGGTCTCAAGAATTTAGGAACTAAAACTTTTGCATTTCGGTAGCTGCTGCTGAGAACAAAGAGTGAACCGCAGCACAGGGTGAAGGATTTGGAGGCATTCTGATTATTTCTGGAAAGATGAGATTAAAAAAGCAGTCAGAGATCACACCACACACCTGTTTATATCACAAGACACAGTCTGCTCTTCTGGTTGCATAGTCCCTGAAAAACCACTTGGATACCAGGGGCTAGTCCACAAAGGGATTCCCTTTCCTGGTTTTCCCAGACAAAAAAAAAAAAAAAAAAAAAAAAAGCCCTAAATTTGATATGATAATGCAGTGATTGTTGTGAAATTATTGAATTAGGTATTAATTTGTACACTCATTCGACTTACATTTATTGATTCTCTACTGTGTTCCGAGCATTGTGACAGATGTTTGGGATTCAAACAGAACAACCAAGATACAGGAGGAGCTTGTATCCCCTATCTCAGAAGGGGAAACAGGGACAAGAATATATATCTCCATCTATCTATCTATCTATCTATCTATCTATATGTATATATTTGTACACACACATATATGTGTACTATATTTTATTTTTTAATAAAAATGGTAAGTTTGTATTATGAAAAATGCAGTGGAGGACACTAATAGAGTTGTACAATGAAAACTAGGAGGGGGATGCTCTATTTTAGATGGCATAAACAAGGCGCCCCTTTATAAAGAGGTGAAGGTGATATTAAAGCGGAGATCTGAAGGATGAGAATGACCCAACTGTGAGAAAGGAGTATTACAGGTGGGATTAAAGCAAGAACAGAGGCCTTGAGATAGGAAAAGGCTTGGCATGTATGAGGCTTGGCACAAGGAGGCCAGTGTGGTGGTTTCATAGAAAGCAAGTGGGGGGCTTCTGAAAGGAGACTGGAAAGGTGGGAATGACCACAATAAGGAGGACAGTAAAAGGTTTTCATATGCAGAGTGACATGCTTTTGTTGTTCTATTTGGCTGCTGTGAATGCATTGGGATGAGGCATGAGTGGAACAAGGTCATGAAAAAATGAGGACAGGGCTGGAGGACGGGAGATTCTTTGCATTATGATCTGCAGGACAGTACTTTCCAGAGATCCTTAGAGGCACACCTTGTTCCATAGCATCTCCATTTCCTTCCGAAGCATCTTGTTTTTCCTTTCCTGTTGGAGGGGGGGAAAGAAACCAAACAAACAAAGACTTGTGTTGTCCAGGCATTAACGTGAGGTTGGAAGAAATTTCTAATTAAAGGTGGCAAACGGAAGGCAGTGAATGGGACTAGCCAAAATCCAGAGATGCGACAAATGAGTTTGATGATGATGGTTAAAAAAAATTGTTACTGGAAGTAATAAATATGAGGATTATGAGATGGTATTGTCCCAGTAGAAATGAGTTCTAAATTCTAAGATGTTCTCATCATGTGACAGTGTCTCTGGGGCTTAGACCAATATTTACTAAATTTTAAGGTCCTTTACATAGTTGATTTTTAAAAGATCTAAGATTCTCTCAGAGCAAACTATTTTTTTCTTCTACTTTGATAGGTATTTCCTAGTCTATAACAGTGTGAAGAGTTAATATGCTTACATTCATTAACCACCACATGAAAAGGTTTTTAAAAAGCCAAAGAAAGAGAATTTTGCTTGCTAGTTCTTGTTCTTCCCAAACTTCCATCTGACTCCCATTGGATCGCTCTGGGCTTTCTATCTCAAAGAGACAGAAATGTTAGAACATCAGAAGCAAGAAATTAGCTGTCCATCTTTCCTTATACTCCTGACACCAGTGGTGGAATTGAGGCCCATTCAGGAGGCTGTTCCCTGGAGTACCTACCAACCTCTTACCAGGTTCTGTTTCATCTCCTCTGCTTCCTTAATGAGCTCCATGACTGAGGACTCATCACATCTCTTCCCTGCCATGATCTGCCTCATGATCTGCAGACTAAAGGAAGAGAGATGTCATAAAACCCCAGCACCTTCTAAGAGTTAATATAAATCTTCTGAGTTAGCCAGAAGGTACTATACCATGAAAGTTAGGTGGGGGCTGAAATCTCGGCAGTTATGGAAGTCTTTCTGGATCCAGAAGGTTGCTACAACTAGGACAACTCCATTCCTAGTTGACATTTGTCATTGCTAAATGCTTATTAGTGAATTCTGTGCTTTTTAGTGCTCAAAACTTAAGTCTCCAACAGCCAGTGAAATTCCTTTCTGCCCTCTCAAAGAATGTTTTGGTATATGACTTTTGGGGAGGAAGGAGTGATTTTCCCCCTGTAAAGAAGGAGGTTAAAAAAATCTGATGGCTTCTGGAGAAATCTTAGATTTATTCCCTATACTATCTCTATCCACCTTCTCATACACACTTGAGTCTCCAAACAGACATTTGATTTTGTTGGGGAAACCAGGTTTATCTTTGGTAGTCCCCAGAGAATGTAAACCATTAAGAAGTTCCTGACACAATCTGTATCAGTACAAAGTCTTTATGAAAGAGGACATTCTTTTTTTTGGTGAGACAAGGTCTCACTATGTAGTTCAGACTGGACTTGAACTCACTATGTGTCCATGGCTGACCTCAAATTCATGGCAATCCTCCTGCCTCAGACTCCCAAATGCTGGGATTGCAGCATGTACCATCATGCCCGGCAAGAGGACATTCTTTTTTTTTTAAGAGGACATTCTTTAAAGGCATTAATTAATTTATATATTTTTGTTCCTTGTACTGTTTCCTCTTCAGGTCTAAGCAGAAAGCCAGACCTCTGTGTTCTCTTGGCCTGAGAGAAGTCTGTGCTTCTGGTTCTAAGCAGCTGGTGCTAGACTACCACTTGTTGCCTGGCTTGTGTTCTCCAAACCTCTGAATTCCTTTAGTTGCTTATGATAAGGCTATGCAAAGAAGGTCCACCAATTGAAATGAGATTTTCTGAGACTAGAAAGGAAAGAGGGAGTCGATGGATCCGAAGAACAGAAGTATTCTAGCAAACGGTTAAGATCTCAGCAGCCTGGTATAATTATAAGAGACAGCCCAAATCCAGAGAGTTCCTAGGCTTAGAAAAGTTCACTCTGCCACTGATTAGTATACAAAGAGCAGAGTCATTTATCTGAAAGTGATTCTACAAACATGAAGGTAGAAGCTATCGGTATGACCACGATAGCCAAAGTAATTAAAAGCTCTCACCTGTTTCTTTGGTGGGCCTCAAGGGAGGAAGAATGAACAACTCTAGACTCATGAGATGAGGACTGAGTCATGTTTAATTTTACCAAAGGAAAGAAAAAAAAAAGATATAGGATTCATCTTCACTCTGATTTTGTCTTACAGATTATTTACATTCTACTGGAGCTGAATGTCCAAAGTTCAAAACAAAGCAAAAAAAGAAAGTAAATACTCATGCTAATCCTTTAGAGATTAATTCTCCAGTCTTTCAGCCTCTAGGAGCTCTCACCTTCTTTGCTTTTCCTCCAAGTTAGACATTAACTTCTGGAATAAAAGGTTGTTCTTATCTTCTAGAGGTTTTAGCATCTCTAGCAGTTCCTGCTTCCTTATCTTTAAGTCCTCATTCAATTCCTTCAAGTAGTCATCTATTTTAGAGCTTCTGTGGGAAGAGACCCCATAATATCTGTCATTAGCCTGGGTTAATAAAGACCTTTTCTGTCTTGAATAATTTAGCTTCTTCCACTAAAGACTCACCTATTTGAGGGTGCAAAAGATCCTGAAGAGTTTGTACCACTTGTCATCTTGAAGGGGAACTTCTACTCCAAGAATAAAGAGGCTTTCTTGAAAATATATACTGTCTTGGCCTATTCAGTTAAGACCTCATTTTCATGCTGCTGTTCTTGAAACTCCTGTTGCGTTGGACTGATTTTGGCTACAGTTTGATGTCACAATAGTTCTAAGCCCACAAAATCAACAGGTCTTGTTAAGCAGCATGATTGTTGACTGAAAAATACTTAGCTATATCTGATCAATTCTTGTCTTAGCTTTAGTCTGCTGCCACGAGTATTCCTCTGAAGTCTGTGAGTGAATAGGATAGAATCTCAGTGTATCTCCATTATAGAATTCCTGTTGTGTTAGAAAATGGTGACCTATCAAAAATAACTCATCAACACCATGGCAACAAGTCTCCATAGAATGCCAAACTGTATGAAGTACTAAGTTCTGTGAGTGAGGAAAAGATGAAGAGACAGCACCAAGTTTCCGGGGGAATTAAGAGGAGGAGATAATTCTAAGAGACATTTAAAAAATAATAGAAGTCAAATTGAAAAAGGATATGAATATAATTGTCAATATACTGTACTGGAGAAAGGAGACTATGGCCTCAGGACAGCAGCAACGGGCTTATTAGGAATAAAGCCAGAGGGGAAACCTCTCCATGCTTCTCTCGGAACAAAGGGGCTTAGGGTTTATATAGGAGTTATGGAGGGAAGAGGGTGAGGGAATCTGCCAGCTAGAGAAAGTTTTGCAGGGTAAGGTACTTCTTTGTTCCTCCTTTTCTTGAGGCTGTGGGCATTGGGGAGTATCGGAGCCCGAGGAGCTGGACATTCCTTTCCTGGTTGCAGACATCCTGTGTGACTTCTGGACCTTTGTTATCTTACAGCTGTGGACAGCATGACCTGGGGAAGGTCTGGGGGGCTGGGAGTTGGGGGCTGGAAGCATTTAAGTTTACAGTCATGGTGTTTCTTCTGCCCAGGCCTGGTTAGAGATGTTTGGTGATCAGAGAATATAACGATAATAAAGTAATATAACATATGAACCACTGTCATTATTTTCCAAACTTTAAAATTTGATATATCATAATGTCAGGGTAAAAGGCTAGTGGACATGCAGCAAGAAGATGCCTTTTGTACCATACTGTGAGTACATCCTTCCATACCTGGACTCTTTTCCTGGAAGGTTGTAATTCTAGGCTTACCTCCAGATTCTGATTCTGCTTTCATTTTCCTCTTTTTATAGAACCACCCAGCTTCTGAACCCTAAAGTATCCATCTTCATCTATATCATCTAGGTCTATGTGAGTGGGAGATAATACAGAGTTATATATTCATGTGTGTGTGCATGCGTGTGTGTGTGTGTCCTTTAAGCTCTTAAGGCAGAATTTTCAGAGAAGGTGTCAAAGCTTTCATATCAATTTCAAGTATTTACCAAACATTTTCAAGACATTTTCTAGTAGTGTTCTCAAGAGTAACTTAAGCTCTTTGTATTTTGAGAAACCAGCCACTTTACATATTTCATTTCATGGCTCACAACAAACTTATCAATTCACTATTGCAGTGGTGCCTGGTTTATGTTTGGTATTCGCATTCAGTGAGTTTTTGGTTGGTTCAAGTTTGCTCACTGCCCCACTAAAATGGTCAGATTCAAAAAAGCTGAGTTTTCAGAAGCTGATGAAATGTAAACTCAGAACCCTTCATTTTCAAGATCTTTCGAATGGGTCCTGAACTTCCTTTTGTACTCATAATTTTGTATATATATATATGTATATTTTGGTACCAGGGATCAAACTCGGCCTTGTGCTTGCAAGGCAAGCACTCTAACCACTGAGCTAAATCCCTGGCCCTGTATATTTTTCGGAAAGAGAGACTTCCTCAAATTATAATCAATCAAGTCCCACAAAATCTGGACCTGCCCTTGGATAGATGTATACCTCCACTAATTATCCTCTACAGCAAAGCCTCTTTGCAGACATCTCTGCAAATACTTTCACTGCAGCATACATATGTCACTTGAATGTTTTGTGTGATACTTAGTGAATATCATTTTAAATTAGAAAAGCCATAACAGATCAACCGTAATTCACATTGGTTGCCCTGGGAATATCCATGAAAAGTTTGAATTGAATGAAGGTGAGCAAACTCCTCACAGATGAAAGGAGGTACTGGGTGGACTATTTATTATTGATGGTATCTTAGACTGCACATGTGGCAGGTAGCAAACAGTAGAGGACAAAAATAGCATTGATCACTAAAGCACAGCCTCTTTAAATTTCATGTTGCGACATTTGGCAGGCAGAACTATGAAAGAATTTTAAAACATTTAATGGGCAGGCAGCATACCAACTCACCTTCCTCTCTGTCCTTGCTCGTAAATGATTCAAAGAGGATGAACACTTGGTAATCTTTTGTGGTCTTTTCTAAAGCAAATCAGCAGTGTTTGTTTCCTAATATTCCAATATCCATTTCTTCAACTTGGAATATAAATTCCAAGGAGAATATTTCCCTTAAAATAATGTACATAGACATGATGGCCAAGAGGTTTTAAAAACTCGATAGTATTGAGAAGGGATAATTGATATACAGCATCAGTTTTGGGTACAGGGAGAAGGCAAAGTGAACCTGCAAATGACCATTAGCAGTGGCAAGGAGGAAAGTCGAACATTAATTTTTCCTGAAGTAAAAGTTAGACCATCTGTTGCTTGGGAAGGTAGAAAACCTCAGAGGAACAGTGACTTGAGATTTGGACTTGCACCTGAGTTGGGGCAAAGAAAGTCAACCAGGCAAAAGGGAAAGGATTGCCATGTAGCGCTAAGGGTCAATGTGAGTTTCCAAATTGGTGATTTATCATGTTATGGATCAGAAGTTATACATTTTCTCCAGCAGTAGTTGGCAAACTAAAAGCAATAATTAGGAGACCAGATGGTTGGTTGGCTCCAGGCTGGGACTTGGCAGAAAAGACAAGCAGAAGTTCAAGGGAGTAAGGAGGCTGAGAGTGCTAGTGAGAGTATCCACCAACACGTTGATCATAGTGTTCACGCTGTGTAGGGTAGAAAATGAAGGAGACGATTGTCTAACAGAGGAGATGTCAGAAAGGATTGAGACTGAGGAGGAACGGAGTGAAAGAACAGTGGTTACAGTTAGTGAGCATACTTCTCAGGAAATAATTTGTGGAAATTCGTCACTACAGGGATAAGTTACAGTTGTAATTCATAATTTTTTTTCTACAGTAAACTTTGTTGTTTCCTGTCACTGCATGCAATTCACTGAAATTCATGTGATACCTCAAAATAGGCCTTATACCAAGTTATTCACAATGACCTCATCCAACATTATAGCATTTGGTTTTACTAACTGTTAGGAAAAAGTGTGATTGCTCTATAATTAGAGAACTCAGAGCAATACCATTTTAGTGTTAGTTTTGCCAGCAGAAAATCAGATTAGTCTAATTAAGCCAGGTCTCCAAGAGTAAAGGCAATTATTTTCATATTAAAAGAGAGAGAGAGAGAAAGAGAAAGAGAGAAACGTATTCTCACTTCCTTCAGCCTTCAGCTCTGGTGTGCAACAAAACTACAGAATTCTTGAATTCTTCATGGAGGAAATTCAAATTCTCGAATTCTTCTGGTGCTTTCTGACTGACAGCCCGTTCAAGCCTTCAGGGGATTGTAAGAATTACATTAAGTAAAATCTGCAAGTACTGGCACAATCATAACAGCAAAATGTTGACTCTTAAAGATCACTCATATCTCTCTTTGCTTTGTTATGACCATTTTGTTGCCTCCTTTCTTTTAATCCTTATTTTTGCTGTTCCAACCTAGTTTGTACCTACATTTGAAGAGAACTCAAGGTCTTGAGAAACTTGAGATAAATTTCTGGGACCCACGAATTCTTTCTGAGCTATTTTCTTTTCCTTTCTTTTTTTAAGTAACTCGTATCCTTAATGTGTCCAGATACTGGTCTTCAAATGGAGGTGTGTGAACTTTCACAGACACTTCAGGACAGATGGAAGCAAGGGGAGTTTTTACAGACTGTTTTCCCAGGTTCTCAGTTTCCACAAGTACGATTTACTAAAATGGATCTGCCTGAGAGTTCTCCCTGGCTTCTTTGGCACCTCCTCTTCCTAATCATATTTTCCCCTTTTTAAAGGAATGTAATACATTTTAATCATCTGAAATCTTCAGTGACTTGCTTTTGGGGTGTGTAAAATCTTTGAGGCCATTAAACTTACCCAAATTCAAGATGTTGGTTTTGGGTATAAAGAGTGTGAAAGATTGTTAATGATCGAATTAAAAATTCTTTCATGTAGACCAGTAATCCAATTCTTTGCTTCAATAAAATTGAATGAAGACCTAATCATATTGTTAGGTTAAATTTATTAGAATTAAAATTTTATAATAAATTAAAATATGATTTTTGGCCTATACTTTAGAAGGAGTTTCAAAGATTTGAGTAACTTTGCTATAACAAAATATCGTTCATTCTCATCTACTTTTATCCATATATATAATATATGGATAAAATTGATCCTGGAAAGACTGTCTTATTCCAACAATAAGTAATAAGCACCCATGAACACAGAAACTAGCCTATCCATTAAATTAATAAAAGTATTTCCAAAAAATATTGTTCTGCGTAAAAATGTTTATAAATTGTATATAATATATGTGCTTTTGTCAATTGTGTACTGTTAATTATTATAATACTAATTTGGTTCTGAAGACATTTTAACATTTGGCACTTTAAGGTTGCATGATATAAAAATTAAATTTCAAAGTAGATATGCACTTATTTTGTAAAGAAGTATGATAGGGTGTTAAGAAAAGAATTTCAAGCATAAAGCAAATTTCATTAAAACAAAATTCTGTTGGTGAAGTGAAAGAAACATGAGTTCAGGGAGAAAAAAGAAAAAAATATAAAAACTGCAGAAGTAGTTTGATCATGTATTTGGATTTTGTCAGATAAGTGCATTTAAGATTCACTGAATACATTTTCAAAGTGATATACAAATCTGTTCAAAAATGTCAATATTATGATATAGCAGAAATTCTATTTTTATGCCCATTGAAAATTAGAATGAAAATTTTAGATGTCAACTTAAAAATATGTGAAACGATACCTGCTTTTTCAGAATTCTTGCAGGACACAAGCAAAATGCCTAGAGACCACTGCTGTAGGGCAGAGGTTCTCTGGCTGTCAAGGGATTTAAGAGTCATCTAAGGAACTTGTAAATGCTGCAGATGTTACAGGTCAACTCCCCAAAGATTCCTCCTCTGTGGATCTGGAGAATGTATAATTTCTATGAGCACTCCCTGGTCATTCTGCTGTTGAATCTGTGGATCTGTTTTTGAAAAATACTGCCTCAAGTTTTCTTCTGTAATCACAGTGCATCAGCAGAAAGCTGCTTACTTGAATCTTTTCTTTTTTTCTTTTTTCCCCTTGGCCATCTCTTTAACTGCCTCTTCTGACTCAGATTTTGTGTCACGCCTTCACCTCTCACTTGGGGTACTCCCAGAAAGTTTTATGAAAAAGAACATAGCCATTCCTGCATTAAAAAAAAAATTATTAAAGACATGATTTCCACGACCAACTCTCCCCAGCCACCACTCTTGTCCATAGATGGCCACATATCATACATTTATTTCAGAATTAGGTAGTAGAGACAATGTTGCTTCTTTGGGAAAAATACCAGCATGTATTATTCTTTAGGGACAGACCAGTAATCTAGTCATTTTTTTTCTTTTTTCTTCTGATTACTAGAGACTTTAGAAGCAATTGTGTGACTTTGAACATTTAAGTTATAACCAATAATTCACCTTAAAGAAGGTCTAGGATTCAATTGTGTGACTTTGAACATTTAAGTTATAACCAATAATTCACCTTAAAGAAGGTCTAGAATTCTATAGGCTAGTAACTATATAAAGGTGTCAGTATTTTCTCCAAATAGCCCTTAAATCTTTTGAGAATTCTTGAAAATAATTTTTGGTAGAATGTAGAAACTAGAAACATATATTCATGAATCATTTATATGTCTCACATTTTTTGAATCTTATTGTATGTCCTAGACTTGCCTAGGCCTGAAATTATAAAGTCAAATAAGACAAAATTCTTCCTCTTAAGATTTTCCGGAACCACAATCCTGAAAGGGCTGTTAGTCTCCTTTTGTGAATTGAGGGAAAACATCCCTTTTAGGCATTAAGGACGCTTAGGTGCAAGACCT
Source organism: Hystrix cristata (assembly GCA_004026905.1). Taxonomy (NCBI): domain Eukaryota; kingdom Metazoa; phylum Chordata; class Mammalia; order Rodentia; family Hystricidae; genus Hystrix; species Hystrix cristata. The sequence continues at coordinate 27,850 of PVJO010001113.1, forward strand.
GGCTGGAGGAAGGGTGAGGACAGCTCCCACTTGTCCTTTTAGTGAAAGTGGTCTTATCAGGGAACTGCCCCGCACAATCAAATGCAGGTTAGACACCTTACACGTGAGATGCTGGCAGGGTGGGGGTGCTGCTTGCAAATGTGGAGCCCACCGTGTGGTGGGGATTGTGCAGGGCTAGAAGGCAGCAAAAACCTTGGAGTGGGGTGTGGAGATGGTGAATTAGGTCCACTAAAAATGCAAACGCCGTCTTACTAGTTATGATTTTCAAGAGAAGCTAGAAATCTTGATTTTTGCGGGGGGTGGGCGGTGACCTCTTGACTTTTAAGTGCTATGTGGACCCCGCAGCCTGCCATTTTAGAAATTCAATTCAAGATCAATGTTTTTCTGTGCTAAGCGTTTCTCTTTTTGCATTGAAATGCTCATTTTTAAAGACAGCATTTAAATCCAGATAACTCAAGCAGTGTTTTGATTAAATTATATGAAATGTCAATTTGATCTCATTTCTTAATTTGATAGACTTAGATTCACTCTATCAGGGAGTGAATGACAGAGGCAACCCTTCGAAAATAAAATGAAAACAAAACCCGAAAGCAACAGATATTCCTTGTCACTTAATGTTAGGCATTATGGGGGCCAGAGCAAAGTATTAAGCAATTAAAATGTAAACTTGATCAAGGCTTGGGGTATATAATACATCTCAAATTAGACAATCTAGTCATATCGCATAGATAAAATCAAAAGCAGGCTCAGCAGTATAAACTGAGTACAGAATTTGCTAGATTTATGTGCTCATATACCACCTCAATTAAAATGATTGGGCAACCTAAAGAATTTCGCTGCTGTAATTTTCCTATTTTAGTAGTAACCATCTATAATTTTAAAATGAAAATAAATATCTAATTATATACCCCTGTCCCCCATACTGCTTCAATGATTAAATGCTGAGAGAGATAACATTTGTCATATTATTAAGACTCTTTTGTATAGTAACATTTTTCTGTATTCTTTCATTTGCACTTGTGAATAAAGAGAGGAGTATAAATGATAATTAGGAATATATAAAGAAGCAAAGTCAGAGCAGAGGTTGTATTTTTTAGAGGCTTTGTAGTCCTTGGAGACAAACTTGAGAAATGTCTGGCTTTTTAAACTGCTCTTTTCCATGCAAAAATTCATTCAAAGCCTTGTTTAAATACTGCCTACTCCCTTCCACTTTTTACTTTGGGTACATTCTAGCAAGTTCCATTAATGTCACAAAATGAACTATCAAATAAAACATTATTTATTAACTATAGATTCATTTTAAATACATGAAAGTTTAGTACTTGAGTACATGTATTATCACCTAATCTATAAACCAAGCAGACTATACTAATAAATAAAACAAAGCATGTTATACAGTAACACAATAAAAGATCTGAATTAGCACAGTAGCTCTATAAATTTTTTAATTCATTAAGAATTATTTACTTCAAATAGATACTAAGGTGATTTAAGGAATTCATATTAATTAAATAACATTCCTTTGGTAGTTATGATATGGATCAACTTTTAGAAATATAGATTGTTTTAAGAAAATAAAGGTTTAAAAGGATAATTGGATTAATAGCTATGCTGTGAAGCCCCCCATGAAGCCACTCTTGGGCATGTGATCATCACGAAAGAAAGATAACGTATTTTTGTCTTGCCTGTTGAACAGACTCAATGAATATCAAATCAAAGTGGAGTTGATAATTGAAAGCATCAGCATTTTCCAGCTTGAAACATTTTAATGGGTAGCAGACCATGTCATTTGTGTACATCCATTCTGCTTCCCTATGTCCAGTCCCAGAGTTAGAACCACCACTGGTCTGAACCGATTGTGGCAATTCAGATTCTCTTTGCCAGTGATAGGTCTAAGGACGGACATGTCATTCAGTGCTTGGTAATGAAACATAAAGGGAAGACTGCTGGTAGGGTTTCTGGGCAAACTGCTTCCTCTTTAATATAAGAAAAAACAAAACAAGGAAAAAGTATATTTACTCTTTATCTTTTCTTTCCTACTTTAGGCACTGTCCTAAAAGAACAAAAAAACTTGCAGCTACTCTTGCTGTTTTGCAACAATGAGGTACAAGGCCAAGAAAATTGTAAGGAAACTGACTCAATGCCTTGGGATGGTAGACCTGCTAAAACAACCTTTAAACCACTACCTTTAAATGCCTTTATTGTTTATGACAGGGACAGCTAGGCTTTTTGTTACTTTTTGTAGAATGTATTCTGCCTGAAATACCATACAAATGCAGGGCTAGTGTTGTGTCAGAGCCAGCTCACACTGATTTGTGAGATGATTGTGTCCATTTCTTTCCAATTCCACATTCAGTGACTTAAAATAGCTTCAAATCATCTATTGTAGGAACATTTACTCTGTGCGAATAGGTCAAAAATACAGACGAGATTTTTTTCTTTAGAGAGGAACTTGTTAACTATTTATCAGCAACATACCACTCGGTGACTTACCTTACTCCTACAGATAATATAGTTAGAACTACTCTGCTAGCTCTCACCTTACAATATAATTTCGTAATGAATTGTATTGAGACTTTTTAAGTTGTAGAATTTTAGAACTAGAAGAAACTAATAAATTTTTAAAAAATCAAAATTAAGTATCATTTGGTTTAAAAAACCTTGTATATTATTTGTAACCTAACATTATATAACTAGTTAATAATAAAATCAAGTCTTGTTATGGCTTGTATCTAGTTGTCCCCCCAAAGCCTCATGAGGTCATGAGTGCGGGTTTTTGGAAGTGGCTGGATCTAGAGTGTGTGATGTTGGGACTAAGGATGTGATGCTGGGATTGGTTCATGGTATGATGCTAGGATTATGGTGTGAGTGCTACGTGCCCTAAGGGATAGACTATGAGGAACAGAAAGAGGCCTGCTGTTATTGCTCACTACTTCACTGCTCTGCTCTCCCCCTGCCTTCTCCCCGCCATGAACTCTTTCTCCTCTGTGATGCCCCTCTGCCATGCGTCTGCCTTGGAGCCAGCAAACTATGAATGGAAAGCCAAAATAAACCTTTCCCCCTTTAATGTTGGGTATTAGGTATTTTGTCTCAGCAACGAGAAAAGGAACTAAGACAAATCTGTAATTTTTTTCCCGTTTTAGTGATCTTTCCGGTATACCATGAGGCATTGCATAATTTACATAATAATAATAATAATGTCTTTGCTATAGTCTCAAAATAGTAAACTAGTAAGATACTCAATATATAATAAATATATAATGTATATAATAAATGGTGTTTAATTACATATTCTAAATTTTGGTTTATTAAGCAAAGACACAGACCTTAAAGAAGGCTGACATATGGAAACTGTTAGCATGAGATTACAAGATGCCAACAACCTTTAATCATCATTATTCACAATAAGTCCTGATGAGTAACCAGATGATCAGAACTGGGTTTGGGCTGCCCAAGTGCAGGAAGCATGCTCTAACAGAAGAGGATCAGCTGCTCACAGCCTTTCTCCAAAGGTAGAAGAATTGCTGGTTGAAGCCTGTACTCCTTTGCTCAGGTGAAGATATTCAGTCTTGAAAGACAGAAACTGCATTGTGAGATGAAATGAATTCTTAAAGGCTGCAGGACTGGACACAAGGGAGAATGAAAGGTCATTTTAAAAAAAAAAAACTAGTTTGAAATACCTGGCCAAATACCTTTGCTACCTTTGCTAGCAAAAGATCAGATATTGAAAATGTTCCCTAATGTCTAGAATACTTATAGGACTTTCATGGTGCAGGTCAAAGTGAAAATCAGTACATTTCTGAAAAGCACTTAGACAATATATTGCATATCAACAAAATTAATGATGTGGCCAAATTTTGGTATGTTGACTATGTGGTGACATATATAAGAGAATTTGTTGTAATGATCTTTATTTTGGGTCACAACTGAAATTTTTCATAAAATTTAGCGAAATATTTATAGTATTTGGCTCTGGAATTCTAATTTTTGTGATCTATTTTAAGGAAGTGTAGATGCAAAGATTAATGAACATTAATTTTAAAGTTGTGAAAATTGGAAATCACAAATTTCTAATAACGGGTATAGACAAATTATGATAGATCTATATAATGAAGTGTATTAGAATGTTTTTTAGGGATCCATTAGAATAATATTTTGGGGGATATTTAATAAAAAGAGAATACTAAAAATACAGTGTTAAATAACAGGATGGTGTAATGTGTGTATATGTATATTTAAAGGATTAGAAGAAAATGCACTAAAATCAAAATGTTCTTCATGATTATACTATTCTTCTATTCTAAATTTTTCAAGTTTTCTCTAATGACCATATATAAGCTTTTAAAATCAACCTTTTTCTTATAACTTTTTCTTATGAAATCAATTTTACAAATAAAAAGTATAATGAAAAAGGAAGAAGGTATTTAGAAAATAATATAAAATTTAAAAACAGAAACAAAATTCCTTCCAGTCACTTGTAGGACATTCAGACAATAAAGGGTATCTCTTGCTGGTCATGATGGTGTATGCCTGAAATCCGAACACTCTGGAGGCTGAGGCAGGAGTATCACAACGAACTCAAGGCCAGCCTAAAAAAACAAAAGAAAAAAAAGAAAAAAGAAGAAAAGGATATCATCTTGATCAGACAAAACAGATTGACAATGACATTGTAAAGGTAGAAGAAGAAAAGAAACTGGTCCTTTGGGTGGGGGTGGGGTAATGTTTTGAAGGAGTAGAGAATTGAGGGGAATGTTTTCTGGAGCAGCTGCCATCTGTGTGAAGTTATAGGGACAAAAATGAGGAAAGGACTTGAAATGATTCCTGTTCTGCACTCAGAATGTGCTCTCCTCTTTGTAGTTATCAAGAAACTAAATCAAAAAATAGTGAAGAGAGTATTGTACTAATAATTACTTTGTGAATCCCCAACTATGTGTATTTGAATATGAAAATTAGCCAAGTGAGGCTCAACCTAGTTTATCTGAATTGTATCATGATCACTAATTTAAAACCTTGGTTGCCCCAGATAGGTAGTTAGGTAGCTCTAGAAATCTGAACAACTTTCTTTCATGACTTTAAAAGCCTGAATCTAGATAGTGGTTGTCAACATTTTTTCACTTTGGCAATACACAGGGAAGAGTTTCCCATATTCAACACATACTCTCGGTATATCCAGAATTGAGACGTTTCTATAACTCCAGTTCTTTCCCTTTAAGTAAAGAATTATTAGTGAGTTCAGTGTTACTGTTTTTTTTTTAAAAAAAAAAAAAACATTGACTGTACTCCTCATTTATAAACTTTGGCTGTCTTAACAGGCTCATCCTTTGGGTAGAACAACTAGGGTAGCTGCCCTGAGACTCATACTGGGAGGCAGGGCCATTGTAGGTGATGTATCTTATTCTTCTTTTTTGAATGTAATTAAAATCTCTTTCAAAATTCCTGTCTATAATGATATTCAAAGAGGCTTATTAATGTTGATTATAGTACAGTCTCCTTTAAAGTGAGATTATCTTGGGCAGTGAAGACAGGTTAAATTGCCAGGGTCCCACACCCATCTAGGGTGGCCTTGATCTTTAACTTTTCTCTGGATGAGATTACAAATAATACCACTTGAAAGAAAGCTATGCTTTGATCTTAAATACACTCTTTAATCTTGAAATTAAAATTATGGGTCAGTAGGAAATACAAATAATGGCTAACAATATTTATTCATTTATTAACATTATTTAAACATTTACTATATATAAGAACTATTCTAGGAACTAATGATTCAGCGTGAAAGAAGACAGACAAAATTGATCCCTGGTCTGGGAGTATAGTGCAGTGGCAGAGTGCTTGCCTAGCATGTGTCGAGGATCGGGGTTCAATCCCCAGAACAGAGGGGAAAAAATATTAACTTTCATGAGGCTTTCATTCTAGTGAATGGAGACATTATCAGACTGGAAGCAAAATTGGAAGCAAAGTTGGTTCATTTGTTCCCTTAATTCATTCGTTTAGCTAATGTACTAAAAATACCTGGGTATTCCAGGTACTTGCACATATATTATTTCACTTACTTTTTGCAACAAGCCCAACTAAAGATATACCCTTATCTCTTTTTATAGGTAATATAGTTCATCATAATAGTAAAAGATAGGAAGCTGTGATGGTTAATTTTGATTGTCAATCTGATTGGATTGAGAAACTTCTAGAAGATTAATAAAGCATGCTTTTGGGCATGTCTGGGTGGGTCGTAGGGGTTTTCCCTTGGGGACTATATCTGGTTCCCTGGCTCCTTCCTCCCTGGCTCTTCCTCTGCTTTCTGCTTTGCATATACCATGAGTTGAGCAGCTTTCCTCCACCATGCTCTTCTACCGTGATGTTTCTGCATCAACCATGGACTGAAACCTCTGAAAGCATGAGCAAAAATAAACTTCCCCTCAGTTTAGTTGTAGGTGTCAAATAATTTGTTCCAGCAATTGCAAGGTAACCAATACAAAAAATTGGGTTCAATCCCCAGCACCAAAAAAAAAAAAAAAAAAAAAAAAAAAAAAAAGAGAAAGAAAAAATTGTTACTGAGTACTGGAGTTGCTGCTTTGACTATACCTGACAATGTGGTTCAGAAGCCTTTGGAATTAGTTTGCAAGAGGAGTTTGGAAACGTTTGGAGATTTGAGCTAGAGAATGCTGTAAGCAAAGCTTGATGGTCAATTCTGCTGGGAGCTCAGAAAACCAGAATGCTGATAGGAATGTGGACAGCAGAGACAGTGCTCATGAGGTTCTAAATAGGAATGAGGACTACTGGGAATTCAACTAGAGGCCATGTGTGTTAAACTTTGGCAAAGGACTTCTCCACATTTTGTCCATGTCACAAGTCTTTGTGTGAGGCTGAATTTAAAGCTGATGAAATAATTAACCTGGTGGAGGAATGTCAAGGCAGTATAATGTTCAGGCAATGTCAGTGCTGCTGTATAGTTTTAGCCAGATTTATAGTGAGAATCAGGGGTAAAACACAGAACCAAACAATTTGAAAATTTTGTAGTTCATCCAGAAAAGAAGCATGTGTAAAGTCGAGACCAAGAAAAGTGTGGTTGCTGAAGAGATTCATGCCATTAAAAAGAAATCAAGTACTTTGCACCAGGACAAGAAGAAAGAAGACTTGAGGACATCTCAGGAATCAGCAAAATCCTACTCATTGCAGGTTTAGGAGTGTAAAAGTGTATACTCCTTTGAAAGACTTTGCTGTGAGAAAAGAGCTCTAGGGTGCACTGCAGACTCAGAACAGCCTAAGTAACTGTTTCTCTATATTCAACCATGTAGGCACTCAGAAGCTGCTGCAGCCATGATACAAGAAGGCTGGGCCACTGCTAGCATTAGTGGCTGACCTTGGCATCATCCATGTCATGCTGGTTTTACAGTCATGAAGAATGCAAGAGTCATGGAGCCATGAAGGCTTCCACTCAGATTTCAAAGGAAGACATGGGAAGCCACCCAGTGTGTCACAGGTTCGCAGTCTCTGTCAGGAGTCAATGAAGGGTTAGCAGCTATGAGAGGGGAGCTAAAGCTGAAATAGAGACCTCAGGAGGTTGAAGATGCCAGAAATATGGAATGTCTGCTGAGAAGCCTCAGCAAGCAGAGCCAGACCAAGAGGAGGCCATAGGCGCTAAAACCAGCCAGACTATAGGAGTAGGACTGTCCAAGCCTTTGGACCTCACGTCTTGCCACTACATGCCTTGGATGTAAGATATGGAGCCATGAGATTTAATGTTTGCTTTATTAGTTTCAGTCTTGCCTTGGTCTGATTCTTTTTATCCCCTTTCTTCTTCCTTTTGGACATTATATCTTGGGAGTATTTAACTTGCGTTTTTGAATTTTATAGGTATTCAGAGGTAAGAGTTGCCTTCAGTCTCAGAAAAGACTTTTGACTTGAACTTTTGAGCAATGTTAGGACTGTTGAGATTTTGGGAAAGAATTAGGGCGTTTTTGTTGTTGTTGTATGCAGGATTGTTAAATTAGGTTAGGCTGAGTCAGGATCATATTATGTTTCTATTTGGAGATTAATTATGGTTTAAGGAGATGTGTTTTGGTGTCAATTTGGCAGGGGATGGACTTAGGATTAGTCCTGATTGTCAACTTGATTGGATTGAAAGCCACCTAGGAGGTTAATAAAGCACACTTCTGGATGTGACTGGGTGAGTCATGGGGTTGTGACCTTGGAGAATGTATCTGCTCTCTGGTCCCCTTGATTTATGTTTCCCAGATGCCATGAAATTTAGCAGCTCTTCTCCACCATACTCTTCTGCTATGATGTTTCTGCCTTGGAGGCAGCTGACCATGGACTAAACTTCTGAAACCATGAACCAAAATAAACCTTGCCTCTTTAAGTTGTGGGTATCAGGTATTTTGGCCCAGCAGTGGGGTGGTGACCAATACAGAAATAATCAATGCATCTAATACAGGAGACTTGTTCACTGTGGTGTCTCATCTAATAATATAAAGCTATTATAAAGACCTGCATGTATTCATATGGAAAGCTGCACAAGAGAGAGTGTTAACTTTGCAGAAAATAAAGAACAAGGTTTACATCAGCTTTTGTTTGTTTTATATATACATGTTTGTATAAAAAAAAAACCTATGTGAAAGGTTACATAAATAATTCAATAATGATCACTTCTGAAAGTGGGGGTGATGATTTAGGATGGGAAGAATAGCTACTTTTAAGTATAAATTCATTTTTTAGAATATCTGAAATTTAATCACATATGTTGTTTTTTTCAATTCAAATTGTTTTTAAAATAATGTTTGGCCTTCAGGGAGCTTTAGGGATATTATTGGCTTGTTTATGGTCATAGGATGTTAGTTTTCTGTTCCTCAGTTTAGGAATAATTAAGTAAATATCATTTTAAAGGAAAACATATTTACTTATGTACTTGTAGGAAATTGGTGTGTTGAAGGGCAGGTGGATCCTAAGTCAAAGCTGAGGGTCCCAATGTGAATAGGAAGATTAGAAAAGATAAGGTTTCACGCTTTCACAGTACCTGGGATAGATGATAATTGTAAGACTTTCCAAGGATATTAGGAGTCAGAATGTGAGGCAAATGCTTCTCATGAAGTTAAGGTAGTTTCTGGGGTTTATAATATGGTTTGATCATCCTGGCTAGATGAGAATACAAGAGAAAGTGTGGCTTAGAATATAGATTACTCAATTCATTCCTAGCTCTAGTTAGAAGGCATATACCCCAAGTCTGCTGATTTGGAAAATCCTTATTTTTGCAAAGACTTAATTCCGTTGCTTGCTATTTATCAGGGTTCTGCTGACAAGTCCTATTTTGTCTCTTTCCTTAGTCAGTTTTCTCTGTTTTTCGTATATATACACACAACTATTTCAGAATTTCATTTCATCTCATTTGTCATTTATTAATGGGCCTATTTTTTTTCTCTCTCTCTCCACAGACGTATTTGAGGAAACTCTTTTAAATCCCTGGGGGTGTCATTACATCACTAATTCTTTTCCTGGGTTAGAAAAACCAGACTTAAACTTTAATTACTCTATATTTTACCCTCCCCTTCCCCATTTTTCTATTTCAAGTACTTTTTTTTCTTGTTCTAAATCTAGTGGTCACAAAAATTCCTGGTCAGTTCAGACTGAATGTATTTTCGTTTTGAGAAATTTATCAGATGAATTATAATTAATACTGATTACTTCTAGATTATTTAAGGATAGTCTGATCTTTTTTTTTTTTTTTTAGCTAACAATACAGGGTACACAAAGATACAGCTTCTTTTATGGGCATTTCATATTTACTTCTAATTTTGACTGGTATTGGTCTTTTAGTTTTAAAATATAGGCTTATTTGAAACCCATTTGTAATAAATTGTGCCTTCTAAACATGTCCAATTCTAAGGACCATTTTAATGTTTTTTTTTGCTATTCAATATTAACGTGGTGTTATTATATAGCACACTCAAGACAAAAAAATTCCCTTTGCTATCAGAAGGATACTGGAAAGAATGTTAGGTTCTAGTTAGGTGTCTATTGTTAAACTTTCTGCCTCAAACACTATTTTTTCTGTATTCAAGTTTTGCCTATTCCTCTTTCTCTGTCTAGAATCAATCATTTCCTCTCTGTTTTATCTAATATTGAGAAGATGCATAAGAAATTTTGCAAAGCATTATGGATACCTGTGAAAAAGGGCATTATGTAAATGTCCACTATTATTATGCTGGAATTTTGCCATTACCCTGTATGCAAAACGATGAGATTTAGAATAACATTAACCCCTTTCAACTTCAAGTCCAAGGAAGTTCAGTTACTAAAATACTAGGAGAATGGATCTTAAAGTAGAATCACAGAAAAACTTAGAGACGTGAGATTAATGCCATTTTTATGGTGATTCACTGTTAATATTATTACATTTACCCTCTTGGGGGAATCATGACAATGGAAAGAAGTAAAAGCAGAATATTCTGCCTTTGCTTATTTTGCTTTGCTGAGGGAAAAGGCAACAGAGAAGTGAGTCCTGGCTGAGATCCAAATGGTCCAAATAATTTAGTTTAAATGTGAGAAGGGGAAAAATTGGAAAGATGTTACATAAAGCAAACAAAATTTCTCTAAACAATGACACTGTGTATATAAAATATATGGATATATACTTCCTCCAGAGTCACTAGAAGTGATACTAAACATTCCTAGATGTAGGGGAATTCTGCGTCCTACATTGGGCAATTTAAGAGAACAGAAAAGCTGAGTCTACCTCAAAATACCTCTTACTTCCATAGTGCCATAATCAGAATTTTCCGTAATGAGACCCACTCCACTGAACTGCATTTGCAGTATCTATTCTATCAGCAACCCCTGCGTAAATGCTGGTTGCTTACCTTTAATGCAACTAGGGACTAACTGGATATGAGTATTACAGATAGCTAAATAAGGTAGAGGTTGATAGGCAGTTAGAAAGAGACCAGGCCCAAGACAGAGCCAGAACAGAGATGAGGCAAACCAGGCCTGTGGTTAAGGACTGAGTTGATAGAAAGTAGCCCCCCAAAACTGGTGATCAGTTTGTAGAAGAATGAAACTGGACCCATAACTCTCACCATATACTAAATTAAAATCAAAATGGATCAAAGATCTAAACATCAAGACAGATACATTAAACCTTCTGGAAGACAAAGGAGGTAAAACACTTGAAGATATAGGAGTAGGAAAGGACTTCCTAAACAGAACCTCAATTGCACAGGAAATAACAACAAGAATCAACAAACGGGACTACATTAGATTAAAGAGCTTCTGTACACCAAAAGAGTCAATTAGTAGAGTAAAGAGAAAACCCACAGAACAGGAAAAAAAATCTTTGCTAACTACTCCTCAGACAGAAGACTAATATCTAGAATGTACAAAGAACTAAAAAAAAATTAAACTACCTAAAGTCAATGACCCACTCAAGAAATGGGCCAGAGAAATGAACAGATACTTTACAGTGGAAGAAATACAAATGACCAGGAAATATATGAAAAAATATTCAATGTCTATGGCTATTAGAGAAATGCAAATTAAAACAACTCTAAGATTTCATCTTACCCCAGAAAGAATGGCAATCATTAGGAAGTCCAACAACAACAAATGCTGGCGGGGCTGTGGTGAAAAGGGAACCGTCCTACACTGTTGGTGGGAATGTAAACTAGTACGACCGTTATGGAAATCATTATGGAGATATCTCAGAAGCTTAAAGGAGAAATCCCATACAACCCAGCTATTCCCCTACTAGATATCTTCCCTGAAGGGCTAAAGACATCATACTATGGAGATACTTGCACAACACTGTTTATAGCAGCACAATTTGTAATGGCTAAATTCTGGAAGCAACTTGTATACCCATCAATAGATAACTGGATAAACAAAATGAGGTATCTATACACAATGGAATACTATTCAGCTACAAAAAATGACAAGAGTCATTAATAGGAAAATGGATGGACCTGGGAAATATAATGTTGAGTGAAATAAACCAAACTCACAAGCTTGAGTATGGTATCCCTCATTTGAGTGAGACAAAATACAAACAAAAGAAAAGGGTAAACAATGGATACAAAAAGGCAAAGGGTTTGATATAAGCTAATAGGCAAAGGGTCCAAGGGAACAAGAAGAGGGCAAAGGGGGAGGGGAATAGGAATTCAGAGGAATAGTGATATCTTAAAAACAAGAACCTAATAACCCAAATTTAAAAGAGTGATATACACACTAGGTACTACAGTAACTTTATGTAGTTGTGACTTAATGCTGCATCTATGTGCTTGTTTACATCTCTCACTCTCATAAGCAAAAGGCACAATGTATTGTGGTCTGTAAGCTTGTGTAATGGCCTGTAAGCTTGTGTAATTTTGGGTAAATTTTAATAAAAATGTATAAAAAAAAAGTAGTCCCCAAAGTGGAGACATGAAGTCTAGGCCTGCAAGCCTCCCCAGAGACAAACAGTAGCTCAAAGCTGCAGTGTAACTACATCATTTGGTCCAATAAGCCTAAACAATACAACAAACACATAGAAACAATGTAACGAACACATAGATGAACAAAACCCTCTGACCTTCACTCCTACCCTTTTCAGAAATATCTTTGTTCTTCTCCATGCTATGTACCTTCTGTATGGATTTTTCTATTGTTTTTCTGTTAAATGAACATTAGTTAAGTGACTGTATTTGTAATCTTACAGATTGACTGTAGTTTGACCCAAGGTAACCTGTGATATGATTTTACTGTGTAAGAAACCCCTATACAAAGAGCCTCAGCAGCAGCCCACTTTGGGGACCCCTCCTGTCTCTCAGGAGATTTTTGTTGATAAAACTTTCCTACTTTTCACCTCCTTTGTCCCTGACTCCATTCTTTAGCATCCTGAGACATGAACTCAACACATCTAGCAGGTTAGGAGTTACTTCCCTGTATCCTAAATATACAGAGAATTGGCTCTCAAACCTTTGTAGAAAACATGACTTTTGGATGGGATCTTGAAGGATGAGTAGGAACTACAAATTCAAGCACTCTGTGCAACTCACATAAGTATATGAAGTAGACTAGATACAGCACAATAGGTGCTAAATTGCTTTTGTTGCTAGATAAAAGTTATATCTACCTCATTATCCACTATTCTTTGATCAATAAATGGCCAAAAAACCATATCCAGGGCCCTATAGAAATCCTTAGCTGCAAGTTTGAGACCCCTAATTTAAATGAAGGAAAGATACTGAAGTATAAATTGAAGGAGTAATACAGGGAAAAAAAGCCAGTGTGACTTGCATGTTGCTTAAGACAACCCTGTTGGCATTGATTAATTTGCCACAGGGATTGGCCATATTTCAGAAGCAGGGGTATAAGAAGTGACCTCTATTCTTTTGAAGATACAGAAACTAGTATAACAAGATCCAGTAGTCTAGAGTGAACAAAGGGTGTCTTAATGGTTCCAAAGTTCAGAAATATTTCCTATAAATATTTCACTATTTATGCTAACATATTCTTCTTTAAAATGCAGATGTCAATCAGAAATATTTAAATCAAATCACTTGTACAACCTAGCCAAGATTAACCCTGGAGAAGGATTGGAAAAGTATATGGGAGGGGGTGGGGACTTTTAGATTTTGAGGCTAGAGTGGAAGAAAAGATTGTAGGTGGGTGTGAGTGCTCTGGCAGGCTGAAGGCGGCTGAGGAGCCTGCAAGTGGAGGAGTGCTGCAGGAGAGGGAGGAGGCAAGCTTTGCCTACTGTGCAGTTTTGCCTAGGGCAGCTAATTGCTTGTGCCCAGAAAATTGCCTCTGGAAGCCTTGGGCAATATGCAGTAGGTTTTCCCTGATGCCTAGTTTATCAGGTTAAGTAGAAATTTGGTGGGGAGGAGGCGGGGGTATGATGTGCTGAAAGAATTCCTGAGCTTCCAGAAACCTCAAAGGCCACCAACTTTCTCAGCGACACATCTCAAATGACAGAGAGAGGGAACTTGAACCCGTAGGATCTGGGGCTGTGGTTTGTTTTTGTTTTTAATATAAAGAGATTTTAAATTACCATACCCAGCTCACCAATTTCCAAATGAAATTGGCTAAAACCTCACCCCTGACACTGAATAGCTTGGCCAAGATAAAATAGCTAGTGAGGGCTAGAGATAGAATAAGAATTCAAGTCTGACCACCTGCCCTGTCTTTGCAATGTACCAAAAGAGGTGTGATGACAGTGTAGTGAAGACAGTGAGCTTCTGCAAGTAGGGAATTAAAGGGAAAAGTAGAAGAGGATTTCTCTTTATAATTTTTTTCTAGGATTGATTCTGGTATGAACAATATATATATTTAACATGTATTGAGTCTCTGCTGTATGCTGACACTTCGTACCAAATACATTGTATTTATTATCTCAATTTTCATAGCAACTGTGGAACAAGTTATAATCAACACATAATATAAGATGAACAAATTCTGAGATTAACAAATTTGCCTATGGCTGCTCAGCTGAGCTGCAAGAAACCTGAGGGGTAGAGTTAGAATTTAAATCCGGGGTTTTTGGACTATGTCACACTGTTTCTTTTCCACAGGTATTTATTAAATGTCTACTGTATGCAAGGTGCTGTGCTAGATACTTTAAGGATGTTAAAAAAAAGGGAGCTGATGAGGCATATAAATAAGGAACTCTTAATTGTCTTATACTTGAAGTTTATAGTCTAAGGAACTCTTCAATTAATTAACTGGTCATCTTAGCCTCCTATTTAATGTCCCAATCTGATAAAGAAGTAGGTAAGGTCCTTCACAAGTACATAAATTGGAAGATAGTCTCAGTGTTCATAAAATCTTTCAAAAACATTAAATGATGTGCCACATATAGCTGAAAGCTCTTTTTATTAATCCTTTATAGCACATAGAATGATGCTTCCAAATGGTCCTATGTTTAGGTTCAGCAAAAGCTAAACATAAACTGAAGACCTGGTGTGGGCAATATTTTCCTCAAAAGAGCATTGGAAAACTATATGCAAGATAAATACTAAGCATATTTCTCTTATTCTTATTATACAAAAGTCTGTCTTTAAGAAATGTTGGGCAATTCTAAGAGTAAAGGAAGGTATAAATGTTACTTGAAGGATAAATGACTGGTGCTCAATTTGTTAGTCAATACAGACTCAAGTTTTACTCTTTTACCAACTTATTCTAAAGTGTGAAGTATATCCAACTATTTTATGATCTTCAGGCTTTATTATGCATATTCGCACTATAGATCACATTTTGATTGTATTCTACAGAAGTTATGTTTTCCTTGAGATTGTTTTTATTCCTTGCTTTAATCCAGATGCCTATTATATTTCATGAGTTTATGTGGATCTTTCATCACTACATTATAATGTATTTTGAGACTAAACATGTTTGGGAAGCACCAGTTTAGAACTTGATGCCAAGTTGATACTATGCGCTGATTGCCAGTTTCCCAAAAGATATGTGGATTTTCTTGATTTGGTATTCCACTTTGGCGGCTTTGGTATGTCATTAGACAGTACAACATTCAGTGTACAAACATCTACAATGTTAAATGCACATATATGTAACATTTTTCATTATATACTTAATAAGAAGAAATATAATCAGAATAGTTAAAGAAGAAAATTTTATGTTATATGTATTTTATTTTATTTTATTATTATTTTTTTTTATGGTGCCGGGGATCGAACTCAGGCCCTTGTGCTTGCAAGGCAGGCACTCTAATCACTGAGCTAAATCCCCAGCCCCATGTTATATGTATTTTACTACAATAAATTATAATGGGAATGATAATGACACATAAAGAAGAACATACTAATTTGCAAAAAATAATAGTTTTGGTGTCATATTGTATATAAAACAAAAAACAATAATACTTTATTAGTGTAAAAAAACATATCCAGGAGCCAAGTATTCCTTAGGATCTAAACAAGAAATATTCTTATAGGACTATCCCTATAAAATTAAGTAAAACCTGGACCATAATTTTTGATAAAGAAATGATGTGTTCTCAGCACATGGCATAATGTCAGACACATAGTAGGTGTTCAAGAAATTTTTTTGAATGAATAATAAGGTTATTTCAGCTCTAGGGCTCTTTCCTTAATTGTCCATTTAACTTGCTTACTTCCTAGAACAAATCACATAACTTGTGCCCTTAAAACATATTGGGAATAATAAATTATTCCCAATAAATTATTCCCAATATTCCCAATTAATTCCCAATTATTCCCAATTAATCCTAGTATGAGTATAAAACTCTTGGTAAATATAAGATTAAAAATCAAGCAAAATGTTGTATGTAACAAATATATATGGGTAAAAATATTTATAGGAAACTTTATTTAGAAGTAATTTACATGACTTTATTACCCTATTAGGTTGTGTCATATGAAATTGACAATTTTTTATAGGTTAAAAATTGACAATTTCATATGGTTTGACCTTAGTTTTAATTTGTTGGCAAGTGTGTGCCTCTAGTTTCTGGTGATGGAGACACTGAAACTTGGAGAAAATGTACTTTAATGTTCATTAAAAAGGCTCTTTGCTTCAAAATGCCAGGAATTGAAAAGTGATCTCAGAAATCAGAACAAATTATTATAGTACCTTCATTAAAATATATGAAGCTGACACCTTTACTACTAGCTTTTATAGTTAATCACAAATCTCCTACCAGTGACTGTGGAATGACCATCTGAATGTATTATAGGAAGACCTAATGGTCTTAAGTATTGATTACTTTACCACATAGCAGTCCCTTCCATTTCTGACATTAAACAAGCACTCCCAATTACTATGTTTAAAATATAATAACGTTCTATAATTTGCTTTTTAAAATATTGCCGATAATAAGAGGCAGGGAAATTAATTTTGATCACTCATTACTTGAGTAATTTTAAATACCTAAATGGTTATAATCACTTGCATAGCTCCAGAGCCACAACAATGACCATGGGCAGAGTCCAACACAGGAAATATAACTCTTTTCTTGTGTCATCATCCATGACACCTTTAACTACTTTGACACAAGAGATACTCCAGTGAAAAAACTCTTCAAAGCCATGAGACATAAAGGAAAGAATTGGAGATATGCAGATGACCGCTACTCCTATGTTCTGCCTTGTAACCTGTGTATCCACTTTCTTCTCTCAGTCTCTGATTAGGAAGGGAGAGTTTAGAGTGAGATTATACGAGAATGGCCTGTTGCCTGGACTTGGTAATAGATCATTCCAGGGTTAGTTGGAGGGGAAGTGGGTGATGTACTACATTTTGGTGACTGCAGAACCTTTCAGACATTTTCTATGCTTGTATTTACATACACATTAAAAAATAGCACTATATAGTATATTCCATGTTGTAACTTGCTTTTTAAAAGTAAAAAAAAAAAGAACTTCTTTATCATTTTTGTAGACTATTGATTTTAGAGTTTCTTAAAAATTTATCATACACGTGGCATTCCACAGTTTATCCAATCAATCTTCTATTTCTGGGCACTAAGTTTTTCTTAATTCATTTCTTCACTATTATTAGTAATATTGCAGCTGAATCTGAACAGCAATCCTTAATACTTTCTTTAGAAGTGAAATTTTCTGATTAACTCAAAAGAGGCTTTTGAATAGTTTTTTGGAGAAAACATTAGCTCCCAAGAGCAGAGCTAGTGATCGAATCAGAAAAGGGTGGGGATTTAGCTCAGTAGTAGAGCGCTTGCCTAGCAAGGCCCTGAGTTCGATCTCTGGCAAAAAAAAAAAGAAAAAAGAAAAAAAAAAGCGGCAGAGGCCATTTCATAACTAAGGGCATTTCTGAGGAGAGTCTGGCCTGGGCAGCTTAAAGACATGGAATTAGATTTTCTACCTTCTACTTTGGCAAACCAAGACCAGAAAGATGGGAAATGTAAGGAAATTTGAAAATGGTTCACATTTTTGAGCATTACATGTTAGGAAGGCTCTAAGCACTTTGCAGTGTTGTCTCATTTTACCATAACTCTTAAGATGTAGGGAAGGAATGGAGGCAAGAAAAGCTAAAGAACTTTCTTGGGGTCCCATATATAGTATACAACAGAGCCCAGTGGTGCCCATGTTCTTCACAGCTGTGTGCTGCTGCCTCCCATCCAACACACTGGGCGGCTGAGGCAGACAAGCTGGGAACACCCCAGAATAAGAGCCTACAGTACAAACAATATCTTTCGAAAATTTCCTGCTTTTCTCTTTTTCAGAAGTTTTAATTTTCTACCAATGCCACATTCTCTCTCGCTAATATAAAGTGCGACTATAACTGTAAGAATTTTACTACTTGTCTTTCATAAGTAATTTATTTTTATTATTATTATTTTTTGTGGTGCTGGGGATCAAACTCAGGGCCTTGTGCTTGCAAGACAAGCACTCTAATCACTGAGCTAAATCCTCAGCCCCTCTCATAAGTAATTTAAAAAATGATATGTGTCAGGTGTAAGGTACTATGTAAACCATTCCTATAGTTTAATTACTAAATTTTGATGGTTGGTGAAAGTAAAAAAATTCATCTGATTATACTTGATCAAGACACTGCTGCATCATCATTGGATACATTCGTTATGTCTTAATTATCCTGAAAGCCAATCAGGGGTACCCAGATATAAGAGGGAAGATTGTTTAACTGTCCTTTTCAGGAGATAATGCTGAACAAGTTGTAATTTTCTCATAAGACATAAACGCTTTTATTCTGAAAGCACACTGTAATAAATGAGGATTAGCTTATATTCAAGTACAATGATCACCTAAAACAGATATTTTCTTTGCCCCATTGCTACTTTCTGCTTTCTTCAAAAATTTCATCTTCTTTTAAGTTCCAACAAATTGTACAGCACAGCAGTCAGATGTGTGTAAGCCAGACTCTCCAGCTCAAGCTGGGTGACCTGGGGAGCTTTCTTTAGCTCTTTGTGCTATGGTTTCTTCATTTGAATCTACAAATCTGCATCTCCACATTTGCTACTCCATAGAATTTAGATTTGTAATGCATTTGTCTAATTGATATCTCAACTTGGCTGTCTAACAGATTTCTCAACATCATCAAATACAACTTCCCTTAATCTTACTCTTCCCCATCAGGTAAATGCCAACACCACCCGCCCCTTGCTCAAACCAGGAACCTACTAAGTATCTTTGATTCTTCTTTTTTGTTGCTCCAACACCCAAGCCATCATCCCATTTACCTCTAAAACAAATCTCAGATCTGCCCACTTCTACCAGCCATTGCCTTGTCGAAATCCACATCACCAGCTCCTGCACTTGTTGCTTTCTTGGCCTCTGTCCTTCCACTGTTCTCTAAAATCCAAACCTCCCATATCCAGAATCATTTTGGGGCAGGTGCTGGGATCAAACTCAGGAACCTGCACTTGCTAGGCAAGTGCTATACCACCGAGCTAAATTCCCAAGCCCAGAATAATTTTTATACTATAAATAACATTAAATACTTACTCCAAGTATGCCAATGGCATCTTATTATATTCTTAGAATAAAAGCTAAACTTTTACCTCTGACTACCAGAGGCTTATAAAATCAGCTGCTGCAGTGGGATGCAATCTCTCCAGACTCAAGTTTACCTAGGACCTCAGAACATCACCTTATTTGGAAAGAGGATTTTACAGATGTGATAAAGTTAAAATGAGATCGTATTGTGTTAGAGTGTGTCCTAAATTGAATGACTAAGAACAGGAGAGTGGACATAGAGATACAGAGATGTGAAATATGTAAAGACCGTGTCAAGATAAAGGCAATGATTGTAGCGATGCAGCTATACTACAAGGTAATTTTTTCAAGGGTTTTCAGGAGCCACCAAAATCTGGACAAGGCAAGACCCCAGGAACCAATCCTTTGAAGAAAGTGAACCCTACAGACACCTTGCCTTAAGATTTTTGACCTCCAGAACTGTGAAAGAATACATTTATGTCCTTTTTTTCCCTTTTGTTTCAATTTTTATTTTTATTAGGACACATTTGCAGGAAATAATATCTACATTCCTTGTGTGGAGTTGGTACATGTACATAACACATCTTGATCTTTTTTGATCCCCTCTCCTCTTTTTTCCTCCATCTCTTGGTATGGAAATAGGAAGATACATTTATGTCCTTTTAAGTCAGCAAGTTTTTGGCATTTTGTTGCAGCAGCTTTAGGAAGCGAATACAGTTGCATTTATAACTCTCCAGCTTCAACTCTATTTTCCTCCCCTTTTTCTCAACCCTCTAGTCACACCACTTTCCCTTCTGCTTCTGGAATCAAACGTCAGGACTGTTCCCGACTTAGGGCTTTTGTACTAGCTGTCTTCTCTATTTGGGGTACCTATCCCTGGATCTTTGCATGGATCCTTTCCGTCATTCATATCTCAACCTAATATCATTGTTTCAGAGAGACCTTTCTCAGCCACCCATTCTTTTCTTTTTAGTTCCACTTTTTAAAAAAATTTTACTTTAGTAGTACATTTTAGATATACATAATGGTAACTATCATTATAGGGAATTTGTACCTGTACATGATATATTGTGCTGCTACTTTTTTCCCCCATTCCTTTCCCTCCCTTCAACTCCTCCTCCCCTTCTTATTTACAAAAGATTTGTTTCCATTTTTTCCTTCTTATTCTCTTTTTTTTCTTCTCCCTCTGTTCCTTTCCCCTGCCCTTGTGCCTCTTCCCATTTGAACAATTTCTTCCCTTTCCCAATATAATACATTTTAGTCCTTATTTACACTTTCAGTTTCTCACAACAGAGAACAAATGTGATATTTAAACATGTGTGTCTGAGTACGGTCTCAAGGTGCATACATTTACCTAGAAATGTCCCAAGCTTGTCATTCTTTATGGCAGAGTAGTACTCCATTGCATAAAAAACCCACATCATTGGTTGATGGGCATTTAGGCTGTTTCCAAGATTTAGCTATTATGAACTGTGCTGCTATAAACATGGATGTGCATATATCTCTGGGGTATGATGCTTTTAATTCTTTTGGGAAGACACCAAGAAGGGAAATAGTTGGGTCAAATGGAACCTCTAGTCCTAGTACTTTTGAGGAATTTCCAACTGATCTCCACGGTGGTTGCACCAGTCTGCACTCCCACCAACAGTGGAGAAGGGTTCCTTTATCCCCACAGCCCCTCCAGCATTTGTTATTGGCTGATTTCTTGATAATAGCTATTCTTTCTGGAGTGAGATGGAATCTCAGTGTTGTTTTAATTTGCATCTCTCGAATGACCAGTGAGTCAACCACCCATTCTATAGTAGCCTCCCAAACAATATTACTTCACCCTATTTTGATTTTCTACTTTGTCCTTAATAAATCTGATATTTCTTTTCTTTCTTTTTTTTTGGTGTTGGAAATCGAACTCAGGGCTCTGTGCTGATGTTTCTTATTAATTCATAGATTTATAGAAATATAAACACACATGTACTCATGCAGCTCACTAGAACTGCACTATTCAGTGTGGTAGCCACTAGTCACAGGTGGCTATTTGAATACAGATTTCAACTTATTCAAATTAAATAAAATTTAAAAATACACTTTCCAAACTCTAATAGCCACATTTCAAGTGCTCAACAACTATTTGTGTCTAAATGAACACTAGAATGGACAGCATGCTTGTAGAACATTTCCACCACTGAAAAAAGTTCGGTTATGTAGTGCTGCTGTAGAATATAAACTCTAGAAAAAGAGGAATCTAGTATCTTCGGTACTTGGAGTTTGTCAGACACTTACTAAATGCCAAGTAAATATGTTTTGATGAAGAGTAATTCTCAGAAAAATACTTGAGCATTGATATGAATGGGCTTTGTTAAAGTAAATGACTATCACTGCTACTGGAAAGCAATGTGACTTTCAGAGGAAGGTGACTTGCTCACCTGGGCAGAGTTGCTCACTTGGGTAACCACATCTGTGGTTTCTTTTTATTTGTTTACTCCATAAACACTCAAGAAATGAAGTAATAACCAGCATTGGCGAGGCTGTGGGGAAAAAGGAACCCTTCTACACTGTTGGTGGGAGGGTAAATTAGTAAAGTTACTATGGAAGTCAGTGTGAAGATTCCTCAAAAAACTACCAGTAAAAATTCCATTTGACACAGTTATCTCCCTTCTAGGTATCTTCCCACAGGAGTTAAAGATATATTACAGTGAGACATGCATACCTGTGTTTATAGCTGCAGAATTCTTAATAGCTAAATCTTGGATGTGGCCCATATGTCCATCAACAGATGAATAGAGAAAGAAAATGTGGTATTTACACACGCTGCCATAAGGATCAACTTGAGTCATTTGTAGGAAAACGGATGCACCTTAAAACCATAATGTTAAGTGAAATAAATCAGACACACAAACTTCTATATCACATGATTTCTCTTATATGAGAAAGCCAAAGTGTAAATAAAGAGCAAAATAAAGGATAGATAATAGGAAGTAGAGAGATAGATCTTACTCAGAGGGAAAGGGGATTAAGAGATGCATGGAGCAGGAGGGGAGGAAAGGGAAAGGGGATGGAAAAAGGAATTAAGATGTATTGTGTACATATACCAACTGCCCACAAAGAATGTAAACATTACTACAAATATGTATGAATAAATACAAAAAGTGAATCTGATCATAAAGAGGATTTCAATAAATTCCTCACACTGAGTGCTGGCTCTTTTGGCTTATAAATAATTATTTTCCCTAATGATCCATTGAGAAGCAGGGGAGGTCAGGTAGGAGTTGTGAGTTGAATATAATTTTCTGTGCAGTATAGCTTTTTGTTCTAGATATCTAGAGAGACAGTGTTATCAATTTCACATCTTTAGTAATCCTTTATTTCTGTGCTTTGATTAATGTGGGTGTAAAATGTGTCTGATGTAGCAGCATGTATCTGAAACATTCTGAGACTAGCAGAATCCAAATGTATTTTAATTCTTAAAATGAACTTTAAGTAGGATAAAAGGAAGATGATTACTTAATATAATAATACTATGTTACTCTATTATAAGAAAAATCATGAGAATATATCTTTGTTAGACTTGTAGAACAAATAGAGCTAAAATGTTTTAAAACCATTAAATTCCTGGCTATAAGTGTCCTGTTCTGTTTTCAGATCCTCTCTATGAGGTTAAGATTAAAACATGTGAGTGTTTGATATTGTATTTAACATGTAAAAAAGTCGATGTTGTTTTCACTATTGCATTCTTCTACTTTTTAATACTCAGATATATGTAAAATCTCTTACAAGGAAACTCACTGGTTAGCTAATAGAGGATTATTATTGACTAGAAAATGGAGAATGATTACTTCAAGAACACCTCGATTGAAAAGTTAGCACAAGTAATTTGAAAACCAGTTCTGAATGTGTGGCTTGATTAATATATAGGAAAACCTATGTGGAAATGCAGTAATCATAGCAAGTTGTTCCAAGTCCTATTATATAATTAGAATAAAATGTTTCACCATGATAAACTTTATGGCTTTAGAATCATTGCTGATGTTTCTATTGCAGTTGAAATGGAGGAAAATAGAGAAAAGTAGAATAGGATTCACTTGCCGTAAAATAAAGATTGTATGAGAAAGAGAGAGAGAGAGAGAAAGAGAGAGAGAGGGAGAGAGAGCAAAGGAGGGAGGGAGAGAGAGAGACAGACAGACAGACAGACAGAGAGAGAGAGAGATTTTGGAAATCAAGGAGACAACATTGCTGAGTGACAAAGTTGGTCTGGTACAGGTAGGGTTACCTCATCCCCAGTGGAGTTCTTGTAAGAGGCGAGAAAGAAGCATGAGGCATATAGTATATGATTCTTGGAATCTTGATGAATAGTTCCCTGGTTAAAGTGACTTGATTCTAGACCCACCATTAGAGAGAGGAAGAGAATACTTTGGCCATGTACAAAAACAAGATGAAATAACCGTGTCCTGTGTGGGTCCACTGCACAGGCTGCCATTTCCAGAAACTGTATCTCCTCTTTTAGAATCAATATTTCTTCAAGGAAGTCACCATATTTTCCCTTGCTTCATGTGTTTTTCTCTGCCTTGAGTAGAAGACAGTGAGGAGAGCAAAATCACGGAAGAAAGAATGGGAAAAAGAAGTGAGGGACAAAATATGGCAGAAAGGAACATTTGCAAGGATTCCACATAGGCCTGGGCGATAACATGTCCCATATCCCTGCTTCCAATAGGGAGTATGGTTAATATATATTTAAATAGATGGTAGAGAGAGAGAGACAAACACACAGACAGAAAACGTAATTTACAAAAATGTGCTCCCCTCAGCACTCTGGAAGGCTGAGACAGGGAGATTGCAAATTTGAGCCCAACCTGGACAAATCAGTGACTTAGCAAGACCCTGTCTTAAATACAGAACAAAACAAAACAAAACATTTTTAAAAGGTCTGGGAATAGAGCTGAATGAAAAGGCCCTGGGTACAATCCTCAGTACTGAAAAAATAAGAAAAGAGAAA
The DNA here is from genome assembly GCA_004026905.1 of Hystrix cristata. Classification (NCBI taxonomy): domain Eukaryota; kingdom Metazoa; phylum Chordata; class Mammalia; order Rodentia; family Hystricidae; genus Hystrix; species Hystrix cristata. Next base: position 52,249 of record PVJO010001113.1, read on the forward strand.
AGACTGGTGTGTGCTAAGAGGAAGTTGAGATGGAGATATTTAGAGAGGGGGAAATTGAGGGAAAAGGGGAGAAATTCTGCTTCTGCTGGGGATGCTGCCCAGGAGTCTCCTTAGGAGCTTGGGGCGGTTACCAAACTGAGCTTGTGTCTTGAAGTGGCCCTGTGGTCCTCTACTGGACTTGAAAATAGGTTGAGTTCTTTTTTTGGTGGTGGCAGGGCAGTGCTGGGGATCGAACTCAGGACCTTGCACTTGCCAGGCAAGTGTTCTGCCACTGAGCTACATCCCCAGCCCCAAATAGGTTGAGTTCTGAGCAGAGCCCAAAAACTAAGAGATCACTTTACCTCTACTTTTTTTCTTCCTGTTTACTGCTAACTCTCTTTGGTAGGTGTGCAGAGAGGCAAGTTGCTGCATCATCTCTTGTCCTGTATCTTTCTTTGACCTACAGCTTCTCATCCCAGGAAAAGCCTTGAGGACCCCACAGGACTCCTGGCTCTATTTCGTCTCTGCCAGGTACTCAGCATACTTGGATATTGAAGGAAGAAAAACAATTAATCCTATTCTTTTGCTGACTCTAATTTAACTACACTCTAAACCAAAAAGAAAATAGGAGGACAGTAAAGAAACAAAGAACAGGAAAATATACAATGGTTCTGTTTTTGAGAAAATCTTTGCATGACAATCTCAAATTGGACAAGTAGGATTAACTCTTTCTATTGCATAAGCCAGCTGTCCCTGCATGTTCAGTAAATCAAACAGCAGATCTGGAACTTTCTAAGTGATATGTTATAAAGCAATGCCTGTGACTGGATGTTGCCGAAATTGGAACTACAAGGTTAGTAGAGCCCCATGATCGAATTGCTGCACCCTAAAATTTACTTCTCAGACCAATAGCCCTCAAACATCTTTTTTCACATCTGTCTCCTAATCTAGATATTTTGATCTTTCCCTATTTCAAACACCTTCTCTTCTTCCTACATACTTTCTTCTAAACTGACATCCTGGGAAAGTTTTATTGGGCATTTAGAGTCTACCTCGCTTCCCCCCATCTGTATGTAAGACCTCTGTTCTGGTGCGAGCCGACAGCAGTGGGCACACCGGGATCTCTTGCTAGGCTCCTTGCCTCCTCTGGGTCCGATCCCTTTCCCCTGGAATGCGCTGCTGTCTAGCCAGTTTCTCCTACTCCACAGTCGCTCAACATCTTGGCTCAATCCTTTAGCTCCAATGCAGGCAGCCCTGAACATAGCCTAATTGCTCTCTCTTCCCTCTCACCTTATAAGGCTATTAAAAAGACTACCTAGTCTAGCTTTTAATTACTTCCACGTGTTCACTCTTAAGTAGCCTAACACGTGAAAGAGCCTTACAGTCTAAAAAGCATAACAGTGTCTGGCGTATAGTAGTCACCCCCAAATTGTCATACATTTGTTCTTCGTTGTTATTGCAAACTGATTGTTTTTCTCCAACAAGGATGGCAGCTGACTGAAGAAAGTGATCATTTTCTTTCCCCCTCTGCATGTCTCCAACAGGGCCTGGCACCCAGGAGAGCACTCTGGAGATAATCAATAAGTACTTACTGACTGACTGATGGACTAATGCACTTTGCATTTGGATTCCAAGTGAAGAAGTCCTTGAAGATACCTTTATTTCTCTCCAAATGATTTAAAATTGACCTCTGTTGCATGGTGGAATGTTCACTGATTTTTTGTAGATGAACAAGTTGAAATATGGAGAGGATTAAAGTACTCTCAAGGTCAAGAGGGGATAGCCACAAACTGGAGTTCAAGGCCAAACATCCTGACTGCTAGTCAATTGAATTTAAAGTCATTCATTTCTGTTTTTTTTTTTTCCTGACATAGGTAGCTTTTCCCCATGCGTTAATCTCTGATGTATAAGCTATGACAAGTTGATATGAGAGCTGATTCTCTTTCTTTTTTGTTTCATTTCATTTTTTAAATGACTCTAACAAATCAAAATGTAGCTAATTATCTATTCTGGTGGTTGCTTTTTTGTTTGTAACTGTACTTGATGGGTCCTTATTTTTTCAGTGTCTAGCACAGTACTTGGCACATAATAGGTGCTTAGTATTTGCTGAATGAATGAACGTAATCAAATAAAATTTTCTTTTTGGAGTACTGAACAATTAGCATACCTAAATGCTCTTTTATAGCATTGAGGGAAGTTAAATGTATAAACTGCCTTATTTAATTTATAGCAATATATTCTTAATGCCAACACATAATTAATTTGCCTAGTTATTGTCCTTTAGGGATTACGTAAAGTGAACCCACTAAAGCATCAGCCTTGATTTGCTTCCTACACTATAGACTAAACTAGGCTTTAATTTTCCTCAGTAAAAGTGTAACACATATTTAGGGAAAGAAAATAACTTCTCCCAATTGGAATAAGAGGTAATTTAAGGAGACAGAATTATTGGTCCCAAGTTAGCAAAAAAAAGTGTTTTAAACCTGACTCATGTGTGCCTTATGGATTTCACAACTGATGATTAGCTTCTCTTAATCAGTTGAACATCCATTTAAGGGACAAAGTGATTAGCTCCTTGCATAATTAACAGAACAGTGAGTACCATCACTTTCAGTGGAAAAACTGTTTTGATTAACAGCAAATATGCACAGTTTAACATTAAGACATTAAACAAGATTATATCATTATTAATCTGTTTTTCCTCTCAAATATATTAGGAGGTTTTGCATGTAGCCCAGTGGCCAATGCTTGCAATTCCCAATGTACTTTCATTTTTCTACCTAGCATTAAATTTAATATATCTGTTCCTCAGAGCATGAGAGCATAATTTAATGTATAAATAATAACCAACATTTCTATGTGATCAGACTCTCAATTTGTGCTCCTTACTTAGTGAAATGGTAGACACCATGGTTCCAAAGCATAGAAGAAGGAAAATAATTAAATATTAAAGTTTCACAAATAATTTAAAAAATAAGTGGTAATTGAAGGATTGATAAAAATATTAAAATGGAGAGAATGGTTAGTAAAACTGCCAAGAGCCATAAAGGACGAGGTACATGAGCCAATAGAAATGACAGTGTTAAACAATGTGTAAATATAAAAGAGTAGGGGCAATAAGACATTAGAAAAATGAAAGATGGAAAAGGCTCTTCCTGCTGAAGCCAGGTCCAGGGAGATAGTCAAATGGGGAGGAACAACTGAGAAATGGATCCTACAATCCACAGAGGGTCTGAGAAGTTGTTTAAAGATGTGCTCTGTCAGTAGTCTGTAGGGAATTGCGTTAAATTACAGATACATATAATTAAAGTTAAACATTGAGAATGTTAGGTGGCCCCATCCTGAACCAGATGTTAGTTGGTCCTGACTGCATCTTGGGCACTGAGGGCCTAATTAATCTTTGTGAGGAGGTGTGAAGGTGTCAGTCAAGTTTGGAATTTGTGCGGAGCAGGACAGGTTAATGGAGATGCTGGCATCTTCAAAACTGATGAGGCCTGAGGCAAGTTTCAAACGATATTTGCAGAAGTTTAGAAACAGAGAACATGCAGGAGATTTGGTTTTGATCTGTTTCTAAATGTCTACAAATATGTGCCCTGTGTTAATTTTTTCAACTTCATGTCAGATCACCAGTCCTGATAAGGATTAGCTTAAAAGAGGACTACTTTGTGGGCTCTTGTTGATAGCATTACTGCGTTCCACCTGTTCACTAAGGGATATGTAGGTGTGACAATGCAAACATCACCTGCACAGCAGCAGAGACTCCATAGTTCCTGAAAAATAGGTAAGTAACTTAGTTCCACTAGACCAACTTCTCAAATATTAGTGCTTATAAGTGTTGCCTGGCTAACACATTGAAAATAGATTTGCTGAATGATCCTTGGCAATCCTGATTCAATATATTTGAGATGAAAACTTAGTATCTACTCCCCAAACTAATAGAAGATTGGTTTTGAAAATCACACGGAAGCCAAGAGTGCCTTAGAGTGAGAATCATTATTATATTATTGTTGTTGTTGTTGCAGTTGCTTTACAACCTAATGTGATGATGCTTAGCCATAGTTAGCAATGATTTATTGAATGAATGAATAAATAAACAAGTGAATTTAACATCTTCTGATTATTTGTTACTCTGCCTTATTCTCACTTAATAGTAAAATACGTTCAGGCTCTGCAATGCTTGGTTAGAAATTCTGGTCTTGGGGCTGGAGTTATAGCTCAGTGGTAGAGCTCTTGACTAGCGTATGTGTAGCCTTGGGTTTGATCTCCAGCACTTTCTAGAGAGAGAAATTCTAGTCTTAAAATTTTCATTGCAAGCAAATAAATTATGTTTTGTAGTTGGAGTTCCTGTGCATTCATTTATTCAACATTCAAAAAACATTCTTTGAGCTCACACTGTGTACTAGGGATTGCACTAGACACTGGGGATATATTAATGAAACAGACAAAGATGTCACCCTCATGGAGTTTACATTCCATGGTATGCATGTACCGTACTTCTAAGTCTGAGGTTTTAAATTATTTTCTGGGGATGTAATTATACAAGTTCTTCACACCAAATGGAGTCTTGAATTAAGTAAAAAATTCATTTTGGAAACTTTCAAAGATCACCAAAGAGAAGAGAGATTGGCTAAAAGCACCAGGGAGTTTTATTTTTGCACATAAATATTTATGTGTGTAAAGGGGTGTGTGGTTAATTATAAGCGATGGGAGGAGAATGACAGATGCTTAGATCCTCTGTCCCCATGGAGAGACAGACCTTGCTTGTTGGAGTGTAGTGGCACATCGTGTGGTCTGTGTACTGAATCGCTGATTTAAATATTGCAGCAGCTGGAGTGCAAAATATATCAGCAAATACTACAGGAAAAGGAGTGCATGTGTCCTGAATACAAAGTAAGAATGAAATAGGTTTGTATCGTCACACTGACAAGGCTGTGGATGGCTCTTTTCTTTATGTATTTCAGCTTTAAAAGAGAACTAGAGAGGGGATTAAAGAACACAGGCAGATAAGTGAGTAGGGGACCTAATGTTTTCTAAATCCTAAATAATAAGTGAGAGAGAGAGAGAGAGAGACTCATTCTGCCAGATGAAACCTACTCAGAGAATTCATCTCTATATTGAAAGCATTAGACCAAACAAGTATAGTCCCTACTTCAGTAATCATGGGGAAATGAAGAGAAAGTAGTTTTCTTTAACCACTTTCATCTTATTGTCTCCATTTGTGGTGTGATATCAAGTGAAAGATCTTTTTCTAAAATTTCCTTTAATAAATAATATCTGTCAGAGCTTTTTAGTTCACACAGACCTTTTACATCCCCTCTTCCTATTATTTTCCCTATTTTATAGGCAAAGAATCTGAAGCAGTGTCCCAATGATGTTACCTAACGATTTCTCATTACTAGATGCAGCAGAACAAAGATTAAATTCAGGTTTTCTGATTACAAAATCTGCTTCCAGCATCATGCTCTCTCTCTCTCCTCTCATCGCTGTTATTGTCTCTCCTTTCCTTTTATAATTCCTAAAGTCGGAAATGACAGAAAACCTGGGGGTGGAAGGCCAAGAACACAATTGATGCTGATGAGTAGAACATTACTACTTACAGACATGGTATTGAAAAAGTAAAAAAAAAAAAAAAAATCAGTGTTAGAGAAGTACAAGTTCAAACAATGAGTGAGCAGATATGCTTCCTACATGAGACAGTGAAATAGCTAAACAGGCTAACTCTTTTTCTCTGTATTCTACAACTCTGTCATATCACCTGGCAAACTTCTTGGAGAGACCACCTGACTAAAAGTATCCCCCAAAGTTCCATGACATGACAGGAAGAGCCACCTTGGTCTCACCCTGAAAATGTCTGTGATGGTCACTAGAAATTATGGCTCAAGGCCTTTTACATGCTAATTCCTCCTAGGTCTGATTCACAGATCATCATCCGTGTTGACTCTAGTGAGTTTTATAATGTTCAAGTGGAAACATCAGGGAACAGTGAGTTGGATTCCATTCTGCCTCATGTCTCATCAACCAGATGGTTGGCTGTATCAAAGCCAGCGATGCTGATGCCAGAGGCGAGAGAACACAGCTGGATTTGCAGGTTTAAGGGGAAAGAGGGAATCTATAATGCTAAAAATTTGGGAGGAAATTGCCTTTGGACTAGTAGATAGAGCCAACTAGAGCGGTGGAGAGTTTTTAATGTTAAGTCCTACAGCAACATTTCTGTGTAATTGGTTTTGGGGCCAGGATAGGGTTTGAATCCTCTTTTCCTCGCATCTGCCAACAGGCCTACTGGTGCCAGTTAGTTAGCTATTGTGTACCAGATCTAGAGGAGATTTCAGTGCTGACATATTAGACTCCCACCAATTCTTGGCTACTACTGTGTATCTTCTGTTATCCCTGGGATTTGGCAACTAGCATGAAACAAAGAAGTACAAGGATGGAAAATAGCTTGAAGACCAACTCCTAGGAACTTGATGAAGATTTTATTTTTATCAGCACATCTTATACTTTGTCTAGGTTAAGAGAAAGGTGATGCATGTCTTTTGTTTTGTTTTTTGTGGTTGTTTTTGGTTTGGTCATGGGCTACAGGAAATATAACTGCAGGCATATGGAACAGGGGAGGGGGTACCAGACTGGTTCTCTGCCAGGGTCTATACAATGCAGAAAACTTGAGAAAAAGCCTCAGCTCTTTATTCCATCAGAGTTGCTGCTTAAAATGGTCATTGCACAAGCCTCCCTGGTCCATTTAAATGTGAGAACTCTCTTGCATCAAATCTGGCCATGGTTCCAAAGGCCATGGCACCTCCTTTCCACGTGATGTGATATCAGGGGTCTTATCACTCCTGGGCCACTACATAAGACTGAGGCTCAAGTCTTCTTCCATACCTGAAATATATCCCCCTCCCAAAACATAACTGCTCTGAATAACCCCCATCTATGGAAATATCCTCTCTCTCTCTTTCTCTCTCTCTCTCTCTCCCTTCTCTCCACACAAAGGTCTGGGGATGAGGTTGTGAGTAAGGGAAGGGGTGTTGCCTTCGAGGTCTGTTCTGAAAAATAAAGAAGTTATGGCAATAATTTCCAGAAAGCAAGTACAGGGGCATGAATATTCTTGTAAGAGAGGTAGGGTGAGGAAAATTTCCCTTTCATTCCTTGTATTCTTCTACAGGAGCAAGTATAATTAATGTCTCAATGAATCATCCTGCCACGGAGAAGTAGGTGACTTGTAGGTTATTGTGGTTTGGTGAAGACTTGTGGGATATACACATGCTATCTGTGATTGAATCAAGTTTGGGGATGCAGGACTAGAGAATGATTGAGCAATGATTTGCAGATGAGTGTTTGATCTAGGACGATTCAGGCAATACTTCACTAGGACAATAAATGTGACATTTGGTGTCAGGAGAGTAACATATCCAGGGAGGGAGACCTATTCAGACCTAAATATATAAGAGCAATGAACAGTATTTCTGCTGCCAAGAGTGCCCGCATATAAGTGTGCATAAAATGCGTAAGCAGTAATCCCTCATTACTGCTGCAGAAAAGACTCTCCCGCAGCTGCTGCAGCAAAAGAGGTGCCATGGATTTTAACCCTCAGGAATTAACCTATGTAAATGACTTCTGGGTAGCAGGAAAGATTTTTTTTTTTTTTTCGAAAAGCACTCAGCCCAGAAACATCTCTTTTCTTGCCAACCTTCTGGGTGATTTATACAAGTGTTCCCACTGAAGAGTGCAGAGAAGGAATTTTGCAGCAGAGTGTGGTTGTAAAACCAGAGGCAAAAGATGTACCCTGAAGTTGTAACAAGCGGACAGATGCAGTGAAAAGATCAGCTGGACTAAGACAAAGATATTTATTTAAGTTATAATAGTGCACTGATGAGACAGAATTAACAGCACCTTGGCTATGTGGTTCTTTTTACTTTTGCTTGTAAATAATAACAAACACATGCTTGTGTACTTACGGTTCATTACAGTAAAAATATTGTATAAATGGTTTTGCTAATGCCTAAGGCAGAATGCAAAAATGTCGACACATTTGTATTCTCACCGTCTCCGTCCCATCAGTGGTGCCTCCTACACTGTCTATGGCTAGGTCATATGACTTATATTGGTAAACGGGAAAATAACAAATATGAAACAGGCAAGCCTGAAAAGTGGGTGAGGGAGGCAGTTGCCCTGTTGCTGCTCTTAGAACTGCGGACAGTCATGTGAACAAATAAAAACCACCCAGTGGGAGAATGAGGGGCGGGCACTTATCCCGTCATCAGAGCCAACAGTGAGCTGAACTCCAGAAGATAGAGGAGTTGGCTGATCAGACACTGACTATAGATATGCGAGCAAGTCGCCCGAGACCCGCGAAAGCACTTCCCAGAGAAGCCCCAGCCCAAATAGTGACCTACCAAATTATGAGCTAAATTAGTAGTTAGCGCCTTTGAAGGTCTCTCCTTACCAAACTGTGAGCTAAATAAATGGCTCCTTTTATGCCACTAACCTTTGGGAAATTTTGCTATGCAGCATTAGATAATGGGTATAGTTCTTTAGACTATGGCTCATTTAATGTTCACAGCAACTCTATGAAATATTTTTTATTATCACTCTCATTTCATGCGCGAGAAAGCAGAGGCAGAGGGAATGAGAACATGGACCAGCTGTACAAAGGTTGTCAATAGAGTGTGTGAGATTGAGGTAGTCTGATTCCAGCATTCATACACCTAGCTCCTATATATGAACAAACATTAATTTAGATCTTAGAAACAACACAAGACACAACACTTGACTTCAAAAAATAGTTTATTTTGTGTTAAAACCCTCTACTATGCATAATGGATTGTTTTATGTAAGTACAATTGACATACAAAAAGGTGTACATATGTACTTAGTCTATACAGCTTAATGAGTTTGGCAATAAATTGTCCAGATTTGTCTATGTTGTTCCAAGTAGCAGGATTTCCTTCCTTTTTTTTCTCAAAGATTGAATAGTATTCTACTATGTATACATACCACTTTGAATTAGTCCTTTGGCGTGGCTCAAAAAAGTCTTGCATTTAAAGAAACTCCTCAGGGAAATTCTAGCCATGATAAAGTAGTAAGGGGGATATTTATGCACCTTTCTTAACTGTAAAACTGGACAAAAGAGATGAAACAGAAGGTTTCAGACACTGGACAATAGGCATCACAGGGCCATGATCCCTGAGATGAGGAAAACAAATAAGGTGAGCTTTACAATTGCAGTAACTTATAACCTACAGAGAGTTTCCAGGATAAAGCACAAGATAGAGAAAGCCGATGTGAGACTATAGCTATGCTGAAAAGCTATTGAGTGTTAGGGAGTTAGAAGACCAAGGCAGCTGGAATTTTCAGGGCAAAATGTGTGTGTGGGAGGAGGGGAGAGAAAAGACTTCAGTTATTTACAAAGGGAAACTTCAAGTCTTTGACTGAGTGATCGTCTGCTCACGCATGTCAGGAAATTACCTGAGGTCACAGAAAGAACCCTGGAAGGAAGTAGGTGGATTGTACAGGCCTGGTGAGAGCTAGTGTTCTCAGTAGCCAAAGTAGTAAGACCTCCTGGTATAATAGGCATGAAGTGTCCTCAGAGAGGCTTTGTTGGTCCAAAATAGCTCTAGGTTGAAGATTACTTGGAGTCTACACTGAGAACAAAACTTAAGAGCAAAACTTAGAGTAATTAAACTGATTCCAATAACTTAAGTGTATCCCAGAACAAAGTTTGGAAATAATTAAAGGAATATGACAAATCTAACATCCCCAGAATAAATTTCAAATGTCCCACATCCAGCAAAAATTACCAGGAAATTACCAGGAAGGGGTAGAAAAATACAGCCCATAAGAAAAATCAACAGAAGCACAGCCAAAATAATACTAAATCTTTTTCCAATGTAATGAACCCTAAAAATTGACAGATCGAAGAAGTTCAATATATGCTGAGTCAATGAAACAAAAGAAAGCCACACAAGGCGTCATTCAAGTTCAGAAATGAAGAGAAAAATCTTAAAGTGGCTAAATTTAAAAGACATGGTACATCAAGCAGGACAAAGACATGAATAACATCTTGTTAAAAATCATGCAAAGTAGAAGGCAACAGCATCATATTTTTATAATATGGAAGGAGAATAAAATTTGTCACCATAGGATTTAATGCCCAACAAAAACAGCTTTTAAGAAATAAATCAAAACCTCTGAGAGAAAAGCAACAAATCACCTATAAAGGTAAATCCATTAAAATAGCAGATTTCTCTACACAAATCTTAATGGTCAGGAGAGCTTGGAGTGAAGTGTTTCAAGCCTCCGAAAAAAAACAACTTCCAACTCAGAATAATATATCCTGGAAAACTGTATTTTAAAATTGATGGAGAAATAAGGTCTTTCCATGACAAAAGTCCCCTTAGGAAATTCATGACCACCAAACTAGCACTCCAAAAGATTCTCAAGAATATCCTAGAAAAAGATAATGCAGTCAACAATGCCAAAAAGCCTAATGGAACACACCAGGTAGGGTGAGCAGTTAAAGAGAAGGGGGGTGGGGAAGGAATCAGCAATAGGAAAGCAACACACTAACAGGAATAAGTCAATACCATTGAGTAATAACTCTTGATATGGATGGTCTCAACTCCCTAATTGAAAGACACAGATTGGCAGTTTGGATCAAAAACCAAAAGCAGTTAATATGCTGTGTATAAGAAATACATTTAATCCAAAAAGAAATCAATAGACTAAAAATCAAAGGATGGAAAATAATATTCTATGCAATGAGAATCTGAAAACAAGCAGGAGTAGAAATATATTTTCAGACCAAGTGGATTTCAAGGCAAAACAGATCAGAAAAGGTAAAGAAGGTAACTACATATTGGTTAAGAGAACAATTCAACAGAAAGAGATATCAACTAAAGTATATATGAACCAACTGCTGACGTACCCAACTTCATAAACACTACTGGACATAAAAGATCAGATAAACATCAACACAATTATAGTGGGGGAACTTAATACCTCACTATCACAAATAGACCAATCAACTAAACAAGCAAACAAAAAATCAACAAAGAAATATCAGAGTAGAATCACACCCTCAAACAAATGGACTTCGTAGGTAGCTACAGTGTGTTTCACTCAATAACAACAGACTATACATTCTTCCAGGTAGCACATGGAACCTTCTCCAAAATAGGCAGATTTCTGGTCTGTAAATCTTACTTAAATAGATACAGAAGAATCAAAATTATCCCATGCATATAATCAGATCATAGTACAATGAAACTAGAAATCAATGGCAAAAGAAACAACAGAAATTATGCAAATAATGAAGATCAAACAATACACTCTTAATTAATAGGTCACAAAAGAAATCAAGGAAGAAATTAGTTCCTAGAATCAAACAATAGTGCCATTACAACATACCAGAACTTATGGTACATATTGAAAACAGTCCCAAAAGGAAAGTTTATACCTGTTAATGCCCACATCAGAAAAACAGAGCAAGCCCAAATAAGTAACCTAATGATGCATTTCATGTTTCTAGAAAAATAAGAACAGTCTACACCCAAAGCTAGAAGGAAGGAAATTAAAATATCAGGTCAGAAATTAATGAAATTGAGACTTAAAAATGTAAAAAGAATCAATGAATTGAAGGGTTGGTTCTTTGAAAGAACAAACAGAATAGAAAAACCCTTAACCAATCATACAAAAAAAAGGAAAATCAAAAAAAAAAAAAAAGGAAAAAGATTCATATCAAAACAATTAGAAATGAAAAAAGTGAAATCACAATAGACACTGCTGAAATCCAGATTATTAGTAACTACTTCAAAAACCTGTACTCCAATAAATTGGAGAATCTAGAAGAAATAGATTCCTAGATACATATGAATTACAAAAATGGAACCAAGCAGATATAAACACCCTAAATAATCCCATAACAGGGAATGAAATAGAGGCACCAATAAGAAAACCTACCAAGAAAAGCCCCAGACCCTATGAATTCACCAGTGAATTCTACAAGAACTTCAGGCAAAATCTAATGCCAATACGCATCAAACTCTTTAATGAAATTGAAAGGGTAGGAGTACTGCTAAAATTATACCTGGAGCCTACCAATACCTTGATCCCATAACCAGACAAAGACTCAATTGAAAAAGAAAACTGGAGGCCAATCTTTTTAATGAACATAGATGAAAAGATTTCACATTTGCACCAACAAAATACTGACAAACAGAATACAACAAATCATCAAAAATATTGTACATTATGACCAAGTAGGCTTCATCACAGGGATGCAAGAATAGTTCAACATATACAAATCAATAAATGTAATACATAACATAAATTGAAGCAAGGACAAAAATCACATGATCATCAAATAGATACAGAAAAGGTCTTTATGAAATCCAGCATCCATTCAAGATAAAAACCCTGAAGAAATTAGGTATAGAAGGAACTTATCTCAATCTGATAAAAACCATTTATGATAAATTCACAGCTAAGATCATATTAAATGGGGAAAAAAAGAAAGCTGTTCCTCTGAAATTAGAAACAAAACAAAGATGTCCACTATCATCACTCTGTTCAATATAGTTCCTGAAACTTTAGCCAGACCATTTAGCCAAGAGAAAGAAATAAAAGGGATACATATAGGAAAGAAAGAAAGCAAAGTACCCTTTTTTGCAGATGACATGATCCTTTACATAGAAGACCCAAAACTTCCACTAAAAGACTCTAGAACTAATAAACAAATGGAGCAAGCAGGATAGAAAGTTGATAACATGAAAAACAAAAGTGTTCCTGTTCACCAATAATGACCCCTCTAAGAAAGAAATTAGGAAAACAATACCATTCACAATAGCGTAAAGAAAAATTAAATACAGTACCTAGGAAATAATCAAAGAAGTGAAAGACCTTTATTCTGAAAATTTTAGTACTCTGAAAAAGGAGATCAAAGAGGACATCAGAAAATGGAAGATACACCCAGTTCTTGGATAGATAAAACCATTATTGTCATAATGGCCCTATTAGCGAATCTCACATAGAGATTTAATGCAATCCCAATCAAAATGCCAACAGCATGCCTCACAGAAGTGGACAGAACAATTGTAAAGCCATATGGAACCAGAAGGCACTCAGAATAGCAAAAGCAATCCAAGGTAACAAGAGCAAAGTAGACGACTTAAAAATTTGGCATCTCAGCTCAGCGGTTAGAGTGCTTGCCTTGCAAGCACAAGGCCCCGAGTTCGAGCCCCGGCACCAAAAAACAACAACAACAACAACAACAACAACAAAAACAAAACCAAAAAACAGTGCTCTAAAATTTGGGATCTCAAGTTATATTATAAAGCTACAGTGATAAAGACAGAATGTTACTGGCAAAAAACCAAACAAACAAACAAAAAAAACAACAAAAAACAGACACAATGATCAATAGAACAGAATAGAGGATGCAGAAATAACTCTTGGCACCTTCAACCACCTGATCTTTACTCAGGGTCCAAAAATTTATGCTGGAGAAAAGATAGCCTCCGTAACAAATGGCGCTGGGAAAACTGACTAGTCACATGCAGAAGATTAAATCTAGACCCATATCTCTCACCATGTACTAAAATAAAACTAAGGTGGGTCAAAGATATAAATATTAAAACAGAATGATTAATCTTCTGGAAGATAAAACTCTTGAAGACATAAGCATAGACAAGCTATTTCCAAACAGAACTCCAATTGCACAAGAAATAACATCAAGAATCAACAAATGGGATCATATCAAATTAAAAAGCTTTTTCATAGCAAATGAAACAACCCACAGAGTGAAGAGATGACCTACAGAATGGGGAAAAAAATTACCACTATTCTTCAGACAGAGGACTAATATCTAGAATATATAAAGAACTAAAAATAAATTGCCAGGTACTCCTCAGAGGACTAATATCTAGACTATATAAAGAATTTAAAAAAATTAGACCCCCCCAAAAAAAGTAGTCAAAAAATGGGCAACTGAAATGAATATGCACTTCTCAGAAGAAGTATACATGGTCAATAAATGCGTGAAAAAATGTTCAGCATCTCTGGCCACTAGAGAAATGAAAATTAAAACAACACTGAGATTCTATTTTACTTCAGAAAGAATGGCCATTATCAAGAAATCAAATAATAGCAAGCGTTGGCAAAGCTGTGGAGGTGGAGGGGAGGAACCTTTCTACTCTATTGGTGGTAAACTAGTAGAAATACTATGGAAATCAGTAGGGAGATTCCTAAAAAAACTAATACTAGAAATGCCATTTGACCCAACTAATCTTCTAAGTATGTATATTCCCGAATGAGTTAAAGACATCATATTACACTGATACGTGCATAACTATGTTTATAGCAGCACAATTCATAACAGCTAAATCTTGGAAGTGGCCTACATGTTCACCAACAGATGAGTGGATAAAGAAAATGTGGTTTTATACACAGATGAGTAATACTCTTTAAAGAAGGCTAAATTGGAGTGATTTGTAGAAAAATGGATGTACCGTGAGACCATAATATAAAGTGAAATAAATCAGACACTCAGCTTAAATATTGCAGGGTTTCTCTTATATGGGAAATACAAAATATAAATAAATTAAAGGGCAAGATAAAAGGTAGAAAATAGAGAAAAGGCAGATAAATCTTTTGCAAATGGGAAGGAGTTGGAGGAAGAGGAAGGGGACATAAAAAGGAATAAGATGTGTCATGTACATGTGCTGCCACCTCCCCTTCATGAATGCAATCATTACATACTACAAACATGTATTAATAAAAATAAAAATTAGAAAGAGGAAAAAGAAACAAATCAAGTTGCATTTTCATATAAACGAAAGCAGAACAAATCAATCACCAAGAGACTTCATTGCAAGAAATATAAAACGAAGTTTGTGAAATGGAAGAAAAAGGATGGTGATCTACATGAAGGCATGAAAGACTGGAAATAATAAAGACATGAATAAATATAAAAGGCATTTTTCTCTTAAAAATTCTTTAAGAGAGATTATTTTAAAATAAGAATAATGTATTTTGTGATTAATAACATGTACAGAAATAAAATTCGGCACCACAATAGAACAACGGATGGGTGACATGCAAGTATAAAATACTCATGATATACATAGTGGCATAATATTTGAAGGTAAAGGTGACAAATCACAGAGATATGTTTTAAAATTGAGAAGTTTTATACAGGAGCTAGAAACTTAGAAGTTTTTAACTATCATGAAATGTAGTCACTAGAATTAATTTTCTATCTATTAGTCAATCAACAGTTTATCTTTGAACGTGGTTTTGTAAGCCACCCAATGTTAGCCCCTCACTGCTGAAGTCAGTCAGCCCAGAACGAATTAACTTCTGTAAACATGCCATCGAGTGCCAATCAATCAATGACAGTTTCACCTGAGTGACCATATTCTACAGGTAGTATCAACCTACTTATCCCTCTCCAAGTAAATCAGCGCCTGAGCTCCACTCTTCTCCAAGTATAAGACCAGTTGTCTGCTTTGCTCAGAGATACTGTACCTGATTAGCATGGCTCTTCCTATTATCTTTTTATTTGAGATTTTGAGTGATGTATCATTGTCCCTTGATAAGTCTAAGAACAATAGTAAAATGAAAGGAGACATAGCTAATAAGCTCATGGTGAACATAAAATAAAACTGTAAAAAATTCACTTATTATAGTAGAAGGCAAGAAAAAGTACGGAAGTGACAAACAAGCGGTGGGATAAATAGAAAACAAATTTCAAATGTATAAAGTCAAACATATCAATGTCCACATTCAATATAAATGATTTAAACAACTCAGTTAAAAGGAAGAGATTATCAGGTTGGGTTAAAAAATAGTCCCGATATATGCTATTTATAAGTAACCCACTTTAAAGACAGATATATTAAAAATAAAAACATAGACAGCTGGGCGTGGTGACATGTGTCTGTAATCTCAGCACTTGGGAGGCTGAGGCAGGAGGATCGCTTTGACTTTGAGGTCAGCTGGGGCTATATAGTGAGTTCAAAGTCAGCCTGGAGTACAAAGTGAGACCCTGTCTCAAAAAAAACAAAAATAAATAAATAAATGCATAAGTAAAAATGTAAATATATACATTGTAGATAATATAAATAAAAGCATTGTTTTTAAAAAGGTAGAGTGAATATATTAATATGAGATAAAGTAAATTTTAGAATAAGGAATCTTACCAATGATAATGATAAATTGATCAATTCAAGAAGAAGATGTAATTCCAGCTATGCATTTGTAAAATAACAAAGATTCAAAATACATGGTAGAACTGAAATGAGATGGAAAATTCATAATTATAGTTGGAGATTTCAACATTACTCTCTCAATAATTGACAGTAGAAGTCTACAGAAAACCAGAAAAGGTATAGAAAACTTTGCAGACTGTATAAAAATTGAAGTGGAAAATCTAAAGACATCTTTAAAAAGCTAGTAAAACTTATAAGTGAGTTTAGCAAGGCCACAGGAGTCAAGGTCAATATCGATTCTGTCTATAACTTAAAAAACCAATTGTGTTTCTATTTAAAATCAATGTTCATTATTCATAGATTCTAAATTTGTGAATTTGTCTACTCACTAAAATGAATTTGCAAATTCCAAATCTACACTGGCGGCATCCTCACAGTTATTTCTGGGCATGTGCATCTTCCGAAGCTTCCGCTCCCTGAAGAGGGTGTGAAGGGTGATGCTTCGTTGGCTTGTTTCAATCCTCATGCTATAAACAAGTCATCTTTTTGTGGTCTATGTAATGTCACCATTTTGCATTTGTGTTTGGTGATTTTGTTATTTTTAGTGTCCCCAATCATAGTGCTGAATGTTGTCGAGTGCTCTTAGGTGTAAGGTGTGTTTTACAAAGAAAATATCTGTGTCACGTAAGTTTTGTTCAGGCAGGTACTGTTAGCTGTGAATTCAATGTTAATGAACCAACATAATAAGTGAAATAAAGTGTTTTAAAACAGAAATGCACATAAAACAACGTTACGTATTGATTAGTTGATGAAAACATGACCACAGGCTTGTAGAAACTTAACTTTGTTTTTTCCCAATGAATAAAGGTCAGTATTTGCTAATTTAGTGTTTGCAGAGACTTTTTAGTACATAATTACCATGAATAATGACAATTGACTGTAATTTCAATCAACAATTAGGAATTTAAATTTAATAAAGTGACATTTATGATAGCATTAAAAACGTGTAATATTTTGTATTAGTCATTTTGCTGTAGCTGGGATATAATCCCGAATCCCTGCAAATTAAAGGAAGGAAGAGAGGTTTATTTTGGCCCAAGGTTTCAGTGTTCAGCCCATGCATGGTGAGCTGGCTCCAAGGCAGAATCAGCATGGCAGACGGACATGGCAAAGCGAAGCTGCTCAACTCATGACAGCCAGGGAACAAGAGAGGAGGGCGGGACCGGAGAGGGAGGTACACCTTCCAAAGGCACGTGCCTCAGTGACACACCTCTTCCAACCATCTCCTAACAGCACATTTAGCTATGAAATCATCAATAGATCAGTCTGTCACGGGGGGTCTCCATGATCAGATCATCTTCAAGAAATCCCACCGGTAAACGTGAAACTTTTGGTGGGCTTTCTAGATCTAAACCATAATACACTAAGAAATACATTTAGCAAAATACATACTAGAATGCTACACTAACAATTTTAAAACATTGTTGTAAGAAATTTAAAAAGACCTACACAAATAGATATACCATGCTCATGAATTGGATGAATCAATGCTGTTAAGATGTCAAAATACTAGTGGAATCCTGATAGACACTGACAAGTTGATTCTGAAATTTATGCAGAAATTTAAAAGAGTTGATTAGACAAAACCAATTTTGAAAATAAAGAACAAAGTTGGAAGACTTACAATATCTGATTTAAAGAGTCACTAGAAAGTTAAAATCATGAAAGTGGTGTGATTTGGGCATAAAAGAAATCATTACAGTAGGCAGGTCTACTGTATAGATCAAAGAAAAGAATAGAGGGTCTAAAATTAATTTTTCTAATATGCTTTTCCAATTCTTGACAGGATACCAAGGTAATTCAGTAGGAAAATGCAATCTTTCAACAAATATGCTGGTATAAGTGGAAATATATATGCAAAAAGAACCCCTCAGGTGCAATGCAGTAAAGAGTTACTGTATGAATGGATAGTTAGAAACAAGCTTTAGGATTTTTGGACCCTTATAAAACAATGTCTGGAAGAGGTCTCTTCATGGTATCTTTCAACTCTGAGGTAAAATTTCTATACCTTAAAATCTGAGATGACTTGTATTTCTGATTAGAGTTACTAAGTACGTTTTGTAATACTTATGACACTGTTTGGATTTGGGTTGAAGACCTGTCCCTCTGGCACTTAAACAGCTAGTCTCCCCACACATGCCTATGATAGAGAATGTAGAAGAGATACCCAACTATAGTTTGAAGATACTTAACTTTCACAAGAGACTCGTGAATAGAAAAGGGAAATATGTTGAAGGCACAAGAGAGAAATCCATTTCATATTTCATCAGTTATAAGTTCTGGATTTAGTACACACAGCTTGTTTGATTCCCTATTACCATATTAGCAATAGAAACTTCAAATATTTTGTAACATTTTTCTTCTTGACTTTTTTGTTTAATCCTTAGACATGATTTTTGGCATTTTTTATTGTGGTAAAATATAAAACAAAATTTACAGTTTTAAATCTTTTCCTGCAAGCCCCCAGTAAATTCCAGTTTACTTTACGTGTTTATGAATTTACTTGTTCTAGACATTTCATATCAATGGAATCATACATTTGCCCTTTTGTATCTGGTTTATTTCACTTATCATAATGTCTTCAAGATTCATCAGTTTGTAGCATGTGTCAGACTTCCCTTCCTTTTTATGTCAGTGATATTTTATTGTATGTATGCACCACATTTCACTTATTCATTCATCTGCTGGTGGGCACTCGAGTTATTTTCACCTTTTGAGTATTGTGACGAATACTGCAATGAAACGTTGATGACCAAGTATCTGTTCAAATTCTTGCTTTTTGTTATTTTGTGCATATTTCTAAGAATGGAACTGCTGGATTGTGTGGTGACAAGATGATTTTTCAAAAGCATAAGTAAGAGATAACAATTACAATCAATAAGAATTAAAATATAGAGATTATATTGAAGAAAGGAAAAAAATACTCATTAGTAATAGTTTTTTAAGTCTTGTTCTGTGCTTCCTACCTTGCATCACACAATATTCAGATATGGAGTTATATGTGGTATATATGGTACCTGAAAGTAATTTTTGTGACTGCCTTCTTTTTTTTTTTTTTTTTTTTGGTGCTGGAGATTGAACTCAGGGCCTTGCGCTTGCTCAGCAAGCACTCTAAGGGCTGAGCTAAATCCCCAGCCTTGATTACCTTCTTTTTATAGTTTATACCCCATTCTATATGCTTAGTTGTGAGACGATTGCTTTTCTAAGCGGAAAGAGTCAAAGGAAATCATAGATCAGATAGCTTCAGAGTAGTGTGCACCTCCTGATTTGCCAAGGGGTTCCTGTTTTCAGCACAGAAATTCCCAGTCTGAGAAACCTCTCATTTCTAGAGACACTGAGATGCAGTAAATCACCCTACTTAAGGGTCTACCAGTATGTGTACTCTTTTACATAAGGTCAATTTTGTTATTGTTGCTGATGTTGACCATGGTAATTAGAAAACTCTGCTGAGGCCTCATTTTTCTCCCTT
Source organism: Hystrix cristata (assembly GCA_004026905.1). Taxonomy (NCBI): domain Eukaryota; kingdom Metazoa; phylum Chordata; class Mammalia; order Rodentia; family Hystricidae; genus Hystrix; species Hystrix cristata. Next base: position 71,959 of record PVJO010001113.1, read on the forward strand.
GTAAAAATGGATTTTTTTTTATAAGTTCTAAGTAGGTATTCTGAGAAAAATAGTGTGTGGAAGTATTTTCAAAAAGTAAAAGCATTAGCAAAAATATTTGGTGAAAATGTCTTAGAGGAATGTGTGCATAGCATCTCCACATAACACCTAAATCTCATTTTTTGTCAACAATCTCAAAAGATTTTTTAAATCAAACTTTTTTTCCTCAAGTAGCTGGTAGGCAGGAAAACTTATTTAATTTTTTTCTCCTTTCCACCTTCATCTTTCAAAAGTCAAATGGCTAGGCCTTAGATTGTAGAAAGAATCGCAAGACCAAAACATACTTCACAGGAATCTAGTAAGTTGTATGGGGGAAGTTGCCTTAGGCAATGTACTGTCCTTAGTTTTCTGTAGGAAAAGAACCGATGACAGACAAATCTCAGAATTTCCAGACATGATAGAAGATTACAATATTTACAGGCCACTGTAAGGGAAACACACGATCTGTGTATATTATATAATAATGTCAGCCGAGTCTATGGCAAGTACAACTTGTAATCAAATGCGTGTGAAATATGTAAGGACTATAAAAAGCTTTGCAGTGACTTAGAGTGGACAAAGCATTTATGAAAATCTTTCAGTTTTAGGAACAGTTTGTGTTTTATAATCACAGATCACACTCTTCATCGTTTGAGTGAATCATACTAATATCTTTTGGGCTGAAATCATGGAATATTAAAAAGTGGAATTCAAAGATCATCTTGTCTAAGACACTGAACTTCTTGTAGGAAATAACAAGTTAAATAAATGCTTAAAATGTCAGTTCTTAACAAATGTTGGTTCTAACCTTGAATTGAAAAAACAGATCTAGAATGAGATGATATTTGGGTAAATAAAACAATGTTACTTGGTAATTGACACAGGAGGACATCAGCATGGTGGAAAAATTCTCCAATGAGACAGCGATGTAGGTTTTCAGTATTTTTCCCAAAGGGTCACAAAGACCAATGGAAAGATAGCAACTGGATGTTTGGTGTGAATGATGACATAGCAGAGACACTCGTGAAAGCAGTTCTTCCCGAATAATCCACTGGAAAATAATTTTCCAGCCTTACTTATGATTCAGCTTCATGAGCCTCTTGTTTTCTATTAAAAACTCTGATTATAGTAGGAAGCCTTTATTAAGCATCCACTGTGTCCCAGGAGCATTGTCATTTTTAATCCTCATGACACTCAAGATAGATAATTTCACTGCCATTAACAGGTAAGATAACTAGTATTCTGACAAGCTAAATACCTTGCCTAAGATATCCAGAGGAGGCTTACTAAGATTTTAATATGGACTTGTTTTTCCTTCCTGGTTTAACTTTGAAGATCTGCTTTAAGAAGAATACTCTGCAGAAATCTAAATATAAACCAAGATAAATTAAGAACCTGTTATTCGTATTATAAAATAACACTTACTTTACAAACAACATTTCTTGAATTATCAAGATTTCTTTAAATTATAGTTTCCTTGGCAGGTTTTGTTTATTTGTCATTAGTTACTTTACATTAGTTATGGAGAATCTGGGGAACCACTACCAAATGCCAATCAAGTAGAAAGAAAGGTAAATAATTTCTAAAAAATAAAATAAACCACTAGGAAGATACAACTAAATATATTCATTTTTTTCAAAAAATACATAAATCTTAGAAGTGGATGTTTGTGCTAGATTTTCATCCTAGTTAGTTAGGAGATGAATTTTACAAGTTCTGGATTTAAAAGAACCCTATCAGATGTTGTTAAGAGATTCACTGAGCTGAACTGAAAACAGGAGACAAGATTCTTATTCAGGAAAATGGGCAGACCAGGTAAGTAAATAGTTTATCCCATATGCTGCAAATTAAGAGATGTTGCTAAAACCCCACCCAAAATGTTACGACAGTCTATCAGGATATTCAAATTTAAAGATTCCCCTGCCTCCCTTTTAAATTATTTCTATTTCAGATGTAACATATGGAGGACTCAAGTAAAACGCAAGAGGCACTCTGATTAGAACCATAGAAAGTGGTGTAACATCATAAAACAAGAGTTGTTTGAAGAAGGTGTGACAGAGTCCACAGAAGCATATTTTGAGTAAATAAAAATTAGCTTTCTTGAAGAGGATTCTACGGAACGAGAAAGTGACAAGAAGAGATGAAAATCATGTGAAGGGAAATTGAAAAATAAGCTTCTGTTTTAATAAGTCCCTATGATTAGATAATAAGATATTTGCATGATTAAACAGCACCCAACCACTGTGACATTATACTGATTCAGGAAAGCAGCTTTTCCTGTATACTCCATTTAAAACAATTTTCTAGCTTTACTTCTTCAGCTTCATCAATCTCTCATTTTGTATTGTCACTGCATTTTAAATCTAAGCCTTTGATTTTACCACCATATTTGTCTTAAGCACGTCTCCTCCCTCCTTTTGAAATAGGCTTCTCCACATTTTGATTGCTCTGGCGCTACAAGAGCCTTTAATAAGTTTCTTTCATAACAATAACAACAATAATGGCACCTGCTGTTCATGGGATTCATTTTTGCTAGAATATGCTGTATGATTTATTTTTATTTAATTCTCAAACAACCTAATGAGGAAACTTAGGTTTAGATTTGTGCAGGTTACACAGATCCAAGTGATAGAGTTAGAATTATAAGACAAGGTTCTGCCTGACTTCTGTCTTTGATCTTAACCACTGCATAGCACCTGCTGTGTCTGTAAGTTTTAAGGCTGTGACTGTACCCAAGACCATGGGATTTGGTTGGAGAAGGAGCACTCACTCAATGAGACTTTAGACTCTGTCATGTGATCGCTTTGCAGTAACTATTTGGTCCTTTTACCTTCTTATATATGACTTTTAAATCCCTGATTATTCTCAGAAGATATTTGGAAGAGTAGATATACAGCTATTATTTTAATCTCGAAGTTAGGTAAAAAGAAGGGAAGTAGTCAAAGATTAAATGACTTGCCAAAAGAATAGAATTAGATGGAATTGTGAACCCGCCTCTGGGCCAGGCTCTGCAGGGGAGAGAAAGCAAGCCAGATGGGGTAATTGCCCTCATTCTGGGGTTTCCGGTCTAACAAGATTCAGAGCTAGAACTTCTGGGGCCCCCTTCCTTCCCACACTGTTTTTTCCCACTTTAATTTTTACCTCAGAAGAAAGGTGTTATCTGGTTTATTTGAGAGTGTTTTGGGATTACCCTGGGAAAGCTACCGTGTGAAACCTGTATGGAGCAGTGAACTGAGATTCATGTTTCCGTAATGGATGGAAAGAAAAGCAACAAAACAACTCATTATGTTAGATGTGATTTTTAATTCTCCTTAAAAAATAAAGCAAATAGCATGATAGTTTGGCAGCTTTTTGACAGCACCCACATTTGATTTGATGAGATGTGTGCTCCTGTTTGAGATGTGTCCAAAAGAGGGCAGACAGATGGAAGGCTTTTATGAGAGGGGGAAAAATCCTGGTTAGCATGAGCCTGGAATTCTTAATTTGCTTTTAATTTCTTTCTCATAAAAAGCAATAAATAGGTCTTAACAGATGGGCTAAACATTGAGTTAAAAGCATTCCTTAAAAAATTACAAGCAATGAGTGCATTACAGAGATGTACAGAGTTCGAATACATGCACATCATAGCAAACTACACAGGGTGAGGCTAGCAACACAGAAACTTTCTGAGAAAGGTTTGGAGAAACAAGTGTAGACTCAGAGTTAGAAAGCAATCAGCTATAACCCTCCAGCAAAACTTTTCAAACTGTGAGTCGTGATCCATGAATAGGTCATGAAATCAATTTAATCAGTTGTGACCAGAATTTGGAAAAAAAATGGTAGTGGTGGTAGTGATGGTGAGGAGAGGAAGAGGAACTATTCAGAGTTTTACATGTGTGGTAAGAATAATTACTGTTTCATGGTGGTTTGTTTCCATTTACAATGTACCCTGGGTCGTGATGTATTTCTTATTATATATCATAGTTTAAATATATATATATTTAAAATAAGTATCTTATAAATGTTGTTCTGGAATATAACTAATCCAGTTATATTACAACCTGAATCCATTCATGAATAACCACACTTTATTATGTTGTGTTAACACTTGAGTTGTGCTTCTAAGTATGTCAAATATAGTGAAGGAAATTCTAGTTGCGGTGGTCTGTGCCAATATCCTCCTTGCCAGATGTCTCTGGCAAGGCTGCCTGGGGCAGACTCAGGAGGATTGTAACTACTGGCATGAGATGAATACCCAGAGAGCAGGTGATTTTTTGTCTTTGTTTTGTGGACCCAACTCACAGAGACACTATTTTCAGATATAAGAGGATGGTATAATTAGGGATGTGAAAGGAAGCAAGAGACCTAAAAGCAAAAATGGTAAAGAACAGCTTGTTTCCTTATAAATAATTCTTAATGAAAATAATAATAGTAGTCCATCATTTATTGAATAGTTACTATATAATACTATTGTGTTAAAGTTTTACATGAATTATCTTGCAACAATCCTCAGAGACAGGCACTATTATCACCATTTTATAGAGGAGGAAATGCACACTCAGAGATATAGGAAAATTTGCCAGAACACACTCAGCAAGTAGAGGTATGACCAGAACTTAAATTTAGGGTTACCACCAAAGTCGGAACCCTTCCTAACTCTGTATACTGCTGCTTTGGTTGCTTACATCATTCATGCCTGAATTTAAAATTGTTATCTCTCACCAGGATAGACAACAAGGACTTAGCTCTATAATTTTTTCTCAAATCTCTTTTATTCTGCCCTTTGCCACACTTAGTCCATCGGCTCTCTGGTCAAAATTTGGGATAAACCATATCCATCTACTTCTCCCTGTTTCTTTCACTTTCACCCTAATCCAAGCCACTACCTGTCGTCCATTGTAGGCTGTAGTATGCTCTCCTAACTGTTCTCCCAGCTTTCATTCAGACTGCCCTCCCATTGACTCTCCACACCATAACTAAAGGAATCTTTTAAAAATGTAAATCAGAATCATCACTCTTCTGCCTAAAATCCATTACTAATTTTCTTCTGAACATAGAATAAAATCTAAATTCTTTAGCATGCTAGGACTACACACACTGGCCCTTGTCTCCTTCTCCAGCTTCATCTCCTGCTGTCTTTCCATACACTCTGACTTGGCGCAGCCTCAGGACCTTGAATCTGCTCTGCTCTTTGCTTGAAGAGCGCTTTGCCTAGATTTTAGCAAAGCTGACTTTTTCTACACAAGATTCTCAGGTCCATGTAGATAAGGCTGTGTTCTCTGACCCACCCTCTTTTTTGCCCTTCTCACACTAGTTGCCTCAGCTTTACCATTCTGTAGTGCTTACATGATCTGAAACTACTTATTTGCTTACTTATTTGTGGTTTATCACCTCCTTAAGCACCAAAGTACTGTGACTTTGTCTGTGTTGCTCTTGGCTGTGTCCCTAGCCTTCAAAATATCACCAGCCTGACAATAGTATGCATTAAAAATACCTTCAATGAATGAATGAATGAATGGATGGATGATATTGTTTCAGGATTTTTCAAAGTTAAGTACCGTGGGATGATTACAAGTGCGTCACCTCACATATTTAACATCTTTGCACTGAGAACATTTAAAATATTTAATAATTTAAAAATATACAATCCCTTATTATTAACTATGGTCATCATACTGCACAGTAGATCTTAAAAACTTATTCTTCTTGTATAACTGAAACTTCATATCTTTTGATCCTCTCCCCATCCCCACCACCCCAGTCTCTGATAATCTCCATTCTATGCTCTACTTCTATAGGTTTGACTTCAGATTCTACATATAGGTGAGGTCAGACAGTATTTGTGTTCCTGTGCCTGGCTATTTCACTAAGCACAACAAGCTCCTCCTGTTCTTTTTTCTTCCTCCCCCATCCTTCTGACCCTCTCTCTTCCTCCTCTCCCCTCCTCTTCCTTCTTTTTCCCTCCTCTTCCTCCTCTCTTCTCTTTCTTCTTCCCCTACATCTCCCCACTTCTTGGTTGCCATTAGGTGAGTAGTTTTGCTCTACCCCACGCTCCCTGCCCTGATGTTTTGCCTTGCCACTGGCTCAACATGATGGGGCTAAGTAACCATTGACTAGGACCTCTGAAACTGTGAGCCAAAATAAATCTTTCCTCCTTAAAGTTTCTTTTCCTCAGGTATTTTGTCACAGTGATGGGAAACTAACTTGTTTGTTGATAGACACTTAGGTTGATTCCATATCTTACCAAAGGCTCATGCTCTCAGAGTAAAAACTACACAAAATATAAATAGAGTGAAGCTAGGATATTCTCCTTGTCCTGCCAGTTGGATGTGACATTTTGTAACCACAGTCCTCTTTGGACTTCAGGCCACAGAGCTCCTATAGTTTCCTTAGTTACTGCCATCTTTGCTTCCCCTTCTTCACAAAACCTGTCTCTATGACCTTCATAAACTTGAAAATGCTCATAATTTCATGGCAGAAAACCAGAGTTCATGACCTCCCTGAATTATCTGTAAAGATAAAAATAAATCTACCTGGTAGGAATGTTTTGAATCTTAAATAAGAAAGTGTATATGAAAAACAACTATTTGCTAGCATGATTATCAGTCTCTTCAGGTACTTTGGAGGAATGAGAAGTGAGTGTGGATGTGCTTCTTGTTAATTTGAAGCTTAGGAAAATGCCTTCATCCTCCATATTATTCATCAGATATCAGGACATCATTCTCAGGCTTCATTTCTCTTTATTTCCATATCCAATTGCCTTGAGGTTTCTATTAATACTTCTTCCTTTCAATAAAGTGGGGGTAACCTTCTTTTCAATCTTATTATGATTTGAGGTCTGATGAGAAGCTCAAGAACTTGATTGGATGAGCTGACATGCCGGGAGCACAGAGATCTTTTTAAAATATTAGTTTCCTTCCTTATCCCGAGGAAAATTCGTTATTACTTTTCCCCAAGTCTCCCCTGCCTTTCGTGCCATGCACAGTATCCTGTGCTGTGCAGAGGAGGGCATTTTCTTGGATTGTCAACTCTCAGTTGCTACCACCTTTTGGCATTGACGCAGAATGAAGGCGCAAATCCACCTATGATTTTCCCCTCACCTTCTGCATGTGATTGAAATAGTTGCTGAAACCTTGTAGGATTCCACCAGGCACCTCCGTATGCGGCCTCCCACTTAAGTCCTAACTGGCTGAAGTTGTGTATTGTTACCAAACCAGTCTCACAGGCCTAGAGTCTTCCTTCATCAGGAGAAGCACTTAGATTTTTACTGGCTTGCTGTGTACTTTTGCTGCCAATAAACCACCTTAGTTTATTACGATTTTTTTTAATAAACTTAATTTCCCCATTCTTTCTTCCTTCCTTATCTAATTATTTACTAGCTGGACTACTGCAACGGCCACTAAGTGGTTTTCTTGCCTTTAATCTCACACCCCTACAATCTAACTCGTTGTTTTTTGTTATTATCTCATCCCCTCAGGGCCATCTCCCAACTTTCACAGCAACAATTAGGTAGTCTGGGAAACAAATTAAAGCCAGAGCGATGGAGCTGGTGAGGCATGGCTCCTCCCTTTCTTATTCATCTCTGAGGAGCTCCTGTAAGTGTGCTAACTGTGGACCAAATAAGAGGGTAGTGGCCCCGCAGACCAATTCCATCTCCGACTGTGTATTAAATTGCTGGTTACTCTGGTCAGCTCTTATTGTGTTTCTGAGCCTTAGTGAACTCATGCAAGACAATGACAATAGTTGTGGTCAAAATTTCTTTTAAATTTACTGTGTGCCAGGCACGGCTATAAGAGCTTTACATATATCTACTTTTCTTTCCTGTAGTCTTTTAAAGCAAATTCTATTGTTTGCATTTTACACATTACAAAAATGAGACACAGAGAAGTTAAGGATTTGTTCCAAAGGCACGCAGCTAAGGAAGTGTTGGGGCCGTGATTCAAACCCGGCTTCACTGTCTGTACTTGGATGTTGTAAAAAGGTTGAGCTTCCGGGGGTCTCTCTGGCTCTAAAAACTTCATTGCTAGGGAAGGCTGCTGATTCCCCTGACAAACAACAGAGGGTAGGAACAGAATTATGCTAAGGTGTGACACTGTAGCCAGTACAGTTCATCCTCAGGCCGAGAACACTGTCTAAATATAGAAGCTCCCTTACCATTGGAAGGTCTGAATAAACTGGGTTAGTTGCTGGGCAAGGTGCTAGAGGCAGAGCAAGCAGAGAGGTGTGCCAGCTGTGCCGCAGCACTGCATAACAATGTAGGGCAAGATGCCTCCCCGAGCTGGGCCCTGCTTGCATCACGGCTTTCATTGCATGTCCTTTAGAGGGATTATATAATGCTGATTAAGGTAGATTACTCTATGAATCAATCTGCCTCTTACAGAAACAAGGGCATTTCGCCAGAGCCTCTTCCACCAGGGTGGCGATTTCATGCCTTTAGGTTGATTGCCTTCCATTTGTTTTCGGTGGTGAGGGAAACTCTGGCCTGTGTCTGATCCATGTGCAGTGGGACTGTTTTTGGACATGCCTACTTTCCAACAATGTTAACTGTCTCTTCTGACTTAATCTTGGGAAGATGTTTCCAGATGCTTTACATACAGTCATGAGTTGTGTTGTATCCCCCAAAAGATGTTTAAGTCTTATACCTTGGAACCTGTCAAGAGTGACTTTATTGGGAAATAGGGTTTTGCAAATGTAATCAAGTTACAATGACAACATACTGGATTAGGATGTACCCGAATCCTGTAATCGGTGTCCTTATAACAAGAGGCAACTGGATGCAAATCCACTGATGCGTGAGGAGAAGGCCATCCGAGGATTGGAGTGATGTCTCTACAAGACAAGGGATGTGGAGGATTGTGAGCAAACACTAGAAGCTAGAACGAGGCAAGAAAAACTTCTTCCCTAGAACCTTACGAGAGAGCACAACCCTGCTGACACTTTGATTGCAGATTCTGAGCCTCCAGAACTGTGAGAGAAGTGATGATGTAGGGGCTGAGGGAAGACACTGTTCCAAAACTTATTACACGGAAGAGACAGAACAATCGCTAAAGCAATAAACTCAGGTCACGTACTGCTGACTGCTGGAGTTAGGTGAAGACTAAGTTCTTATTGTTTAGTATGGCAATTTGGGGGTGATTAATAAGTAACCTTGACCGAAACAGTTTAGGTATAGGTGGAACAAAATCCTGATGGCTGTAGATTTAAAAAAATGGTAGGAAGCAAAGCAGAGTACAAACCCTTTGAAGGATTTTTTTTTTTTTTCCTGCTAATGGGACAGAAAAATTGTGTGGTAGCTGCAGGGTAATTTGATGTCAAGGGAGAGGGAGGTTTGTTTGTTTGTTTACTTATTAGGAGAGGAAATACTAAAGTATGAAGGAGGAGAATTATGTGTGGGGCAGAATGGAGAGTTGCTGTGGTGTTGTCCTTGAGTCCGAGAGGGACATTTGATCGGGGAGCTAGGGGAGGGGTGAGCCTTGGTAAGGCGCACGGAGCGGATTCGTTGTCACGGGAGGAAAGGCAGAATATATGAGTACAGACACTGGTAGGCTGTTTGTTATACAAGTGAGAGCTCATGGGATTTTGCTCTGATTGCTATTTTCTCTATTTTCTCAGCAATGTGGGAAGCAAGGTCATTAGCTAAGAGTGAGGAGGGGGAAGAGGTGTGACATCCAGGGGAGCAAGAGAGTGAATGCACTGCAAGAAATGCAGTAGGATTTCCAGGTGGCATTGTATAAAACTATAAGAGATTATTTTGATGAACAGAAACAAAGACTGGGAAATTCCATACATTTTGACAACCCCCCACCGTGGAAACTATACTGCAGGCTTTGGGGTACAAAGAAGAATTCTGACATCCAGGAGTTTAAAATCAAGTGTAAGCAACAAATAATAAACACATGAAGGGTTCAAATCATAATTTAAGACAATAGAAGAGATGTATGTGACAAGAGAGCACATAAAACTGCTGAATATGTTTAGAGAGTTCAGAGGAGGGAGAGAAGTGATCTAGAAGTGAAGTGACGGTGGAGCCTGTTAGAAAAGATAAATCCAGAGATGGACAAGTGAGGATAAACAAAATAATAGAAACGAAGGCCAAAGCCCAAAAGGATCACCAAGCAGGACTGCCAGATTAAAATGCAGGACACTCAGTCTCAGGTTGAACTTCAGATAAATAATTTTTAGGATAAATACGCCCCATATATACTTATCTGAAATAAAATTTAACTGAGTGACCTGTAGTTTTGTTTACTACGTCTGGCGACCATACCACCAAAGTGAAGTGTAAATTAAAAGATTGAAAATGGTTTCCAGTGGTGGCAGATGCTTCAGTAAAGCCACAGAAATGAAGTTTTGCCACCACTGTACGTGTTTGACAAAGCCATGAAGGCAGAAGCCCAAGCACCAGATATGGATACCTCAGGAGAGAGGCTTGGCCGGAAGAAAGGAGAGAAATGCACAGTGAGAGGCCAAATGATGAGATGGATCCGGGGCTGTGGTCTCACAGTCACTGCGATGTTGTATGCATTCAGATAACGTGGGAACAACAAAGATCTCATCTTTAAGAGGTTCTGTAAAGGCCAGCCATTGGCTAAACAATGAGGTCACAGTTTAGCTGGCTTTATTTTTTATTTTCGTTTTTTTTTTCAGGCAGGGTCTCACTATGAGTTCAAGGCTGTCCCTGAACTCACTATGTAGTCCAGGCTGGCCTCATACTCTCGGCGATCCTCCTGGTAATCCCTCCAGAGTGTTGGGATTACAGGTGTGCACCACCACGCCTTGCAATCTGACCTTATCACTCAGGGTTCCAGGATTCCCTATTGAGGAACAAGACAAGGGAAGAATACACATTATTGTAAGTCAAAATTCAAGAGGAAAAAAAGGATAGAAATCCTACCATTGTCAAGATACTTGTTTTTATTCAATAGTAGACCCAATTCAGATACTCTTAGAATGAAATCAGGTTATGAATTTCAGAGTATAAATCACTTAGAAGAACGCATTATTTCACCTAGCACATTCTTTTTCTTCAACTGGGCAGATGGCAGTATCAAAGAGACTCCATGAAACCCAACCAAGCACAGCTGTGAAAAAGGCAATGGCAGAACTTTTCCTGCCCAGCAGCTAGAGTTAGGGAACTTGGTCACTGGGGACGGCAAGGCCAAGGGCTGTGAACTCGAGGATGAAATGTCATGATGACGGGACATGTGCTTCTCTAGAAATATTTTATCCGAAGTCCTATAGTATCATTATAGAATATTTATTGCTGAAATGCCTGCTCCCAGGAAGAAAAGGCGACAGCTTTTGGAAGGGATTTTTAAGAATGAGGGTTAACACAGTGACCTTTGACAGTAACTGCTAATGGATTAGGGTCAGGGACAGCTCAGTGCTCACAGATCTTAAAAATATTGTCATCTACCTTTTTCACTGAATGGAGTGTTCATCTTGCCAGTTCCTACAGTTAATTAGATTGTTAACTCTATCTATTTATAGCAGCAAACCCTTCACTGGCATATAGCAAATGCTGATTATTAATCAGGGGCCTCTACTGACTCAGGGTGGAATGAAATGTAATTATTCAAATTAGATTTAGGCCAAGGTCCAGTAACCTCACAGATATCACCCTGATCTTGCAAGCACTAGTTTCCGTAAGCTATGACTCTGGAAGATGTAGAGAATCCAGTTTTGGGGAGGTTTGGGGTGAATAATGACCCTGAGCTAGGCATCCCCCGGTGCCCTTAACAGGATTGCACTGTCTTCTATAAATGGACCTGTGCACCTGCCAGCTCCTGACTCAAAATCAGCATGACTGAATAAATCATTATACGGAGTAGTTATGGATGTAGAATTTTAATAGCAAATCAATGAAAGTTAATTTTCATGGATGCCATTAGGGAGAATGTTCACCAAGCCCGTCTCCTGTCGTATATCACATTGCTTTATACATTGCGAGAAAAGCTAAGATCTTGTGGCGGTGACTTTAACAAAATACAGACATTGGAGCAGCCCCATTCTCTGTCTAGATTTGATCAAGTGCCCTCCCAGCAGTTCCTCATTTAGGTGTTCAGTGGGGAATAAGGATGGCCTCAGGGTGGGATGGCTGGAGGAAGAAAACTCAAGGCATTCTCGGGGTGGTCTGCAGCTGCTCTGAAGTGCGGTCGCTTGCCTCAGACACCACCGCTGCGCTCTCCTCTGTGCGCTCCCCACTGCCTCTTGGGTTAGAAATGTGTTACTCTGAGCTCCTGCTGTGTTTGGGCCCTTTCTTTTTTTGGTAGAATCAAGTCTTTGGCACTTAAATTTCTTTTCATTTGAGGTTCTGAAATCTAGAGAGTGTTTTTAGCTTCTTGGTAGGGGTGGAGGAGAATAGTGCTTTAACTGTATTGTCATTTACCTGGTGTTTGTCTTAGATGGCTTTTTTTTTCTTTTTTGTTCCAAGTACCAGAAACCATTTCAAGCAAACTTGAGCAAAAATGGAGGCTCTGTTAAGTGGGCACAGTGGTATCTAGCCAGGGACAGGATGTTCAGCTGGGACTTGGAAAGATCCATCCTAGGACTTGGAGAGCTTCACACTCCTTGGGACATTAGTTGTCCTGTCCCTGCTGTAGTCTTGAGTATCTTCTCCCTTCTTTCCCCGGCAGACCAACTCTCTCTGCTTAGCTTGTGTGTTGCTCATCACGGATGCCTTTAAATAGAACACTCAATCTTTCAGGGTTAAAATGTTCATATTCTAGCTTCCATAGCTTCCTTAATCCCTTTGTTTTAAAAAATAAGTATATATATATATCATTTAAAAAATTGAGGTATGTCATACAAGTTCATCTTTTAAAGTGGTTTTTAGTATATTCATCAGGTTGTCCAGCATCACTGCTATCTAATCCCAGAATATTTCCATCAGAAATTCCATACCTATTAGCAGCTATTCCTCACTACCTCGTTTCCCCCTACCCTGCACAGCCACTAATCTACTTTCTCTTTCTATGGACTTGCCTATTCTGGACATTTCATATAAATGGCAAGATATAAATATAGCCTTTTGTGTCTCACCTCTTTCACTTAGCATGTTTTCAACGTTCATCCACATTGTAGCATGTGACAGTACTTCATTAGTTTTTAAGTAATATTCAATTTATGGATATACCACAAATTGTTTATCTATTCACCAGCCAGTGGACATTTGGATTGTTTCCACTTTTTGACTATTATGAATAGTGTTGTTATGAACATTTAAAAAGATTTATTTGTTTGTTTATAATTGACATGTAGCAAATATATATATTTATTTGTACAGTATGTTTTGATATATGTATACATTATGCAATGTTTAAATCAAGCTGATTATCTTTTATTTTATTTTTTTAGCTACAATACTCTTTATTGTTATCAAAAGTAACAAGCAAATTTAGTGTTTGTCTACAGGGAATGAAGTGATCTTTTGATTTGCTTAACATTAAAGACAGTTAAACAAGACAGTTTAACAAGACATTATGTCTTTTTTTTTTATTTTAAACCAAGAACATGTATTGGTACATTCTTCATACAATGGTCTCATTCATTACAATTATTCTGTACCTATACATGATGCATCTTGGTAAGACATTATGTCTTGATAGATTAACAAGACATGAACACTAGAATTTGTATTATCTTTTTTTTTTTTTTACCAAGAACATGTATTGATACATTGTATACATAATGATCACATTCATCATGGTTATTTTGTACCATACACAGGTGCAAAAACACCAAGATATCTTTAAAAAATTTTTTATTGTAATGGTACATTTTAGATATACATAGTGATAACACTCATCATAAGGGATTTGTACCTGTACATGATATATTCAAGCTGATTATTATATTCATCTACTCATATACTTAGTATCTTTCTGATGAGAACATTTAGTAATCCAGCTTATTAGCAATTTTAGTATACTTTATTATTAGTTATAGTCAGTCGTGATGCCGTATAGTAGATCACTAGAATGTATTTTTTTTAACTTATACTTCTTACACTTTAACCAAAACCTCCCCATTCTTAACTAATCTCTCCTCTCCAGCTCCTGGTAATCACATTCTATTTGCTTCTGTGGGTTCAATTTTTAAAAAATGAGATGTCATGTATAAGTAAGATCTCACTATCTATTTCTATTTCTAGCTTATTTCATTTAACATAAGCTCCTCTAGGTTCATCCATGTTGTTGCAAATGACAGAATTTCCTATTTTATTGACAAATAATATTCTACTGGGTGTGTGTGCCACATTTTAAAGGATCCCTATCTGTTGATGGACATTTAGGTTGTTTCCAAATCTTGGCATTTGTGAACAATGCTGCAATGAAGACAAGAAAGAAGACATCTCTTTGGGATACTGAGTTCTGCCCTTTGGATATATACTCAGTAATGGGATTGCTGTATCATGTGGTAATGCTATTTCTAGTTTCTGAAGAACTTCTATACTATTTTCCAAAGTGACTTCATTAATTTACCACTAACACTGTATTAGCGTTCCTTCCTCTTCACATGCTTGACTATCACTCTTTTTGATAATAGCAAATCTAACATGAGGTAATATCTCATTGTAGTTTTATTTTACAATTTTCTGATGACTAGAGATATTGAACACTTTTCCAGATACCTGTTGGCCTTTTATGTCTTCTTTTGAGAAATACCCATTTGCTCTCCTTATCTTTTTTTAATGTGAGGTATCTTACTTATTTGTTTGCATATATTGAATCATCCTTATATGCTACAGATAGATACCATTTGATCACAATGAATGCTCATTTTGATATGCTGTTGAATTCAGTGTGCTAGTATTTTTTTCCCTCGTGCTGGGAATTGAACTCAGGGCCTTGTTCATGCTAGACTAGTGCTCTACCACTGAGCTGCACCCCCAGCCCTTTATTTTTTCTTTAGAGATAGGGGTCTTGCCAGGTTGCCCAGGCTGATCTCGGACTTGCAATCCTTCTGCCTTAGCCTACTGTGTACTTGGAAATTACAGGTATAAGTCAGCACACTTGGCTTCAGTTTGTTAGTATTTTTTTGGGGATTTTGTATCTGTATTCATCAGTGATATTGGCCTATAATTTTCTTCCTTCCTTCCTTCCTTCCTTCCTTCCTTCCTTCCTTCCTTCCTTTCTTTCTTTCTTTCTTTCTTTCTCTCTCTCTCTTCCTTTCTTTCTTTCGTTCCTTCTTTCTTTCTTTTTTTTTTTTTTTTTTTTTTTTTTTTTTTTTTTTTTTTTTTTTTTTTTTTTTTTTTTTTTTTTGTAGTGTTCTTAGCTGGCTCTGGTATCAGGGTACGACATAAATCCCGTATACAAGTTTTGGTGAAAGCATATGCATTCAGTTTCCTTTGACATATACTTAGGAATGGAATTGCTGGGTCCTATGCTAATGCTATAATCAACTTTTTCAGTAACTGCCATACTGTTTTCCATAGTGGCTATGCCATTTTTCCTTCCTACCACCAATCTGTGATGAGGACCATTGTTTCTCATTTCCAAACTTTTAGGAGACAGAATCTGGTTGCCACACTGCAATCATAGGATGTGTTTCTTTTGGGTAAGTTAGGTACTCTGTTCAGCTCAGGATGGGGGTGGGCAGTGGGGCATGTATGCAAAGGCCCATTATATAACAGTTCTCAGAGAAATAAGGGTGGTCTGGGTATTCTGCATTCTTCTCTTCCTGTCAAACTTGTACCTGAGGCACAGCATAGCACCTTTAGAATAGTTCTGAATCATGGAAGTGGTCTGCTGACCGCAATTTATTATTTTCAAATTGAACTGATCCATGAACTTTTCTTTAAGGCAATGCACAAAACTCTCTAGTGGTGAGTGAAAAGTAACATGCTCATTCTAAGTAAATATTTCTTACATCAAACCTGTGAGGCAATTAAAAACTCCAACCCAATTTCGATCTGTTAACTGACATGTGTCGGATCATAAAGTGAGTTGGTGACCATCCTGGAATTAACATTTAGAGCCTCAGTGCTACTGATTCTCAGGCCACTTGTTAGAAGGAACCTTAATTATAATCCTTCTTTGTTATTTTGGGATACAAATTCCCATTCCTTATTCATTTCTTTGTGGAATTTGTAGACAAAACCTCACTTGCACTTTCTGAAATGAGTTGCTTTATAAAAATGGAGTGAAGCCCATCTGTTTCCTCTTCTACATTAACTTATTTGTTGCAGTAAAGCCCCAGACAGTCCTCAGAGAGGTGCAGTTATAGGAAAGAAAACTGATTATAAGGGAAAGATTGTAGGGTCATTGAGATTTATTCCCCCTATATGCAAAGTCTGCTCTGTAATGTGTGCAATAGCCTGCAATCACCTTGCCATAAAGCACTGCTCACATTTGAGAGGCTAATCATGCAGCCTATACCTGAGGAGAATAGTAAGCAAAGGATTCCCACTACAGAAGGCTTAACAATCAGGAGCTTAAGATATTGCAATGGAAATGAAGCTGGTTGCACAGCATTTTAACTGAGCATTACTCTGGAGCTTGTATCCTAGCGTTAAGACTCTCAAAACTTATTGATTTGGATACAAATGTGAAGAAGGATTTAACATTTGCCTTGTTTTCTGTGAAAGTCAAGATAAATGTACGTCAAAAAACCTGAACCTGAGTTACTCTGTGTACATATGAAAGAGATTGAATAACACATATAGATATCTGAGTACGGAAGCTTAAATAACGTTGTATAATAAACCTTAGACAAGTCTATTTACTCTGTATTACTTTTATAATTTTGATCTACTTGAGATTATTTATGATAATTCACAACCTTTCGAAGTTAGGAAGGCTGAGTCTCTGTGGATTGGTGGTTGTAGGTGAGTTTGCTTTTCATCTTATGGATGGCGGGCTGTGTTTCAGCAGGGCCCCCAGACACGGCAGGTGATACTGATGGATTGTCCCCACCTGGCTTTTCATTGAAAACTCACATTGGACACCAAAAGGGTAAGATAGTTGATGCCTCAGTCAGGAGTAGACAGCTAAGAGGTCAATAGAAACTCAACCCGAAATTGCTATCACAGCAGCTTGCTATAGCTTTTGGCTTTGACCTACAACTACACCACTTTGGAATTCAGCAAATGCGGTGCTTAGGGACCGCTCCATTGCTCCACTAGGCGCAGCTGTAACCGGAAGTTACAACTGGAGCCCAGCTCCAGCTGGAGCTCTGTAATCTGGAGAAGATTTCTCAGAGTCTCTGAGACTGTTTCTTCATCTTCCAGAGCAGATACGTGGATATTAGACTTTCCTAACCAGGATAATACATGTGAAAGTACTTTGAGAAAGAAAAGATACTGCCAATATAAAAAAGCAATGCAGGTCAGAATTCCCTCAGGGGTATTTCCTGTTTGGGGGCAGGGAAAGTGGGAGAAGAGAAGTATGTCTGAAGCAGGTGTCACATATTTGGGCTCATTTAACCCCCACCCCCAGGTATCATTTCCATTGTATAGCTGACTTAGCCGAGGCCCGGAGAAGATAAGCAATTTTCTCAAAGCTTTGTTGTTTGGAACTCCTCAGAGACAAAGTTGGAAGAAGTGCCTGACTCCAAACGTGTATCTAAGGTGAGTGACCCCTCCCCCGCATTGTTCAGCCCATTATTTACTTATGCAGGAGCAACCCACCTCCTCTCCCTTCCTTCTGCCACTTAAGTATTATGTGATCTTGGCCAGAGAAACTCCTTTGAGGCTGGCTTCTCCTCTGTGAAAAAACAGAGTTAATACCACTGCCTGTGTGGGCTCGTATGAGGATTCAGTGAGTTGATCTGTGCGCAGTGCGTGGTCAGATGTGGGCACAGAGAAAATGCTTCCTCTCTCCTGGCGTCCAGGCCGTCCACCTCATCTAGCTGCTGACCTGCCAGCGCTCCCTCAGTTCAACCTGTGCCTCAAGCTTCCTTTCTCCCTTCGGTAAGAAGAATGAGAAAATGTCACTGCACATTATCGTTCCATTTTTACTGATATTAAAATATTTTTGAGAAAAACCCTTAAATATCTTCTAAGCCAGGCACCTAAGCAAGTTCTCTGGGCAAGGATTACTCCTTGGTGAAGAGAAAGTGCTGACGCTCAATGACAGATGACCCAGGGCAGGGGTTTTTGACATCATTGGTCATTTGGTCTGTATTCCCTAAATAGCCACAAACCATGGCACTAGTATTTTTTTCTGGTGCCCATTGCTGATCCTGTTTGATATATATTAATGCATGAGATGTTGATAAAGTTTGTGAAATAATTATTTCATTTTAAAATGGTGATTTGCATCCACACACTAAGTTCCCTTCCTTCCTCTCAGTTCATTTGAAAAGGTCAAAGAAACATCAAATGCCTCTCCGGCAGAGCTAAGAATAGAGAACGATGCGACCACTAGGCCAGAAACGAAGAACTACCGATTGAGGGTTTTGTTGCATAGTAGTGAGGAACACTTATTTTATGACTTTTTTGGTTTTGGAAGTCATCAGTTTTGGAAGTATAGGCACTTTTACTATATTGGTTCTGCTTATCCAGGAACATATGATATCTTTCCATTTTCTGATGTCGTCTTTGATCTCCTTGTTCAGAGTGATGTAATTTTTGTTGTAGAGGTCTTTCGCTTCCATGGTTAAATTAATCTCTAAGTTTTTAATTGTTTCTGATGCTATTATGAAAGGTTTTGTTTTTCTGATTTCTTTCTCAGTGAGTTCATTATTGGTGTAGAGGAATGTTATTGATTTATTGTGTTGATTTTGCTTCCTGACACATTGCTGAGTTTAGTTATGAATTCTAGGAGACTTTTGGTAGCATTTTTTGAGTCTTCAATGTAGATGATCATGTCATCTGTAAATAATGATACTTAGACTTCTTCCTTTTCTGTATGTGTCCCATTTATTTCTTTCTTATTTCTTGCCTGATCACTCTGGCTGTTTTTTTTGTTTTTGTTTTTGTTTTTGTTTTTGTTCTAGGAATCGAACTCAGGGCCTTGTGCTTGGTTAATGCTTTGAGGATTACACTAAACATGAGTGGTAGTAGTGGATAGCCTTGTGTAGTTCCTGATTTTAGAGGGAAAACCTTCATTTTTCTCCCCATTTAATATGATGTTGGCAGTAGGTTAGTCATAAATGGCTTTTATCAGATTGAGATAAGATTCTTCCCTACCTATTTCATCAGTGTTTTAGCATGAATGGATTTTACATTTTGTCATAAGCTTTTTCTACATCTACTGAGATGATCATATAGTTTTTGTTCTTCCTTCTGTTTATGTGACGAATTACATTTATTGATTTGCATATGTCGAACCATTCTTGCATATCTGGGAAGAAGTCTGCTTGGTCATGGTGTATGATCTTTTTGGTGATTTGTTGATTCTGCTTTCCAGTGTCTTGTCGAGGATTTTTGCAGTTATGTTCATTAGAGAGTTTGGCTTGTAGTTCTTTTTTTGGTTGGATCTTGTCTGATTTTCAGTCAAGGTGATGCTAACCTCCAGGAATGACTTCGGGAGTACGTCTTCCCTTTTGATTTCATTAAAGAGTTTGAGGAGTATTGGCATTGGATCTTCCCTGAAGTTCTTGTAGAATTCAGTAGTCAATCCATCAGGTCCTGGGTTTAGTTGGTAGTATTTTTATTACAGCTTCCATTTCATCAGCTCTTATTAAATTACTTAGGAATTTTCTTTTTTCTATTCTTTCTTTCTTTCTTTCTTTCTTTCTTTCTTTCTTTCTTTCTTTCTTTCTTTCTTTCTTTCTTTCTTTCTTTCTTTCCTCTTTCTCTCCCTCCCTCCCTCCCTCCCTCCCTCCCTTCCTTCCTTCCTTTTAGACAGCATCCTTGCTATGTAGTTCTGTCTGGACTTGAACTCAGTATGTAGCCCAGGCAGGCCTCAAACCCATGGCAATCTTTCTGCCTCAGTCTCCTGAGTGCTGAGATTACAGGTGTGTGCCACCATGCTGGCAGGATTATCCAGGATTTTTAAGTGGTCTGATAATATGCAGGGTAAAATTTTGATTCATATTTTTGGGGGTGCTGGGGATCAAACTCAGAGCCTCGCACTTGCTAGGCAATCTCTCTACCATTTGGGCTCAATCCCCAACCCCTTGATTCTTTTGTATTTACTTAATCATGCTTTATTGGTTAGTATGTGGTCTATTCTGGAGAAAGTTTCATGTGCTTCTGTGAAGAATGTGTATTTTACGATTGTTGAGTGGAACACTCTGTAGATATCTATTAAGTTTATTTGTTCAAAGGTTTGGCCCAATTTTTTTTTTTTGTCTAGTTGATCTATTTGTGATAGTGGGGTATTGAGGCCTCCTGTATCACTATATTAATGTTTAGCTGATCTTTTATGTCCAGTAGTGCTTGTTTATGAAGTTGGGTGCACTTTTGTTTGGTGCATGTGTGTTTGTAATTGTTATCTCTTCTCGTTGAATAGTTCCTTTAACCAACATGTGATGTCCTCTTTGCCTCCTAGAATCAGGTTTGGCATAAAGTCTACTTCTTTGAAAATAAGAGCTACTTTTCCTTGCTTTCTGGTTCCTGTTACAGGGAATATTTTTTCTGTTTTGATTTTTAGCCTATGAATTTCTTTCTGAGTTAAATGTGTTTCTTGTGTAGAGCATATCATTGGATTATGGGTCTTAATCTGTTCTGCCAATCTGTGTCTTTTTGTTCATGAATCGAGACCCTTCATGTTGATAGTTATAACTGATAGGTATTGGCTTATTCCTGACATTACATGTTTTTCCTGCTGCTGATTCCTTTTTGCTCCCTTCCACTTAACTGTTTGTCCTATCTGGTGCATTTATTTATTCCATTGGATCTTTTAGCATTGGTAGCCTCATTGTCTCTTTCTAGAATATCCTTGAGAATTTTTTAGAGTGCTGATTTGGTGGTCATGAATTTCTTTAGGTGCTCTTTATCATGTAGATAGCTTACTTCTCTGTCAATTTTGAAAGATAGGTTTTCAAGACATATCAGTCTGGGTTGGAAGTTGTTTTCTTTGAGGGCTTGCAACACTTCACTCTAGGTTCTTCTTGCCTTTAAATTTTGTGTTGAGAAGTCTTCTGTAATTCTAATGGCTTTTCCTTTACAAGTGATTCTTTGCTTTTCTCTATGAGCTTTTAGACTTCTGCTCTTGTGTTGGATTTCTGGTGTTTTGACTACGGTTCATCATGGAGTGGTTCTTTTCTGATGTTGGCTATTTGGGGTTCTACATGCCTCACTTAACTGTATGTTAAATTCTTTTTTCATGTTTGGAAAGTTTTATGCTATTACTCGTGTAAACAGTATTTTTATGCCCTTTCTGTTGTCTTCTGATTTTTTGCTAATTCCAAACTAATCTTCTATTAGCCTTCTTTGCATAATCTACCACCTGTTGGATCCTTATTTCATGTTCTCTTATTTTTAAGGCATCTTCATTAACTGGTCACTAACAACAGTGCTGTCTTTTGATTTTGACACTGTCTTCATGTTGGTCACTTCTACTGCCCATACTTTTGATAGAATTTTTAGTTTCCTGAATTTCTACTTGGAGTTTTTCTGTGGACTCTAACTTTTTTTCTTGTGCTGGGCATTCATGTTTTGCATTGGTTTATTTAGCTCTGCTACCTTTTTAATTATGTCTTCTGTAGACTCACTGATCATTTTATTTGACCCAATATATGCTCATTTATATCTTCTGTGAGCTTACCAAATGCCTTATTTGTGTATTTTGTTATCTCCCCTGATATCATTTCGAATAATCCAGGTGTGTGGCTTTTGTTTCCTCCTCTTCAGTGCTCCATGGGTCACCTTTGGGAGAGTTGGGAGTTTGTGGAGGCATTTTGTTGGTTTGTCTTTCACGTATCTTTTTGTTTGTTTGTTTTCTGTGCTGAGGCTTGCAGGTTAATTGTACTGGTCAGCTTTGTTGCTAGTATGGAGACCTCTTTAGTTAATGTCTACTTTTCAGAGACATCCCCTGGGCATGGCCAACTATTGGCCTTTGCCTCTGTCCCAGGATCCAGCCTCTTCTGTTTATTTAGAAGCGGAGGTTACAGCTTATTTGGCTGATTACCTGGTCCTCTAGGAATGGACTGTAGTGTTGTTTATGATCCCCAGGCAATCCGGAAATTGGCATGCAGAGAAATACAATTGATAGCAACAACTATGTCACCTTGGCTATAGTAATAAAATCAGCAACAATCACAGTGTCCAGTACAAACTGGATATTGACAACCCTAAAAACCATTTTTAACATAGAAAAGAGATCTATGAATACAGTACAAATACTAAGACAAACCAGATATTGATCTACAGTAAATATATACTAAATGGAGTAACTCTACCTCCACTAACAATACAATAATGTACAATAGTAATAAGATATAGTTAATTAACTACCTACAGATTCATAACACTTAATGGTTATATTAATAAGGATAGAAGAATGGGGAATGAGAGCATGGAAAAAGAAAAATTTGAAACATTAAGTGATGGAAAATAAGAAGGTGGTAAAAGTGAAATGAAGATCCTATTAAGGAGTAAAAGGAAATTAACAGTATTAGATAAAAATAACAGAAAAAACCCCCAAGAAAATGGAGAAAAATGAAGAAATGGAGATTAAACTAAAGGAAAAAAATAATAAGGGAACAGATTAAGAGAGAAAGAGAGGGAGAGAGAGAAGAGAGAGAAAAAAGAAGACAAAATACTATAGTCAAAGAGAAAGAAAATAGGAATTAAAATTCCAAACACCCCACACACACACACACACACACACACACACACACACACACAAATAATAAAGGAGAAAAAGTGGGTCATAAAACTTTCCTATGTCTTTGCAAATGAGGGGTTTCCTTCCAAGATCTGCAGTGAGATGCTCCCTGCCCACCCCGTGTAGGAATAATGTGCATAGGAAACCATTCACTGACTATAGGAGTAAACTTGCTTGTATATGCTTTCTCCTAACTTTGTGGTAAAAATAAATCCAATATGAAAACTTTCCTTTCTCTTTTCCCTAAAACCAGACAGTTTCTGATAAGCTACCTTTCAAATCTCAAAACATGAAAAATGTAGCCCTTCATTAAATGCAGATTTTTATTGAACACTTACTGTGTGCTAGGATGAGGATTTCATTCAGAAGTAACATCATATGGCAAGATCTGAAGGCAAGAGAGAAAGAATATCTGGGACAATCGAGGAACTACAGAATGGGTCAATAGGGGACAAACACTAGGCCTGAAAATTTCTTCAGTAGGTATTCAAAGTACTCAAGTAAAGGAGGTAATCAGAGGAAATGACCTCTGAAATGGATTTATGCCAACAATTCAGAAAAAGGAAAATGTAGGTGAATCACTAATTCTTTTTAATATTTCAGTACAAGTTTAGGGAGGACAGAGTGTTTATGAAAATGGCACAATCCGAGGCTAGGAATATTGCCATAAGATCAGAAATACAACCCTTAAATTAAAACGTTTAAATTAAAGCAGCAGAGAAAAACTTGAATCCTGATGAAAATTGAATTGGTGAATTAGATGATTAGGTTGGGAAATTCTCCCAGAACATAGAAGAAAATATGCAAACATAACCACACACATGTGAAGGAAAGACGTAGAGGGACAAATCCAACTAATCCAATAGAGACATAATAGAAACACCAAAAGAAGTGAATAGCTAAAGAAAAGATAATAATTAAGGAATAGAAGAAAAGATTCCAAACTTAAATGAGTCTTTATATACCTACTAGCTATCAAGTAAAATTAGTGTACCAGCTCCCACACTGAAATACAGCCAAAAGCACTTTCCTTCCTGCACTCAGGCAAAAACAAAAATAAACAAAACAAAACAGGTTATATAGAAAGAGAAAAAAAAATGTTCCAGCATGCTGCTTTTTCACACTCTAACTGCCAGAAGATAGAGAATAACATAGTGAAAAATTTGAAAGAAAAGATTGCTACTCAAGAATTTCCCAGGGCTGGGGATTTAGCTCAGTGGCAGAGCACTTGCCTAGCAAGTGCAAGACCCTGAATTTGATCCCCAGCACCCCTCCCCCCAAAAATCCACAAAACGAAACAACACAACAAAAACACAAAGAATTTCCAATTTGTTATATGTATGAAGGCAATAGAACATCTATTCTCAGAAATCTAAGAACTCATATAATTTTCCTCTTCTGGAGAAAGATTCCTTGAAGAAGTCCTGTAATGGCCAAAAAGTAAATCAAAATAAATAATTCAAATTAGAATATTCTGCACAAAATATTCTGCAAGGAGTGAAACAGTAAAATTTTGCATTAACGTGTAAATAATTGTTATTAATATTATGAAATTCAGCAAAATATATAAAAACTGAAAAGCTGGATATAGATGATCATTTTAAATATTTTTCCTAAATTTCAACTTGTGTGAATAAATCCTGTGAATCAACAATAAAAGGGAGTCTAATAGAATTTAATAGAAAGATGAAACAAAGAAAAAATCTAGAGGAAATCTGAAGAAAAGAAACACTAAATTAAAAAAAGGAGGGGAGGTAAGATGTTCAATCTAACTAATAACCAGGGAATAGAAATTAAAATAACAAAGAGACACCAATTCTCATTTATCTGGTTGTTAAAGATCAGTATGTCTGATACACTGATGTCAGTATGCTGGTGACTGGGGAAATACAAACTCAGTCTATTGGTGAGAATTTAAATTAGTACTAATACTATGAGGAATTGGCAATAGCAAGCAACAGTAAAGACATGAATACCCTTTGATTTAGCAATTCTGCCTCTAGGTATATACTCTAAAGATACTTGCAAATTTGTCCTGTATGAAATTCTCCAAGGATGCTCATTAGGCATTGTTGGTAATAGTGAAAGATTGGGAACAACCTAAATGTACATCAAAAGGGATACTGATAAATGAACAGTCAATTGATGCAGGTAAAATTAGTGAATTATATTTGCGTTTCCACTTAATATTGAAAACAGAGACTTAGTAAGAGATAAGCAAATTCTAGAGTGGTATATACACCATGCTACATTTATGAGCTACCGAGGCTCTCAAAGCAATACACATCTTACTGTGAATTGCATTTGCCTGCATAGATGGCTAATAACAGTAAGAAAGAGCCACAAAAAGATGTACTAATTATGAGAGTGATCGCCCCTGGGGAGGAAAGGCAGTAGAGTTTTGAGAATGTGAATTGCAACAAAGCATTTTAATTTCAAAATGTTTTACTCCCTTTATTAAAAAAAAAAAAAAAACTAAAGCCAAGAAGAATGTAACATTGGGTAATTCCGAGTAGTGTGTATATGGGTGTTTTACTATTCTTGTAATTTATTTTTAAGTCCTTTTACAGTGAAGTCCCCCAAAGTTAATTAATACCTAGCTTTCTCTTCTTATGAGTGATTCCATTGGGAGATTGACTGATGGGTTTGTAGAGGTCCATGCAACTTTTGAAATGATATTAATAACAACAAAACTCACACGTGTTCTATATATGCATATTGTCTTTGGACAGGTTACAACTTTCAAAAGTATTTGAAGAAGATTTTGATTCGCACAGTAGTTGACCTCTATTACTGGTGTTTAGCACCTGGAGCTATTGATGCTAACTATCCTGCAATTTGCAAGTCTGCCCCCACATAATAAAAGATTTGACCAGCTCCGAATGCCAGTTATATCATTTTGAGAAATATCAAGTTAGGAATTGCATTCAGTTGAGAATAATAGAAAACCCTACTATCATTAGTTGTTTAAACACATTAGTACTTTCTTTTCCTTATGTTACAGGAAGCGTGGAGGGTGCTGGCACTGGTTCAGTGGTTCAAGGATGCCAGAGCCCATCTTATTGTGCTCCTATTTACCTTTCCCCCTATAGTCTTGCAATGGCTGCTGAAGCTCTATCAAGTCTGGTGTCCAAATAGGAAGAAAGAAAGAAAGGATAGGGGAAGAAATGGTAATATCTATTCTTGGAAAGCAATACTTTTCCAGAAATCTTCAGTAGACTTTTACTTAGGTCTTACTGTACCACGTGGCCTTCTTGCTGCAAAAGGTTAGTCTTTGGCTTTGTAGCCTCTGTACTAGATGAAGGAAAGGAGAAAGGTTTTTGGAAAGGGTGTTAAGTAAACCAACTAACTGTATTTGCTGCAAAAGTGAGTAGATTAAATTTTCATACTAAAATAAAAAGAATGGGTGTATCAAGATTCACTCAGGTAAACAGAAACCACTCTGAAATTTAAAACAAAAGGAGTTTAAGGCAGGAAAATGAATGGGTAGAAGAGCAGAGAAGCAAAATAGGGGACAGTGAAGCAGCCCAGAGATTGTAGCCTCAGGAAGCCATTACCTGCTCAAGACTACAAAGACAAAATTACCAGGGTCACTTGGCAGAAGTTGGAACCAGGACAGGCCTACCCGTCAGGAGCTGAAGCCAGGAAGAGCTGCGACGGTTAGAGAAAGCAGCAGGGGAAGAGAAGCAGCTTGCCATCCCCCTTCCTCCTGTTGGTTTCTTCTGTTGGCCAAACCCAGCCAGAAACCAGCTGACTCAGTCTGTAGGGGCCCCACTGTGATGCCGGACTGAGAAAGAGAAGGACAAGGAATAAACAGAAGTGTAAAGAGGTCTAGGACCAGGTACACTGGGTCAAAATACAAAACACACTTCAGTGTGGAGTCAAGGAAGGAATGGACAATAAAAGTAAATTAGGAGCAACAAAATTAAGATCAGATGATGGTATAAAATTCAAGGTGCAGACCACTAAATAAGATGAAGAACAGGTTTTCCCCCTTCCCTTCCTTTCCCTTCCCTTCCCTTTCCTTCCTTTCCTTTTTTTAAAATTGCAAACAGGCACAATTCATAACAGTTCTAAACCTTTTAGAGATACAAAAAGAAATCCACATAAGCCATAATCATAGAGGGTAATGTTAATCCCCTTGATAGATCAAGTCAACAAAAGTAAATACAGATACAATAGTTCAGTATGAATAATAGTTCATATTAAGACATATGGGAACAGCCAAACCTAAAATCAGAGATAGTCACAGCTTTAAGTGCTTTTATTAGTATGTAAGAAAAAATGAAAATAAATGGATTCAATTATGGCCTCAATTCAAGAGGACATAAAACCCAATATAACTTCAGGAAAGCAAGGGAAAGAAATCAATAAAAATAAAAACAGAAATCAATACATTTAAAAGAAGACTGTAACTGATAAATTTACCCAGAGACCATTTCAAAAAGATCAATAAAAGACAAAAACTCTGGAAAGTCTCATAACAAATAAGTGAGGAAAGACCCAAATACACAGCTTTTAAGAAAAACAGGGTGCTATAAGCACAGATACTGAGGTCAAACCCACTCTAAGAGCCATACTTTGTATGACTTAACACACTTGAAAATCTAAATGATAAAGATGATTTACAGTGAAACAGAAACATTACAGAATTGAAAGATGCCTCATAATGGCTTGTGAGGCCCGGTGGTAAACTGTCACAGAGCGAGTATTTCCCATGTTTGACATCTATCATGCTCTCTCAGCAAATCGAATTTACTGATCTGTTTCCCCCAGTAGAATATAAACTTCCTGAGGGCAGGCACCTGTCTTACTTGATTTTGCAATTCCAGTATCCAGCTAAAGGATAGACTGTGGCTGCCAGGGTATGTTTGTTAATATAATTTTCTTCTTTTCTCCCTCCCTTCCTTCCTTTCTCCCTCTGCCCTTACTTTCCTCTATCTTTCTTTTCCTTCTCCAACATCCCATGGAATAATCAAGAAGCATAATCCACCCAGCCTAGAATAAAGAGTAGCTATTGTCCTTCTTTACATTCTCTTGACGGTTTGTTCTCTACAGATCCTGTCACCCTTGAAGGAGACACGGACATGCAGGCTCCGGTGTGGAGCCTAGGAGGCTTCCTTTATAAGCTGCGCTGCTTTGAGAGCTTCCCTGGGCTGATGACTCACAGAGTGGCCCAGCAGCCTCTGGCTGTTGCTAGGAAACCGTGCTTCCCTTGTGGAACCCGGCACCACACTTGCAGGTTGTCCCTGATAACTTAGAGGAAATGAAGAGCTGTCAGAAAAGGTAGAGGGGAGAAACAAAGAGCTAAAATGAAGAAAGTAATTTTTCTTTCCCAGCTCCAAATAATATGTATCTGTGGGGATTACAGACAAGAATAGTGAAAAACTGTGTTGCTGTCATTAACAAAAGAACACTTTTGTGTTTGCTAGTTTTGACACTGATAGGATGTGCTTTGAGAATATGGCCAAAGACACGTCAGTTCGGTAGATGGTCTTGGGGGGGATTCTGGAACTCTGGCCATGGAAGGTCTGGGGAAGTGACAGAGAGCGTTCTCCCTTAGAGTCCCCGTCTGCGTTCTGATTCGGATCCCTGCGCCTTCCTAGTCAGCTGACTTCTGCAAGTGGGTGTCTGCCTCGGACTCCTGCACCTCTCTGACCCTTTTTGAAGCAGGGTTGCCCATTACACCCACAGAGAAAACAGCAAGAGACTAATAAGTACTTAGAGCAGTGGTTCTCAAATTTGACCACGAATCAGAATTATGCAGAGAGTTTCTTTGACACAGATTGCAGGGCCTTACCCTTAGAATCCTCAGAATTTCTGGGGGGGTGTGTGAATTTACATTTCTAATTAACTTCCCAAGTTACAATACTGATGCTGCCAGTTTAGCGACCAGAACGCTCTGGGAATCCCTGCCCTATGCTATCAGCTCTTGCAGGGAATTGCAGGGACTTGCCAAATCACTTAACTTATGAAGAAACAAGGTCCAAGGAAGAGCAGTGGATTACTTAGCTACTGGTAGTGGGCTGAAACCCAGGCTTACTGAATTGAACACTGGTCTTCGCCACTGCAAAATGCTCTCCAAGCACTGCTGTTTTAAAGATTCTTTAAAAGACTCCAGATGGCTGCCAACAGGGGTGGTCTTACCAAGCGAATGCCAGGTTGCTAAATCCAACTCTGATAGCGACAGCTTTGAAAATGAAGCCAGAGATGGTTTGCAAAAGTCTTTGTGTTCTTTTCAGCGTCATCTCTCATATTTCTAAATACTGTAGATGGAAAAGGAAGCATGTTGAGGAGGAGCAGACACAGCTAAGTAGGGCTGTGCTGCATTTTCAAAGAGGCATGTTTCCAGTGTCACGCTGCCAAGGCGTCGCTTTGGATTCGCACCACAGAGCAGCCCCCCACCCAGCTTCTGTATGTGCCGAGATGTCTTGGGAGAGACATTTAAAGCTTAAAACATACACATTCCTTCCATTTTTGCTTGAATATGGGCTTCATCAGCCATCTAGGCTAATTATAACCTGTAGGATACAAAAAGAGTTAAAGTCACTCAACAAACATTTGATCAGCAAGGCCTGGCTAAAGTAAAACTGGGACGAGTATGGAATTTGTCTTTGGCTTTGCTGATCTCCTTTCAGACGCTCTATGATTTTCCAAGGCCATCTTCTCTTCCCTGCCCTCCTGGATTTCTGCTCCTATAAGATCTGGCTCTTTACTCACCTTCAGCTAAACTCTGCTAAGCTGAGATGAAAGAGATTTAAGGTCTTGTTTGCCAATGAGTCTATTAATTTTTATAACAGATGTTGGGAGATTAAAAACTCTCTGTTGCTTGAAAAAAAAACCATGAAGCTCTAATGAGAAAATTTGAGGTTTGAAGGAAGTGGGGAGAGAATCAGTAAAAACTAGTACCTTTCCCAGAATTCTTTGTATTATACTTCACAGATGGTTACAATTCATTTCCTGCTAAGGCTAAAGCTTGCCTTGTACACTGATAATACTGGCAGAGGCTGAGGATTTATGAGCCATCTCTAGTATTTACAATAGTTCTGTTCTCACGTGAGCTCTGTGCCCACTAAGTAGCATTCAGATAGAGCCGGTGGACAACTTATTTCTACAGCTGATCATGCCAAGAAAAATGAACTGGAGATTCTTCCTTCCCACCAGAGGTTTAACTTTGTTAACACTGTCCTCACCCAATAGGTGAGGACAACTATGAGTGACTGCCATTGAGTGATGGCAGGAATGTTGGGTATTTCACTTGTGTGTGTCACTTGGTAGTTTTCAGTGGGCTTCACACACAGTATACTTGTAGAAATTTTTATTTCCATTCATTTCTGGGGACACAGAGATTCAAATATGTTAGCTAGAAAGTAGCGGAGCTACAACTTGAATCTAGACCGTTTGATTTCTGATTCTAAATAGATCATGTTTCACCAGTAAGTCAGGATGTATCAAAGAAGAGACAGAGGTTGGCTAAGTGGGCACGGAGACTCTGCGAGAACTAACTGGAGCGGGGAAGTGAGTCTGGACAGCCCAAGGAAATGTAGAGAAGGGCTATGTGATGGTGGCAGTTCCCTCTCTGGTGATACACGTGGGTGCTAAGATCCGTGTGCTTTATGGTCCGGATCAGCAGGGCAGACAGTAAAGTGTAGCCTGCAAATTTGAGGAAGGCAAGAGATAAGAACCTGTGGCTTGCGCTGCCAGAGATGAGAGATGGTGTTTTAAATGGAGCAGATTTTCCTGGTTATCTCTGAGGTTCCACTCATGCAGTCAAGACAAATTCTGAGAATGTGTGGAGGCTGCTTCCAAGTCACATTCTAGCTGGGAATGCAAAAATGATTGTGGGCACTGAGAAGAACTTGTGCTGACCAAGTTCCCCAGGAATTGTCTGTGTGTTGTCTACTCACTTAGCGTTCGATGTAAGTGTTGTACAGTAGGTGTTTCGTTAATATTGCCTTGAAGCACGCCTGTGCTGTTTTTCAGAAGTTCCCAGGGATATCAGAAAAGAGGACTATGTTAACCAGCAATGTTCTGTGTGTTTAGTTACTCCTGGGAAATTAATATAGCAATGGCTTTGACTAAGGAGACAAGAGGAGGGCATTTCAGGTGTGTGGATGAGCAGGCATGAAGGTACTAGAGAAGAAAGAGCTTAATCTGTGTGGAAGAATTAACCCCCCTGCCTTGTCAAACAGGAGACTCTGGGAATAATGAAAAGTAAGGTTGAATAGGTAGTTGGAGACGAGGTTGGAAGGTCTGGTGTGTCATGCTGCAGAGGGATGCCTTGGCTGTGGGCATCTGAGCATCACTGAAGGTTTTTAGTGTCATTATGGGAAGGTTATTCTGGCAATGCATAGGATGGCTTGGAATGGGAAGTGGGAAAAAAGACCTAAGGATATTGGAATAATTTTTTCTAAGAGGTGTAAATGGTTGACCTTGCATAGAAATGGAGAGGAAGGACAGATATGAAAGATACTAAGATGAGTTCCTCTTACTTGCCAGTAACAAACTCAATTGTTTGTTGAACATATTGTTCCCACTGGGATCTTGTGGCTACGAAGCAAGTTTTCCTTCTATTCTGTTAATCTCCTTCTTATTGCTTGTTTTCTCATTGTGGTCTCCTGTTGGCTTAGTAGAGCAGAGGAGCCCCGCTCATTAAAACTGCAGCACATTACAAGTATCACTTATTTTAAGTAACTGATTTTGTAGCACTTCAGCTGTGCCGAGTTGATAAATTAGGCACAGTACTATTTTCCACAGTCTGGAGTCTCAGATTTAAGGAATTTTAAAAATTAGCAAATCCTGTGGCAAATGGCAACACCTGCTGGCAGATATGATATTACAAGCTAACTCTACATAGTAGACAATGTAATGGCCCAGAGAAAGATGAACAAAGAGAGCAAAATGGTTGAGCTGGAAGGTTCGAGAGAGGAATCTGTAGGCTTAGGAGAAATTAGTATGTTCTGGGGAAAGATGGGAAAAGCAACGATGGCAAGAGAAATCTAAAATTTAGACAAATCAGTCCAGAGAACTTTTGAAGATCTAAAGTGTGTCTATCACTATGCGAGGTGTTTTGAACAATGTAAATGTGATTTCGGACAAGGTTTCTAACCTCACAGGCGATTATACGTTTAGAGTGATATGTTGTAAAGATCTCAGTGTTGCAAAAAGTTCTTTCAGGTAATATTGCAACCACAATTTTCAGTCTGACAACTTTGCCTAGTCTTCTTTGACAATAATTTTGAATTTAATCCATGCAGGTGTTAATTTTGGGGGAATAGGTTTTTTCTTTTCATTTTCTTCTTCTTCTTCTTTTTGTTTGGTTTTTTTTTTTTTTTTTTTTTTTTTTTTTTTTTTTTTTTTTTTTTTTTTTTTTTTTTTTTTTTTTTTTTTTTTTTTTTTTTTTTTTTTTTTTTTTTTTTTTTTTTTTTTTTTTTTTTTTTTTTTTTTTTTTTTTTTTTTTTTTTTTTTTTTTTTTTTTTTTTTTTTTTTGGTGCTGGGGATCGAACTCAGGGCCTTGCACTTGCTAGGCAAGCGATCTGACATTTGAGCTAAATCCCCAACCCCTGGGGAATTGTTTTCCCTGGAAACCATTTGAAATATCATATTAGAAATCAGTGCATGGGGGGCATAGGTTAAATTTACAGCCCTTGGCACTAGAATTCATACGTTTTGTGAAATCAAATTATCCAGGTTATGGTTCAAGAGGATGACAGCATAATTTATTGCGTCTAGTTGTGAATTTTCAGGACTGATGTGCAAGAAATTTCCAAAACTTATTTATATCTCACCCATTTTTTTTTCCCCTGCAGAAAGCATTTAAGACAACTTTCAGGCAGCATGGTCAGCAAACCATAAAGAACCAACCATGTGTAAAACTTTACATTAGCTATGGGAAGGGATAAAAAGGGATGTGAGGCATGATTATTACTCTCAAAGATCCGGCTTGGAAGACAAGGGTAGGCATAAACAGTTAATGATAATTAAAGATTACATGTCAGAAATATAGTATTTCTGGTGCTGGATGACTGGGTCAAAATTCTGGCTCTTTAAGTTCTCTAGCTGGGTGGTCTTGGACAAGTTATGTAAACTCTCAGCATCTGATCTTTATAATAGGAATAATAACAGTACCTGCCTTGTGGGGGTTGTTATGAGCTTAAAAATAGGTTAATATATGAAAGCAGTATATATAGTGTGGCGTGTAGTACTCATAGTATGTGTTAGTTATTATTATTTTGGGGAGTGGTTAGTAAGTGTCATATTCTGCAATCTCTGCAAGAGTTAGCTATAAATTCTTCTGGAAAATAGTGACATAAAGAACAATTTATTTATTTATTTATTTATTTATTTATTTATTTATTTATTTTAATTTATGGGATTGAACCTGAGGCCTCACATATGCTGAGCTATGCTGAGCACACATCTTACCACTGAGCTGCACCCTCAGCTGCAAAAAATAGTGTTTTGAAGAAAAAGACACAGACAGATGAACTAGAGAGGCTTACTGGGAAGGTGGTGGTGGTTTACGTAAGCTGAGGTTTTTTTTTTTTAAGTAAGATTTATATCAGAGAAGAGGCAGCCAAACCAGCCTGAATAATAGTGTAAAGACAGAAATGCATGTAGCTTGGTCCAGAGACAAGAAGAGAGGCTGGTCTGCTTGGAGTGTGTGTGCACAGTGGGGAGTAGGTGAAGCCCCACGTTGGAATGACCATGGAAGGCTTTGAATACCGGGCTGAGAAGTTAGAATGCTGCTGTAGAGACTTGGAAGCCACAGATGGAGTTTGAATGGGGCAGTGTGGCTCTTTAGGAAGATTAATCTGTGCACTAAGGGTTAAGGGTGCAAGACCTGGAGAATGGCTAGAGGTCAAGACAGTGTAGGACCAGAATGCAGCAACGAGGGCCTGGACAAGAGGAAAGACAGTGAGATGGACTCTACTATGGAAAAACCTGTTGACACAGGATACAAAGGCCAAGGGAGGGAGGAGGAGGGAGGCTCTACACATTGAGGCTGGAGATGCTGGACTGACTGAGAAATCATCAAGTGGATTATGGAGGACGTGGCTGGGGCTGCCACACATGCTAAGTTTTAGTCTCTACGTATTGCAGTTGAGGTGACAGGAAAAAGTAAACACCCAATCTCTCGGGAAGTTCCCATTAAAAGTTCAGACAAATGTCCTCACTTCCAGACAGAGGGGCTGCTTGAATATGGAGCACATCTCTAGACAAAAATCCCAATAATTCTTCAACTTTCCATTTTTAGTACATTAAGGTCATTAGAGCACCAGTGATTTCAGTGTTTTTGGGCTGAGGCTGGGTAGCATTTGTCTGAGTTCGATAAACTTTTGAGCGATGAGCAGCTTTCATCATTATTAGCACTAGGTCTGGTCCATCCATCCTGGCTAATACACATGTCAGCTTTTCGTGCTGACTTTCTGCCTGAAGACCCTGATGTCTCACCTTCCAATTTAGAATGAATATTAATGATGGCTGCTACAGCCGAAAATCCAATCCACATGCACAGTCACAGATCCGCTCCCTGAAAGGTTGCTGGTTTACCCAAATGCAAAAGTGTTGCAGGGTTTATCTTTGTCTTTCAGGTGAGGTCTGATAAGCGATGAGAAGAAGTACTTTTCTCGAGTGTGAAGTCAACGCCATCAGAGATGGTTTGCTCTGTGTGACCTCGTTTAGCAGTGCACTAGACAGCGGTTCATTAAGCTGTAAGCAGCTGTGCGGTGGCGCCAGAGACTTTTGCGGGCACTAGGCTGAGATGTGGCTTCACTGTTTAAACTTCAGAGTCTCAGACCATTTAGAACTCTGTAGGAAAAATAGATGGAGTAGGGAGCACAGTAAAATTGAACATGACCAGATTTGCCCTAACATTAAATTAAGGATGTAGGCTTTGGGATCCAGAAATAGCAGTAATGTTATACATTAAGCAAGATGGGGAAAATTTTTTGCAAGGGATTATTTTCTCATTTCAAGGCTTGAGTGGCCAGATGTAATGGGGATAGAAAGCAAAGTAAAAATAAAAATTTTAATTTACAGCTTTTGGCCCTGCTGCCAAATTGTGGTTAAATGAGTTTCTGAATGTCTTTGGTTCATACCTATTTACTGTATCTTATGTGGCATCATAGATGGGTTCGAAATTATCTTCAGGTTATGAAATTTCTCTGGTGTGCAATCTATTCACCTCTTCTCCACTTATAAGTCAGCAATGCCCCCAGTGGCAGTGAGTACAGATAGCTGAAATGCTTTGAGTCATACTTCCTATTTTTATAACTTTTGCTTGTTTTATGATCTATTTTAGGCCTGATGTATTTTTTTCCTGTCTAAGTGCTATATTAATAAAATCCACAATGCCTTGAGTATAGCAAAGAGTCAAATATTCATTGGATGACTGTTTTATAATCATAGTAGGCAGGAAAGAGCTCAGGCAGAAAGCTGTGCCCTGGTTTTGGCGATATAATTGTACAAGCCATGTGGGCATGAGTAAGGCGCACGCAGGTTCATTGTGTGTATAAGTCACACACTATGTGACTATATAAGTTATTTAAACTACCTGTGTCCATTTCTTTATCTGCTCTAATGGTACTTGTTATGGCTTGTATCTAGATGTCCCCCTCAAATCTTCATGCATTCACAGGTGGGGCTTTTCAGGGTGGCTGGATCTAGGGTGTGTGAGTATGGATTAAGGGTGTGTGAATATTGATTAATGGTGTGATGACTAAATTAGCCCACTGACTGGTTTAGCATGGTTCTGGGTGTGGATAATGGAAGGCCCACCCTGGGTGTGGGTGACACCACTCAAAAGGCTTGTTACCTGGATGGGATAAAAGGGAAGGGGAGGCTTGCTGTTGCTTTGCTGCCTTCTGCCTGCCATGCCAGGGACTGTGTCTCCTCTGTGATGCCCCTCTGCCATAACACTCTACCTTGGAGCCAGCTGACTATAGACTGAAACCTCTATAAATTATGAGCCAAAATAAAC
Source organism: Hystrix cristata (assembly GCA_004026905.1). NCBI lineage: Eukaryota > Metazoa > Chordata > Mammalia > Rodentia > Hystricidae > Hystrix > Hystrix cristata. Next base: position 107,656 of record PVJO010001113.1, read on the forward strand.
CTTTCCTCCTTTAACTTGTGGGTGTTGGATATTTTGTCTCAGCAATGAGAAAAGTAACTAAGACAGTACTATATGACCTTCACAGAATCACTGTGAAAAATAAAAAGGTAACATATAAAAAGTGTCTACCAGAATACACAGGATATTATTGGGACCTTAGAAAGTCTGCTAAAGAAATAAATAACTCCAAGGGAAAATTTCGGAAGTCAAGGACAACCTTCCAAATACAGCAGAGTTTCTGAAGCGTTATACTGAGGACCCAACATCCATTATGGTGCTAGGTCTGTATTGTAATCCTCTCTTTTGACATACATTATTAATTGTGAGATGTGTGATGAAAGGAGGGTTGGATGTCTCCTAAAACGGTGTGAATGCTTTTCTAAAAGTAAATTTAAAGGCTTTACTTTCTTCTTTTAATAATATTAACCAAGAGCAAAAATGGGATGTGTAAGGTACCTGTCAACTTTCTAGGAGACTGTAAGAATGCTTAAATGATAAATAAACAGAAAAGGATAAATGCAAAATGAATGTATATGAAAACTTCAGTGTCTCAAACAAACAAACAAACAAACAAACAAACAAACATTTGCAAGGAATACTGTGTTATCATGGCCTGGAGATTGGGCTGACGCTGCCTGCAAGCTCGTGTTCTCGCGGCTTCCTAGACCACTTGTAGGTATTAACATCTCTAACCACAAAGAAGCTCTAGAAGTAGTGTAATGGGCCCATTTTTGTTTTAGGGATTAATTAATTTTTCTTCAAAGAGCAGTGAAGTAGAATTATTTCTGAGAAAAGTATTAGATCCCTGTGCTGAGAGTACTGATAGGTGATTTAGACTTTCCTAACAATTACCCATAACTCAAGAAATCAGAGAAGAGAGATGGGCTCAGAATTAACAAACAAACCAGTCAATAAATAAATCAGGTAAAATGGAAACCCACAGGTTCCTTTGGACCAAATGTTTTTATGTTCTTTCAACTTAATATTGGAAATGGAGCATGAAGTCCTCAGGGAGACTAAATGGATGGGCTTCAAAGCTAGCAGGTGTGCCCAAAATGTTACAACTTGAACCCTCTGTGCTACCATTTTTCTCTTGTCACACTTCTCACTTACGTGCCTTTTTTTTTCTTTTACTTACGTGCCTTTTTGTACCCTAAATCTTAACTCTATGCATACCGCCTTTCTCATACTGAAATGGAGGAAACCTATCATTTCATATTAAAAATACACACTAAAAGCTGCCTCGCTGGGGAATATTCTTGAACTGTTATGAGAAATTACTACCTCCCAGCAGTCTTGAGGAGTGCTGGTTTTCTAACCATGATTCAGAATTCCTGGAAAATCTTACGAGGCTGGACCGAACTTATAGCTTGATTCAGATATGACGGTGGGAAACTCCTGAAGATGGCAGCAGCACTTTAAATTTCACCAGCCTGTGCTCGGCCTGTGGTTCACACAACCAGAAATCAAATGATGCTTGCCATCTCTTGTTCGGCCCCCAACACTCCCTTGCTAACATTTTCAGCCACTATTTCCCATTTCAACTTTACTTACTTGAGCTTGTGCAGCATGTGACGTAGAAAGATGGCTTAACGCTGGACAAACTGTTTTAAGTCCTCTTTTTTTACATCAAAAAACAAGGGAATGTTAAAAACACTACTAGCCCTCCATTTTCCTCTCAAATATACATTCTCTTTGCACTCGAGTGTGACACTAAAAAGGTAGAAATAGAGCTTGTGGATCATACGCTGATTTTTAAAATGATACTAGTCTCCACTGGCTAGTTACACTCTTAGACAAAGAATGAACAAATTATTCCTTATGCTTTTTGTTGCCAGCAATGTCCATTAAAGAAAATTAATGTTTATTGTGTAATTGCTGAAAACTATAAATTGAGATGCCTGTATGTAGGAGGTCTCCATGAATATAAATGAATCTTTCAGATTTGACTGGAAAAGCTATGTTATTCATATAATTCTCTCTGCTAAACTGAATATCTAAAACGCTTTCTAGGCTAAGGTAAATGTAACACATGTTTATAATTATATTAATTCAATTAAATACTCAAATTGTAAAGGTAATATGCACTTGTATAAAAATCAATTTATTAACATATTAAAAAAGTTAGTACTGTCCTTTGCTTGATTTTGTTGCTTTGAGTTACTATTAAATAGGCTCAAGAAAACATTTACCCCCCCAAAAAAATAAGTAAATGAAAGAAAAGAAAAAGAAAAGAAAAAAAAGTGCTTGGGGAGGTCTTGTACAGGTTCTTTAAGTCCTAAACAAAGAATTGAGCAGAACACCCGAGAGTAGAAGTAAGAGCAGTGATTTATTTGAAAGAGAAAAGACAAGATACACTCCACAGGTTGGGAGTGGGCCAGTGAGAACTGACTGGAGGGGCCTTGGCCTTGAGGGTCTTAAACCTCAGGGTTTGGGGTGGGATCAAGAGTGTGGTCTGAGCTATGATTCCTGCCAGTGAGCAGCTCATCTCAGCATCTTCCATGAGGTGGAGTTTTGGCCCTTAGAGGAACTGTCATGGCATCCAAAGCCCGGGGCAAGGGTCAAATCTGCATAGTCAGTGACATGATAATTAAGATAGGGATGTGTGAAGGGGTGCAAAAGACCCCTGGGCACATGTCTTGAGACTTACTGTGTAATTATAATCTAAGTTACCTCTGTACTCTTTCCCATTGTATTTAGACCCCCTGGGCATCCTGGTCTCGTGCTACTGTAACTCAGATGATAGATCTAGTCCCAGGCAGCATGTCTCAAGGCAAGTGCGCTCTTTTTTCTCCAGCTGTTTTGTTGGTTACCTTGTGCCTCAGATGTAGCTTAGAAAGCTGGCTCCTAGGCAGGCTAGCCCTTCCTTCTTTCTCCAGCCCTTTCCTTAGCTACCTCCTGCCTCAACACTTTGCACATCATTGCAACTTTCTCTAGATGAATAAAGACAGATTGAACTCATGGCTGCATACTGTTCCATACTGTGAATGTAGCATAATTTACTCAACCACAGCTCCTATGATGGACATTGTTCTATTTCCATTTTTGTCATCACTTATAAACTCTGCAGTTTCATACATAACCTTGTATAATGGTACTTCTATTCCTGTAGGGCAGAGTTCCCAAGGCAAAAATGTTGTGCAGAGGGTTTTTGTGCTGTAAATCTTAATGAATACTGCTGGATTCCTTTCTAAGAGGGTTGCAACAATATGTGTATGTTCATTTGCCCACATCCTTACCAGCACTTAATAATACTAATATTTAAATTTTTTTGCCAATTTCATGTATAGAAAATATTATCTTGTTTGACTCTAACTTCTCTGTGACTCAGTTTCATTACTCTGGTGGAAAATGAGAAAAACAATACCATCTGACATACAGGATGATTCTTGGGATTAATTGAGTTATTATTTACAATGATTTAGAAAGATGCCTAGGGCCTTGGGCCTGATCCATAATAAGCATGAAATGAACTAAACAAATACCTTCTGGTGATGGTGAACATCTCATGTATGCTTACTAACAATCTGAATTTCTTTTGTTAAATATGAATGTAAAAATGTTTAATTTTAATGTAAAAAAGTAGAAGAATATTTTCTTCAGTTTTGAAATCTGATGAAAAAGCATAGCAGTCCCTGATCCCCAGCTCTGTTCTCAGAGGAAAACTCCACTGGTTGGAAACGGCAGAGGTGGAGAGGAGTGTTGGTGAGATAGTTGAACAGGAAGGAAAAGAGAAAGATTTTGGAAAACAGAAGCATCATGTTCTAAATAAGTTTCTAGGACGAACCCCCTACTAATATTAAAAAAAATGATTTGAACCTATCTTCCCTGGTAGACAGGACCTCAGTTTACCTGGATAGAGGTTTAAATCCATTAAAGGCTTTTCAGAGAGAGAGAGAGAGATGAGAAAGTTGGGAGGCAATTTAACTACCAAGGGTGCAATGTTTACAGGTGAAAAATCATCGTTTGATATCTTGGATTTTAGGATAGCTCAGCGTTTCCTTCTGAGATTACTAACCACACACCTCTTCTCAAATGGTTGTTTTTCACATGAACTTTGTCCTCTATGGGGAATCTTGTTGTATTTATCAGTCCCATAAATCTTAAAATACCCAGCATCAGGCTCACTGAGATGTCAGAGAACTATTTCTTGTGTTCTTCCTCTCAGTTTCTATCAGCAACATGTTCTTTTTATGTTTCTCCCCCCTACGTCTCAGGTACAATTGGAAGGGAGGTGCTCTTTCAGGGGTTTTTGTCTGTTTCAGTTGAACTCAAATTTGAGCAGTTACATTCTACTTCAGAACTCTGACTGGGGGTCAGAGAAGAGGGAGGCAGCCAGGTATTGGAGGGGACAGTGGAAAACTGGGGAGGAAGGAAGGGAGGTGGGGGAGATTTTCTGAAGCACCCTCAGTGGCATTTGCACAGGATCCATAGGCAGCGTCAGGGTAAGTTTTATTGAACCTTAGAAATAATGGCAAGTAATGGGAATGTTTACGGAAATCTACCCACTTCGTAATCTCAATTCTAAATATCCTGATCTCCAGCCATTCTCACGTATTTTTTCAGTTCATTTTCCCTAGTACACAGCTCCAGCAGCTCTTCTACTTCACCTCCAATCCCTTGACTCCATCATCTCTCCACTGATCTTTACCTCCCCGCATGTCTTTACTTCCCTACCAACAGGCTTAGTCCAATTGGACGGTTGTAACAAAATATTTGAGTAATTTACAGATAATAGAAATTGGTTGCTCGCAATTCTGGAAACTGGGAAGTCCTAGATAAAGGGGCCTGCAGATTGAGTTCCTGGTGAGGATTCATTCTCTGCGTCATACATGGCACCTTCTTGCTGTGTCCTCAAATGGAGGAAGGGAGAGACAAGCTCCCTTAGACGTCCTTTGTAACAGCATTAATCCCATTTGCAAAGGCTCAGCCTTGGTGACTCAGTCACCTCTCAAAGGCCCCACTCCTTAATAGTAGTGCATCAGAGATTATGAATCAACATATGAATTTTGGAGGGACCCAAATATTCAGACCATAGTGCAAGCTTAGATTCTATGGCCCATGATCAAAATAATTTTCTTTTAAGCATTCTCAATTCCCTGGGTCCTTTCTTTTTCTACCATCCTATTCCGAATTAATTACCACAAACCTTGAGTATACCAGGTACTTAGCCAATTTTACAGCATTTCACTAGTCAGTTCATCCTCTCCCCCTCTCCTAGACCACCCTTTCATACTGTCTTCTCTTCAACCTCCAACAACCCTCCCCGCTCTTCAGTTTCAGCTCATGACCTGATTTTTTTTATTTTTATTTTTTTGGTGCCAGGGGTTCAAACTCAGGGCCTTGTGCTTGCTAGGCAATCACTCTAACCACTGAGCTAAATCCCCAGCCACCTAATTTCTTATTTCACTAAGAAGATATAAAAAATCAGAAAAGAAATTCCACATGTTCTCACCACCAGAACACACAAGCTACCTACATTTGTACCCACGAACTAGATCCACTATTGTGCAGTGGGTGTGAGTTGGGGCAACACTGTCGGGGCTTTAGAGCAGCAGCCTGAGAGAAAATGAGCAGGCGACTGCACTTTTTGGCAGTGAGAGAGGGAAAGGAATTCTGACTGTCAAATAAGTGAGCAAGCCATGGTATCCTTGAGGCAAGAAGTGGGATGTGTGGACAAACAGGAAGAGCTGGTGGGAGCAAAGACGGCTGTGGACTGGACAGAGAGCTGACCCTGAACGTTGTTACATCTTCATTATAATGCATTTCCATAATAAAGTCTCTACCTGGATGAGGGGCCTAACACATTGCTAAGCACATTTTGGGCTGTGTGCAAACTCATGCCTGTGCAGTAACTAAATTCCATCCTGTCCAGAAACCTTCTATCCCTCTTGAAAAAGAACCGTGAGCAATCAATGGCATTCCTTCAAGACCCCATAAATATGTATCCCTTGTCAGGTGCTACTTCCTCTGTGGAGCAACCAACTTGTCCACCTCTGTCCTGCTGTTCTCTATAGCACAGCCGGCTTTGTTTATTTTCTCTAATAAGCTTTCATTTCATTTTAGTCTAGAATTAGTCCTGGTTTGATTTCTGTCCAACACGGCTATGACCCACACTAACTGATGACAGTTTCCCTTGCACTTCTTGTGAAGTTGCTGGCCTGATCTCTGTCAGAGCTGTGTCTCCCTCAGCTTTCCTCTCCTCGGGCTGAAATCCCTTCTTATTATCTCTTACTTTCCAGTTAAAGCTGTTGCCTATAGATTTGCGCTGTTGCCTCAGCTTTAATTTCCATTATCACTGAAGCAAGGACCTGTGCTACCTGCTGGCAGGTGAACCGTCCCTGCACCTCTAAACAAGTCTTTCCACTTGACATCCTCCAACCTCATTTATTCAAGGACAGCACTTCTGCAATCTTATATTCTCTTTCCTGTGTGATTGGTTTCCTTCTCTTTACTTGATAATTACCATCAGAATGCAAGTGTGCTTCCAATTTTAAGAAAAAAAATTCAGTGTAGGTTTATAAACACATTAAGATAATATGGAGAAATAGTATGTGAAAAGGTACAAAATATGAAGCTGGCTCCTTTCCCTTAGTATAAAGCGTTTGCTCAAATCCCAAATTAGTGACACAGTAAAACACACATTCCGTAAAACAAACTGAAGTAAACTTTACGAATTATTTTATTTAAAACTGGATAGACTAGTAAAAGCAGAAAGAGGAGCTATTACCACACATCTGTGAAAAAATCAATAAAATGGGGCATGCGTGGACCACCAATTTCAATAAAATTAGAGAATTATATGTTTGGTATAGAAAATGTTACATAAGGCGTAGTATAGCTTAGATTTTTCTGACTCCCAAGAAAGTGCCAGAAAGACAACATACAGATTCTTAAATGTGAAGCTGTTTAAGGCCATCAACAAAGTACTTACCTATTGCCTCAGGATAGAAAACATTCTTAAATTGCATTTCTCCTCACTGATAGAATCCATTGTGTAGGAGGATCTAGATAAGGACGAATGCCTGCAATTGTAATGAACTGGAATCTGAACCCAGCGGTGTGGCTCCAGAGTCTGTGGCCCTTTTACCACACTGCAGAACCTCGGCCACATCTCAGGGGCGGGGCGGCTGATCAGACAGTCAGTCACTCAGTTACTGTCTTGAACTTGATGACAAAGTTAGAGGCCGGGGTAACAGAAGATAGCACCATGAGTTAAGCAAATACATACTTGAAGGTAACGAAGTTCTGGGTGTCATAGTGGCAAGGAGGGCCTCTGGCTGGGGTGAATGAACTCTTTGCATGCCACTTTTGGGGCAGTTTAGGCCGTCTGTGCAGATAGGAAAAGCACAAGAAAAGAAACCAGACATATATATTCGCAGCTTGTTGTCTGGTTTCCTGTAGGCTGGAGGTGCATGCGATAGTACTGATTTTCATGATTGATGTAGAATTTCAGATGGGAGATCTTTTATGGGTTACAATCTGAGTTCAAAATGTTCACATTTTGTACCTGGGTAAAATAACTGCATGTTATTAGATGTTCTGATTCTCAAAAGGAGCCAGATGTTTTCAGTGTCTTTTGTTTGAGAAAAGAACAAATCAGCTTATTTCCAGTTAGATTTCCTGACTTTCTGAGTCTTTCTACCATTTGCTAAAGTCCAAGATCAAAGAGTCACAATGATGTTCTGTGGTCAGTGTTTCTCTAAGCAAGAGCTTAGACGTGCAGACCAGGCAGTCTGTCACGTTCCACCTCTAACAGTTCCCAGGTGGGTTTGGGATTAGTCAGGGTCGAGGGTCTAGGTGATCAGAAGCTAAGCTTTAGGTGAAGTTGGTGCTTCTTTGTGGATTTAACAGTGCTATCGTCACTGTCACATTGTCCCCTGCATCATCACAGTTAACCAACATTTATTAACTTGTACAGGGCTATTCAGTTGACAAATCATGCTGCATAATATTGCCTTTGCCTTTTTTTTCTTTGTTTTTCTTTTTTCCATTAAAGGCTAATCCCAAATTATTGAAAGTTGAAATTGTTTTAAATTACTGAAAGTTTCAAATTATTGAAAGTTGAATATGTTTTAAAATCGTGTGACAGTTTTGAGTGACCAAGTCTAACTGATCTAAACCAAGCAGTGATTCAAAATATATCACAAATAGGTCAGTTAATTTGGACGATCAAGATATGGATATGGCCTTTGGGTATTAAAACAAACAATAAAACCAGCCTTTGGAAGGTCATGTATAGGAGGATGAGTCCAAGTGTGAAGTCTCATGTATTATATTCATTTCACATCCAAAAATTCTTCTCAGAAGAGCCTAGAGCTTATTGAAATAGTGAGCCAAGAGAAAGATGTCAAGGGTTGTGTAATCAAGTTGCTGCAAGTTTGACCTGAAAATTTTCCCCGCAGACGTGACCTGACTGATTTACAACAGGGATTGGGAATATGATGGTTATGTAATTTATTTTCAGTTCTTGAGATATGCCCTTATATATTGTTTCTTGATCAGAGATGCTGGGCAAATAACTTAACCTCTCTGTGTTTCCTTTGCAAACCGACATTCTCTGGCCTGGACTCTCAAGGAGGTTACTTCTAAAGCCAAGCGATGGGAACGCTTGTAGAGTGCAGCGCTGTGTAAATGTCAAAACCAATGATAATGATACCAAGTGGGAGGAAAGGTAAGCAGCCTCCTTTGCCAAACGAAGCTGTGTGCAGCTGACCTCCAGGAAAGTCGTTTTGTTTGTGGTCATCCGAGCATACATGCATACATTTCAGCTTTTGTAGAATATAGATTTAATAATTTTTCAAGTCACATTCTTATTTTTATCTCAATGTCATCAAGAGTTTATGGCTGTCAATTCAATAAGACATTCGTATTTGTTAAATGAAGGCATTTTTTTTACACAAACTTTTCCCTTCGGTATCTCGGCTTAAATATATAGATGAGTGGAAACACAGAGCTTGCCTTGTCATTAACCAACTTCGGAGGCAAATTCAGTTTAATAGACTGTAGCGGAGTGCTCCCAGCCCAGTCAGCCTCTCTCTGCTTGAGCACGGGCGGGAGTGATTCGCTCACGGTGGGAAGCGGAAAGGGCATGTACTATTTTCCTGAGAAACCCAAGGAAAAGCTGAGTGTCTCACAGGCAGGGACATCTCCCCTCCCCAGCCCTCGTGTCAGCCTCCTAGCGAGTCTGCTGAGACTCTCTCGACTGTTTCCCTGAAGTGTGTGGATTTCTTTCCTGGAGGAAGGGCCCCTGGACTGGCCTCCCTGGTGTGCCTGCCCTCTCAGTCAGATCTCATCAGAATTTTGCAATCGAGTGTTACTTCCTGGAAGAAGGTCTGAGACCAGTTAGGAAGCGCGAGGCTCATTGTAGCCGAGCCCCAAATATTGTAAGAAATGTGAAGACCTAGTTTCTTAATGAAAAGATGTCATTTGAGAGAACTCGGTTCTCATTTTAGAGCCTAATTGAATTATACGATTTTTGGTTCTTTCAAATTCTGCAACATTTGTTTTCGTTCTATGAAAAATACTGAAGAGAAGCATCCCATTTCTGAAATACTTTAAAGGATTAAAACGATTTCTCTGGCAAAGGCATTACAATATTTAGCAATGTTCCAAACTATTTCTGTTTTTCTGTCCTTATTAGAAACTACATTTGGGCTTACAACCTTGAGTAAATAAAAGTGATCATCTTTTGCCCCATCAACCGCTTTCTGGGAGGAACGTGCCATCCTCAGTTCCTTTCTGTTTGGCACTTGACCTTAGAGCCTCTGTGCAGAGAGACTTTTTATTGCGTGAACTTTAGTTGCAATGCCAAGTCTGCTGTGAATCTGTGTCCAGTCCGAAGCTTCATCGCATGCGTTCTACTTGTGAAGAAAACGTAGTGAGAAGTTTGTCTGCCAGTCACAGTTACATGCTACATGATGTTTCTTTTGTACCTATCTGCCTATCATCTGTGAGTAAGACAATCTCTTGTTTTTGTCTGGCATTCAAAAGGAGGAAAAGCAGTTGATTGTGATGGCGCGTGCCTATAATCTTTGCTACTTGGGAGGCTGAGGCAGGAGGACCACAAATTCTAGTTGCCCGGGCAACTTAGTAAGACCTTATCTCAAAAATTTTTTTTTAAAAGATTGGGGATGTAGTAGAGTGGTGAAGTGCTCCTGGGTTCAATCCCTAATATCATCAAAAAATTAATTAATTAAATTAACTAAAAGGAAGGGGAAGCAAAGTCAAACTTCTCTTCTTTCACTTCTTAGAGCACCTTCTACACTCAGGGCAGTCTTTCAGTACAAAGCTCACTATTGTCTTGCAATCCAGGGGGAGAAAGCATTAGACAAGAAAACATATAAAACGACTGGAATATGCTCACTCCTGAGGGCCTGCTTGTCTTTTCTTTCATTTATATCTTGGTGGTTCATCACTTTTGAACATAAGCCCACAGAATAGAGATTGGATCTAATTACACATTGTGTAATAGCATTGCTGGCATTCAATTGTTACCTTTTATAAAGAATAAGAACTGTGAAGCTATTTTTAGTGCTAGCAAGAGTATTCCTGGGAAATGAAGGAAGGAAGAGGCAGGGATTTTTCTTGAGTCTCAAATGCCCATAAAGCTCTCAGAGATCTTCATTCTCTTTTCCTTTATGCTTTTCTCCCCTCTGCCCTTTTGGTATTGTTTGATTCACATCAACGAGTAGGGCGAAGTCTGTCTCCACCTGTACAGATTCTCCTGGGCGTAGACAGAGGATATGGCTTCTAGCAGAGACTGCATGGAGTTCCGGCTCTGATGAATGGTCCTTTGATGAGTCCTTTGATCTGCTCAACTGTTAGGATTTGTTTCCAGACACCCGACAATAAGCACACTCAGCAGAAACAGCTTCCGGACTTCGTTTCCCTCCCACCCAGGGACACCATCAGCCATGCCCTTTCATCTCTTCCGCCAAAACCAGAGTGTGTCTCTGGCCTGAACTTGATAAGTTGATATTAAGTGAGCTCTAAACTTGCTCACTTTGCTTTTTCTTCTGAATTGAAACAGCTATTGCTGAACTTTTGAGGAAATTGAATGAAACAAAAACCAAGTCCAGTAAGGGGGCGCTGGTGCCTGGGAAGTGGGAGAGGGGAGAAGGAAGCATATTTCTTATAACACTTGGCTGTTATTTCCACCCACTTCTGTGCCTCTCCTACCGAGGTGAACAAGTCTCAGTGCTGAGCACACCTGGAATTGAGGGCGATGTGCACAACTAGGACAAGGACTGCCAGGCTGTGGATGGTCCAGAAATGAAAGGAAAAATGATTAACTGTGTGGTAGGGAAGAAAGTGTTTATTTCCAGGTTCACCAATGAAAAGCAAAAATTAGTGGAAATACATCTAGTTTAAACTGAAAAGGAAAAAAGCCAAGACCTGGACTTCTAGGGTATAGTCTTAAACCTCTTACTCAAAAGGACTTTTAAAAAATATCTTACTTGTGTTTCCAAGATGGAAGAGTTTAGTTGGCAGGACATTTCCTGGAAAAGGAGAATACAGGTCACAAAGTATCAAATGGTTTTTTAAACATTACACCATATATATATATATTTATTTATTTATATATATAGCAGCCCAGAACACTTGATGGCTATCTATCCACCTAAAGGACACTGAGAATTCACACCAGAGTTATGCAGAAAAATGAGAAATCACCATGAAAAGGGCTGGTCAAGGAAAGATTTGAGAAGAGATGATAATACCAGTAGTAGCTATCAAATGTCTATGTGGGCATTTCTTTCTATCTAAACTATTTCAAGGGCTTCTTGAGAGGGAGCCATGATAATCTCCTTTTTACAGATCATGAAGCAGAGCGTCAGAGAGGCAAAGTAATTTGTTCAAGTCTTTCCTGTTCATCAGCAGCAGAGCTGGGATTTAAATTGAGGCAATTAGATCCTTTCTTCTCCACCGGTTTGCCTTCACTTGGGCTGACTCTTAAAGATATATATGATTTGCGTATAAGGTAGAGCATCTTGGGAAAAACACTGGACCTTAGGGGAGGAGCGTGGCCAAGGAGAGAGAAAGACGACTAAACACTCTTCCCCACCATGGATGGCACCCTGAGGAGGCGATGGGAAGAGACCGTTCTGGAGTTAAGTGTACAGCCTAGATCCATGACCCTGAGGCTCCTCACATCACAAAAAACGCTCCTTTCATTATGCCTTAGCAATAAAACATTTTGTTCCACAGTTGGAATAAAAGATAATAGGTTTTAAAATGCAAAAGTGTAACACATTGTGAATCAGTTTGCTAACGTACAAAAGAATCAGGGGGAGGAGAGTTTGAAGGCCAAGTCCTTGAGTGAGTTCGGCAGAAACTGAAGAAAACAGCATCTTTTCCTTGGTTTTACCCCAGGCTCTTCCGTGTGTGTGTGTGTGTGTGTGTGTGTGTGTGTGCGTGCACCTGTGTGCATGGGCATGTGCACTGGTGCACAGTGAGAGGCTCTCAAGGATACTTCCTACCCTGTTTGGCAGCGGGCCCACCTATTCTCCCAAGACAGGACTAATTGTTTCAGCTTTCTCGATCTTGTTCTTGGCAAGGCTTGCTGTTATTTTCTGCTATCCAATCCTGAATAGCCTATCTCTCAATCTTCTATCACTTCCTCCAAAATCACCAGGCTGGCTAAACCAGGTTATAGATGAATCTGAGCCCCCACCCCAGCAAAATTGATTCCGGCTGAGGTGAAATTGTGTCAGACTCTCTGGATTCGATGTCTGCTGATCAACTCTGAATGGTTGACTTCCGAGTTTCTGCCAAGCCTGGGCCCTTACTTGCTCAGGTGGATTCTCCTGCAACTCTCAGTAGCCTCCAGGTCCCAGCAACTTTGCAGATGTAGTTCCTGGAAAGGCACAATATGTTCTCTCTTCTCTTTTAGTCCTATTATAGAACAATGGGTCTGGGACCTGGCTACTCCTCCCATACTGCATGCCGCTCTTGGTGAGATTTCCATCTTGGTGAGACTTCTGTTTGCAATGTCAGGTTTTCTCCTAGCACATGCATTCATGTGCACACTTGTAGGCACTCATGTGTGCACACACAGAGCACTTCAAAAGCCAGGCCAACCAGACTCTCTTCAGGAATGTAAATCTTAAACAGATGGACCCAAGGGTGGAAAGTGGCTGTGGAATGATCCGAAGCGACCAATGAGATTGCACAAGCTACTCTTGTTTTCTTTCTTTCTTTTTCTTGCTTTTTTGAGACAAGATGTCGCTATGTAGCCCAGGCTGGCCTCGAACTCGCGGTGATTCTCCAGCTTCAGCCTCCTGAGTGCTGGGATCACAGCACCACCACACCTGACTCTGCTCTTGTTTCGGACTGCTGTAAGGACAAATGTTCAGCTTTTAAAAAATTTTTGGGAACTTCTTCATGTCCTTTCTAATGTTTCTTTTCTATCGTTTATGTTAGCTATAGTCAGTTCCTGTATGTAACCAAAGATCTTCTCAATATAAATCAGGGTGGGTGGCAGTCAGGGTGGGTGACAAAGTTCTTTCTGTTTGCATCCTAAGACTGCCCAAGGGGTGTTGGGATCAAATGGTCCTTGCGATTGCCCGAGTCTGGACCTGCAGTCACTCTTAGGCTCTTTGCTCTTCTTTGCATTTGGACATTCCATTCCCCCGGCAACCTCTGAAAGCTGCCTCTATCTTACTACCTGCTTTGGCACTAAAATCTTTGTGGGTTTTGTCCCTGGTAGCTACTGTAAAGTTTCTGCAACACATTCAGGTCAAGTCCCCAGTCTCCTGTTCTGTGGATTTACTATTTTAGGAACTCCTCCTTCCTTAGTCCATAGTCCCTAGGTAGTAGGGTTGTGATAAAAGTTTGAAGTCTGGGTTTGGGACATAACTGGGTGAGGATCTCACTTCTACTACTTGTGATTGGCTTTGGGCCAAAAACCCAATCTCTCTGGGCCTGTTTTTCAATGGTTTGTTTTTGTTTTGAGACAGGGTTTCTCTATGTAGTCCTGTAGCCCAGGCAGGCCTCAAACTCCCAGTGATCCTCCTACCTCAGCTTCCTGGATGCTTGGATTACAGGCATGCACCACCATGCCCAGCCTTCCCAGTCCATTTTGTACAGAAATAAATGCTATTCATGGCTTCAGTACTTGACTTTTGTCCGTATACTGTTATTGGCGTGTATTGAAGATAAAAGATCTTGGACAAACCTGTGTGGATAATTCAGTGAAAAAACATTAGTTTCTGGGGGGAAACGACTCTGAATGAGTCTAGAGATGATAAACTTACAACTGTCAACTTTGGCATGAGATGTCCCAAATAAAGGAATACAGGCTCAGAGTTCAGTCACTTGTCCGTAGATGGAGCTAATTAGTTAAAAAAGCGTATCTGAAATTCAGCCCTGTGAATTCCCACTGCAGTCTCTGGGAACCAGATCCATAATATAGCCTTTGACATCATATCTGCATGATTTTTTTGATCCATTAACTCAAGTGCTAAGTTCTGTCTCTGGAGAGATTCTGACATCTGTGATAGGGTGCTAGGAAAGGCTGCATGAAAAGGGAGAGGGAGCTTTCCCATCATAAATAATACGATAGGAGCCTGTTTGGTTTAGTTGATTGAATCAGGAAAGCCTAAGTTCTCTGTAACTCAGAGACTGAGACCCCACTCGTCTGAACCTCTCTCTATAACACGTGTGCTTAAGGATGCTTGCACCTCAGGCTGCTGAAGGCAAGAAGCAAACTCCGCTTCCTCAGGCTGAAGCTTTCTGCTAGAAGTTAACCTAGAACTTTCCCAAGTATCTGGAATCTCCTGAGTGATTTTTTCAGGTCTTCCAAAAACAGCCAGCAGGGATAGTTAAGAGGCTGTCCCCAGAACATGGCTGCCCTGTGTCTGAGCAGGGAATAGAGACCTGCCTGGGTGAGCTGCTCATTCCAGCCTTGCACACTTGATTTGGCGAAGAGGTACATGACCCCCGAAGAACCAGCTGAGCTGCTCTGCCGGCTTCTTATCACTTACCAGTCTGGGCAGGTTTCCCAGGCAGGGGGAGGACTGCTGAGTTACATCAGACATAAATGAATCGATATAAACCAATTCCTTCACAAAAGAAAATCTCATTAGTCACACCTCTGCCAGAATCAACAACTTCTCTCTCCTAGCAGCTAACATATTCCAAGTCCTGTGTACGACTGCATCCTGACTTCTATTAGCGAGAACTACATAACCATTTTGTTACTGTCAACTTTCTAAGCCTTGCCATTTCTGTGTTCTAAAGCACAACCCCAAATGGAAGCTTCGCTGTGGTCTTACAAGAGTTTCCATAGTTTAGAGAAAAGTCAGGTTCTGTGTGAAGAAATAGAGTAAGTTCACAAAGGGAATTCTTTAGTCAGAGGTGGATACCTACTTGGCTACCTTTGCCAAAGGGAGATGTAGGACAGGAGGATGGGAGCAAGGGATGCGATTCCCTGGTACCCCGGAAGATGCTGCAGCTCACCTCTACCTTTAAGGAAGAACAGGCGCTTCCAACGGGCCTCTTGAACTCAAAGATGTTTTGTAGCAGGTGACCGAGTGACATCAAAGGCCACCTGTCAAGGGAAACTTACTTTTGTATTCATCCATCATTCATCACTCCTTTCAGACACCAGAGACTTCTGACTCGGACTCAAATTGAGGTTTTGCCACTCACAGAGTGTATGGCCTCGGACAAGTCAATTCTTTAGTCTGATATTATACCTCCGTAAGCATAGTGTACCACTCTTATTTTATATACCGGTAAGGAATAAAAATTGCTGCCAACTAAACTATGGCATAATACTTACTGTAAAACTCAGCAATTTTAGAGATGTTAAGATGAAAAGCAGCACATCACAATGGAGGAAATAGGATAGCACCTACCTCATGGTACTGATGTGAAGGCCGAGCTAATTCATATAAATGCTAGCATTTTATCTGGTACAAAGTAAGCTCTAATAAATGATTATTATGATTTTTATTACCAGGAGGTAATTATTTGGATAATTCCAGCAAATCGTTTAACCCTCTGTACTTTATTTTCTTCATCTTTGAAATGAGTGGGTAACCATATGGTCCTGCCACCCAGAATTAGGAGGAAAAACTAATTAAAGAACATTTTAAGGTTCTTAGTAGCTCTAAATGTGAACTACTATCAACTCCTTCTGCTACTCATCTGTGTCTGAAAACTGAGAAAGAATTATATTCTGTATATTTTTTGTGTATGAATTAATTTAGTTGGAATTCCAAGGCCAATTTGAACCTGAAGTATTTATGTTTTTGTTGCAATTATTAAAAAAGAGCTTTTAATTTTTATTCTGTCCTCCTCAAAATAACTGTTTTTCTTGAATTGTTTTGTTCTATAACAGAGAGAAAATTTTATGTTAACATAATATTCTCCATGTTGGGCAAGCCTAAAGAAATAATAGCTGATGGCAAAATTTTGCAGCTGTGTGAACTCCCACAAATTTTCGAGGACTGTTATATTGGTTGGGTGATAAACGAAAACAAGTTCCAGGTTATTGCAAATGATCATTGAACAGAAGGGAGATTCATTTAGAGCAAGTCCCAAATATGAGTCACAGAGAGCCCTAATATTGGGTCTCACTTTGAGCAAAGCCCTGCTATTGGGTCTCGCTTTGAGATATCTGTATATCTGTATCTGTATCTATCAATGGGGTTAACTGTTGTGTGAGAAAAGTTCAATTTAACTCAATTTTCAGTTATTGAAATTTTAGTATGAAGCATGCATGGTATTGGGTTATAAAAATGTAAGAAATTTGAGACAGAGTTCTTGCACTCCTAGAATTCATATTCTGATAAGAAATGACAACACAATGTGGCCAATACTATAAAAGTGACATAGGAGTTACCTAGGAAGCAGCAACCAGTTCAGCCTGAGTAATGTAAGAAAAGTGTTAAAAGTTGTCGAGGAGTTTACAAAACATAGAAGTTCAGAAAGAGTATTGCCTGGAAAATAGGAGTGTTCACAAAAATCTATGACTATGAAGAAAAGTGGCCTTCATGTGAGTTAGCATGGTTACATTGTAATGCGCGTTGTAGGCGCTTGCCTGAAAGAGATGGATTTGGCTTATGTGTTTGTTATATTCATCATGATTGTCATTATTTGAATTTTTAAATTAGAAATGCTTTGTCAGTGTGGCACCTCCTGGATCCCTCAGAAGAGGCCGCCTTTCTGTCAGCGACTTTACTCAGTCTGGAAAAGACAGCCTTGTACTCAGCGAGGTGCGCTGATGGTCCCCAGGCCAGCGAAGCTGCTGGCCGTGATCGGCCTCTGCCATCACTCCTGTGTCATAAGCGGACTATCTTTCCCCCCAGATCCTGCGTGGGAGGTTTACACATTTGGTTTGGTAATGAGTGTGCTTTTTGAGCCAGAGAAGAGAAGAGAATAAAAGCAGAGAGAAGGCGTGAGAGGCAATCATAGAAACCTGGAGGCTCAGATCCTCCAAAATGAAAAAGGAGCCGGCGTTTCTGCAGAAACACGGGAGAAACAACTAACGACCTCAAAGCTCATTATGATTTAGCTTTGAGATAGCACAGAACGACAGTAATGTGACTACTGGAGCCTGTTTCAACCCTGAGCAGGACAAAGGAGCGGAAACGGGGTGTATTAGCAGCGGAATAGCGACTACCTCCTCGCTCGGCCTGTGTACACATTAGTGCGGGCAAGTACCGCTCGATGCCACTCTCTCGTGCTAAAGTGGCCATTTCCCTTTCTTTGGCAAGTGACTGAAAAAATCTTTGTTGTGCATTTATTCGAACAAAATTCTTGGAACCTTTTAAGACACTGCTCTGGGTTAGAAGGACGCAGACGGGTGCTGATGGAGGTGGACTTGAGGAGCAGAGAACGCAGAGGGCGCGGCATTGCCTCACAGAGCTCAAAGGACTGAGGCTGAGCTCATTCAAATTTCTTTTTCCTGAAAAGGAGCACTTCCTTTTGTGTCAGTGTGTTTTATATGATTGAAAACCAGAAGAATCTGAGTGCTCTATTTTCCCATTAACTGTTGGTGTCGCTTCCTTTGCAATGGTGCCATGCGCCATTATGAAGACAATCACTATCATCGTCTGTCTTTGACTTGTCCCATCTGCGAAGTAGAAATTATCTGCAGCATCATATTGTGAGACAAAAGTCTGAACTGAAGCTCTCGACAAAGGTGTTTGTCTAGATTAAGCGCGTGAGTTGAGAATTTTGTAGTTTGATCCTGGGTGTCAGAGGGAGTTAGTGCCCCTAACTAGTCAACCTAACTTTCAATGTAGATCATCCTAAGAGAAGTTTTAAGTGCATCAAAAGATCTGGAGACTTTTTAAAATTTCAAGCCAACCGAATCGGCTCAATAAAACGAACTTCAAAATTATGTCAAGAGGCCGCCGTATAATTGCAGGGCAGAGCGGCAGGTCTGTAAATGTCTTTCGGTGGGCCACGCCTGTTGAATTCAAATGAAGGTGTCGAGCCCTACAGGAAAATGCAAAAGACAGAAGGAAAACGCTTACTTTTTTGTTAAAATGTGAGGTACTTAGGCTGCCTTTTGATATCATGACTTCATCTGTATGGTAAAGTGGAAAATGGTATGAATCAGATGACCAGGGAGCGGTGCACTACCCTGCCTCCTCATGACCTTGAGCAAGTCCCTTGAAATCCTGGAGAGCTGATGTTTCACTTGCAAAATGAGCAAGCTACCAAAGATATTTTCTGTTCTTTCTTTCAGCTTTGAAGTGTATGATTCAGTGTGAATGCAAATTAACACGGTATGAACAAGATGCTTTGTTCATTTATTCAGCGGCACTGAGAGCATTCAGAGCTAAGTACCCCAATTCAGCGGTGGATGTAAGAGATGGGAACACTTGGTCCTGCTTTTAAGAGGCTACTAAAGGCAGAAGGGAGGCTGACAAGCTAGCATTTACAACGCACAGTGCTCAGTGGGGTGGGCTTAAGCCACGGGGGTCCAAAAGAGGGCAGGGCTAGCTCTGGAGCTGTGCAGGACAGCCCTCCAGACTGTGGGGGTATCTGTGGTAGACCCTGAAACATGAGCAAAAGATGATCAGGTAGAGAAGAGGAGAGGATGCCACTAGCAAAAGAAGCAGCATTAGCAAGACTAAGAAACTCAAGTTTATACCTTGTGCTTGAAGGGTTAACTAAACATGGATGTATCAATAGTGAAAAATGAGACTAGTTTGAGACTTTATAATGAAGAGCCTGGAATGTTATGGTAAGAGCTCTTGCCTTTCTCCCACTGGATAATCACTGGAGAATCATGAAGAATGGGAGAGGCGATCAGTTTTCTTTCCAAAACTTCTCAGGTGGCACTTCAGAGTCTGAATAGAGGGAAGTTCCTCTCTGGAGACTGTTTTGATGGTCTAGGGAGGACGGATGAGAGGGTTATGTGAGGCTGAGACTGTGGGACCAGGAAGGAATGGGCACATTTGAAAGATGGCTCAGTGACCGAATCCACAGAATCGACTTATTTATTCACTCCACACTCAAATCTTCATTCGCTGACCACTGTGCATCAGCCAGTGGGCCTGGTACTACGTGAGGAGGATAGAAACAGTGCTCCAATACCGAGGCCCAAGTGGAATGTGTGAAGTGGCGTGAGTTTGGGTGGGCTTCCTGGAGGAGGTGAGGCCTGACCCTAGTTTCCAAGGAAGTAAAAAAAAAAAAGTGTATTTGTAGAAAGAGGCAGAGAAGAATTTTATATCTGTTCATTAAAAAAAAAAAATGGGATAACTGGTAGGTAGGCTTGGGGAGAATCTTTGCTCAATACTGAAAAAGACAAGGAGGTAAAAAAAAGGACCGAGTAGAAACCCTGTGGGTTTTAAGGGAAAGGCTATGTGGTACATAGAAAAAAGAGATTGAGTTAATGCTTGAATACCTGGGTTATTTCACTCTCTAGCTGGGTCAACGCTCAAGTCATTTAGTGTCTCTGGGGCTCAGAGGCATGTAGTTTTGATGGGAGCAAATAAAAGGTGTTGAAATGGGAACTCATCCTAGAGTCCACTAGTTCATTTGGAAATACATGTGAGGTCCATTTTCTACACACTTTTGGCCAGATGCTGTGTAGGATCTGTAAACCATGGAGCAGACATTCTATAGGCAGTGGAAAGAGTGAAATGAGAAGCAGCAGACAAATCAAAGTAGCAGCCTGCTGGGTGCCTGGGTAGAGATATTGTCCACACCAGCTGGGTACCCGTGTTTACTTTCTGTCCTCCTGTCTCATTCCACATCTACCTCTGGACATTGCTTTGTCAGTGCTGGGTTTGACTTAAGAACTAAACAGATGATGGCTTTTAGGTAATGTTTTCTATCAAAGGCCCGGGCTGTACACACAGATTCTTGAATAGTGATGTGAGTTCCAGGGATGAAAAGACTGCGTGTGGGCAGCATCACAACAAGAAACCATGAGGCACCAAGGGACTGCTGGGGATGGCATCCATTTCTTGTGCTCTGGGGGCTGCCCCCTGCTCCTGGCATTCTTGGCCAAATAACCAGGCATGGAACCCTACAGAGTTAAGTGGATGTGATTTCTCCCTGCCAGTGTGAACCCACCTGAATGTTTCATCAGTCTCTGTCCTCATCGGATGACTATCCAATAGGGAGATGGACATATAAACAAATGAGTTCTGCCGTGAGAGTGGTCTCATTCTACAGTTGGCAGGGTGGGCCAGAGACCCAAAGCAAAATCATGCTGCTGCGTTTGTTTGTATCCTAATTTAAGGGCCCTAGCAGTTGAGTTTAGTTCTGTTTCTGTCTGCAGTGTTACCCTGAGTCCCAACAAGTGGATATGACCTGGTTACTCAGTAGAGAATGTTTTTGTGCCAGCCAGGGGCTTGAGCCGTGGGAAATGTGATTCCCCTTTCTCTCTTCAAAAGCAAGCCTGGACTTTCCTGCCTGGGGCTACACTGGCAAATCTACCTGTTATGTCCAGTCTGCCCTGTCCAGACCCTTCCTGGGCTGCTGATCTGAGGTTAGTTAGCTGGTGGATGAAAATACCTTTCTCTGTCTTTTATAGATGCTCACCTAAATGCCAGCCAAACTCTGAGCTGGAGAGGGTTAGAACTTGGGCTCCAGACAATCACTGGAGAGGACCCACTGAGTCCATTTCCCCCAAGAGGTTCATATCTGCACTGTCATTATTAGGCACGAGGATAAAGGCACTCATGTAATTCATTCATCAGTTAAAAAGAGACTATCTCTCCTTCTTACTTGAAAGGCTAATATGGGGATGAAATATAATTCGGGAAGACATATTTTGCAAAATAGAATATCACTAATACAACACACTATTTAATTACCAGTCTTTTCTACAGCTTCTAGCCTCCAGCATCTACTAGCAACTTTGAGCTTCATCAGCTGTGTTCAAGTATGCTCCTTAAATCTTTTTCAATTTCAAACTGCTGATGCGCAACCACAATTCACATTGTTGCTGGGGGACACCTGAAGTCAGTTTTCCTAACCAGGTATCTCAAGTCAGATTTTTATTTCTTTTTTTAAAAAGAGAAATGAAAGCTTCAATAGAAAGGTTGTCTGGCAACTGGATAAAGGAAAGAATTTCTTTCAGGCTTTCCAAGAAGACAGAATGGAAGTCTTGAAATATAAATTACTTTTTTAATGGTGTCTTGAAAAAGGGTGTTATTCTTCACTATGTGCCTCTCTTCCCTGCTTCCTGAATGTGGCCTATGTGAGCAATTAAACTATTGTGTATTTTTAAAAGGAATCAAAGTGGAGATATTTTAGGAGACGCAAGAAACCTTAGAGATGTTCTGGTTTATCCGTCTATTTTCCGAAGTAGGGAAGAAAGTTTTAGAATAGGTGAAAGATTTCCTCTTGATTTCCATCTTTTTAGTGCCGAGCCAAGATCAAACCAGGGTTTGTACCTCCTAGTCTGGTCCTCACCGCTAGGACAGAGGTAATGTATAAACCCAAACAACTGCACTTGAGACACAGGACAGTACTCCAAGACTACCACCAACTTACAATGATTAGCCTGGTGGTAAGGGTAGCAGAAGAACCCAGACCAGAAGCACTTCAGCATTTAGGATGCAGACCATAGGAGACTCTTGATATGTTTACCTTGGAGTAAAACATTTGCTGTATTGAGTCTGAACTGTCCCTCTTTCACACAGGAGGGATAATTGGTTTCCTTTCTCCTAGCTCAGAAGTGCTCCAGTTATTCTGATGTTTTTGCTGAGATTTGGGTCCCTCTCTGGAGCTCCGCCCCAGAGGGAGGCCTGGTAGCCTTTCCCAGAGTGTTAGATTATGGGCAACCAGGGTTCCTAGGAGGACAGAAAACATCCCTGTGGTCAAATCTCATGACAGTGAACTCCGTTCTGCTGTCGAAATTTCCATGGTGTGACATTGAGCAACCCCAGTGAAACCATCTAGGCCAATATGTGGGGCTTAAGAATGGTTGTTTCTCATGATCCCACGATGATAAACATTCTCTCTCTCACCTCACCTCTTTTTTATAAAAATGAGTTTCTGATAAGCCCAGAGTCTACCTGGTGGGGAGGTGGACCTGGCTCTTCCATCTGCCTTTGCCCCTCTGTCCTGGCCCCTGGGTGACACAGTGCATATCTCTTCATCCTTTGCAGAACAGGATCTGCTGTATAGCAACTTGCTCTGCTGCCTCCCAGAGCCTCATCTCTGATGGGCCTGGTGGCCAGTGGGGTCTCCCCTGGGTCCCTGAGAGTCTTGTTTCTGTGGATGTGAGGTAGGAGATTTAGGGGTATTAGTTATAGTTACAGGACTTTGAAGTAAGTTGGGGCAGTGGCTCCTAGGCCAGGAGAATTGAAGAGTTAGGATGTTCTGTGCACAGGAGATTCTGAGCGCACAGCAACAAAGAGTCCTATGGCTGGAAGCAGTTTAGGATTAACTACATCAATGCAGATGGATTTGGGCATGAGACACTGGGGGATCTGCAGTATAGGATCAGTTGGGAGGCAAACAGGAGGCAGAGAAGCATGTTTGCTCATGGGAATCTTGCAGCGCAGATCTGGGGAAAGAGTCAGGAGAAAAGAGGTAGTTCTTTCTGCCCCAAAAGGCAAAGTGACTTGGTTAAGGACACACAGGTAATTCTCTTTCCCATGCTACGAACTGAGTGGATCTGCTTTTCAGAGCAGCTGGTTTGGGGAGGTGAGGGGAACTAATCTTCATTAACTAACTGAACCAGAGAGAAGCCAGCTATTTGCAGCTGGAGTTGGGCTGCATGATTCCTGCCACCCGCTGCTGCCAATTTGCTCCCGGATTGGCCATCTGACCTTTCATACACAAAACAAAGCAGTGAAACACTTCCTTTGCCAATGAAATAAGAGAAATGGCCCTCCTACCACTGTTCCCTACCTGGAAGTAGCAAACCTCGTGATGAGCACTGTTTGAAAGTGTCAATTAATCATGCCATCTGCACCCTGGGTCCTAAACCAAAATTAGGCATAGAAGACCAAGAAGGCTCAAGGTATCTACCTTGTGCCAGTCCCAGGAGAATTCAGTGTGGACTCCAGCGCATCATGGGTTTCATAGATGTCCCCTTCTGAGTTGAAACAAAGACCCCATCATGGGCAGGGAAGCTACATTCCACGGGGGTAAATGTAGACTTCTCCGGCATGGAAAAGTCTGGCGTGTGGAGGAGACCTCCTGAGGGCTATCCAGACTTGGTCCAGAAAAGAGCCAATGAGAGCTGGCTGCATGCTCAGGGTGCTTTCCTGTAGGAAGGTGAGGACACGAAGCGGTGGAGAAGATGGGAGGAGAGGAGATTTTTCTCCTTCATATGTCAAGAGGCACAAGTTCCTATTTTAAGAACTGATGCAGGAGCAGGAGGAAAGTTCTCCTCTACACCCACCCGCTCCGTCTTAGTGAAACCTACTTATCGCTGCACTGTCAACCCAAGCGCTCGCTAATCGCCTGTCTCACAGATTGCCTTCTGCTTATTTTGTTTCCAGCCAGCCTACACAGTGCCGAACCCGGAGTAGGTTTCTTGGCAAATCCGTGTTCAGACCTTAGTCTACATCGTGGTGAAATAGAAGCGATTCAAGCACCTCCTGGTGCTTGTCCCCTTTCGGGTGCTCCCAGAGCCAAGGATTTGGGTGCCGTGTGTTCACCAAGAAGGTGACGCCAAGAAACACCAGGAGGACCAGGACGTGAGACAGGGAAGGGACGGCGGTGAGGAGAGGCTGTTATCAAGGCAGTCAGCTCTAGGGAACTAACTCTATTCCAGGATAGGAAAGATGGGTGAAATCATCCCAGTCGGAGTCAGGAAGCCACGTGTTTATTCACCATTATTTATTAGAAAAGTTCCATTTTAGTTCTTCCGGTCTGCAGTGCACGTGACGTACAATTTCTGTCTTCTGGAGTCCAACCTACTCTGGCAGTTAGATGTGAGCTGCTCGCCAGCTCCCTGCGGCCTGTCTCTGTGTTTTGTTGCTATTGCCACAGGAGGTTTCTTCGGCTCTGCCCTCAGGTAGG
This sequence comes from Hystrix cristata, assembly GCA_004026905.1. Classification (NCBI taxonomy): domain Eukaryota; kingdom Metazoa; phylum Chordata; class Mammalia; order Rodentia; family Hystricidae; genus Hystrix; species Hystrix cristata. Next base: position 132,112 of record PVJO010001113.1, read on the forward strand.
ATGCCACTCAGCAGTCTCCAGTGGTTCAAACTCTCGTGGAACTGGAGCTGACAAATCCGCCCTTCAAGGAACTACGAACCTCTGACACATCTGAAGAAAATAAAGTCTTGAACAAAGCCCCATAATCAACTCCACAGCTGGACAAGTTCTTACGGAAACTGTCAAGAGAAAGGGCAGATATACAGTCCTTGGGAAGTGCCACAAAAACACCTCCTGCTGCCGAACCGCAGACCTCGCTTCAGGTATTTCCTGGTTGACAGTGTGGGATGAGTGTTGTCTTTTCTACCTGACCACTGAAAATGCTGGAATGGGTACCTGGGCTGAGCCTTGGGGCTGGCACCCGGAAGCCATCCGCTGAGGTCATTCTCTGGCTCTTCCCAGGACAAACAGAAAAGTGAATCATGAGAAAGTGGTAGTTCCTGGAAAGGCTGCCTCACACATAGTTATGTCACCTGAGTTTCCTGGCTTCTGTCCTGCATTCACCCCCAGAACTCTAAGCTCTGCACAGGCACGTGGGAGGCCCCCCTGGCTGGTGCCAGTTTTCCTCTCTCGATGTCTTTGCAGCACAGGACCCAGCACGTGCTAACTACCCTGCCGCCTCCCAGGACGTCTTCTCTGATAGACCTGATGGCCAGTGGAGTCTTTCTTGGTGCAATGAGGGTCTCATTTCTGCTGGAATAAGGCAGTGGATATCAAGGGATTATTTGTGAATTTGACTAAACTTAGAGACAAAGTTATATGAAAAATCATATTCTGGACTATAGTTCAAGCATCCTCAAATACAGACCTTTCTATTGCTTTTCCAGTTTCTTGATGTGAGTGAAATGGTACTGACGGTACAAATTTTGTTCTACATAATTTAGGTGTGCAAAAGTAGAAGCTTATTTCTCTTAAACTGAACTTAGCACTTGTTACAGGTTCAGTTGTGTCCTCCCTCCCATTCCCCCCCCAAAAGTCACATTGGAGTACTAATCCCCAAGCTAGACTACCTCCAAGACATATGAATTGTACAAAACATGAATGGTTTTCTTATGGTTTGAACCTTAAATGTCTCCCAGAGGCCCGTGTGCTAAAGGCTTGGTTGCCAGATTGTGTTACTATTAGGATATGGGGCCTAGTGAAAGGAAGTTAGGTTATTGGGGAAGTGCCCTTGAAGGAGATACTGAGATACTGTGCTCTGTCACTCTCTCTGTCTGTCTGTTTGTCTGTCTCTGTCCTTCTGACCACCATGAGGTGAATAGCTTTGTTCTACCAAGCACTTCCCTCCATGATGTTCTACTTAACTATAGGCCCAAAGTGACAGGGCCAAGTGACCATGGACTGAAGCCTCTGAAACCATGAGCTAAAATATCTTTCTTCCTTATAAGTTGATTATGTTGGGTATTTTGTCCCAGATACAGAAAGCTAGGTAACACAGGTCTGATTCCATTTTTGTAAAATCAAACAACTGATATATGAATATATAGATGCAAAAACACAGAAATCTAGGACATAGTGTATATGTTAGGAGTGCTGCCAACCAGGGGCATATAAGGAGGATAGGCAGGTAGGTGAAAGATGTTCCCCTTTGCCTCAGAATCCCTTTGTGTTATATAAAATATTAACAGGACTATTTAATAAACTATGAAATTTTAACAAGTACAACACTAAAGCAAACTCCAACAAATAGCATGGATCTTATTGATAATGGCGTGCCCATTCTTTCTCTCTGGAAAGTAGTCTGTTCTCTCTAAAGTAGCCTGTTCAACCCTTATTAAGGGCAAAGGATCAGGCATATTTGTGGGCTCTCACTGAATTTTCTTTTTTCACTGATATTGTCAGCTCAAAATGTTAATGAATAAAGGACCAGAAAATACAGCTCCCAGTTGCCCTCTAGAACAAACACAGCCTATGTTGTCACAGAGGCCTTTGGCAATTCAAAAGGAATGCAGATGAATCAAGTAACAAAGGGAAATCAATATCTTATTCATGTTAAACCTGCCCTGCTGCTCTCCATTATGTGACTCAGCACACAGAGAATTGATCCATTTTTCTGCTGGAGGAATATGTGTGCTTTAAAATTTTCATTTATCTATATTAATTTTTAGAAAGAGAACTTCACTTAATGGGGACTCTCCTCTCTGTGTAAAACTAGTGCATTACTAGGAGAGTTTCTGAACGCCTCGTGTTGGCGTTCTAGTTCTGCATGCTAAGTAAGCATTCTTGAAGGAACAGTCCTTGGGTCAGGACAAGGGTAATAATGGTCATTAATAACCATCACTCATTACAAGGTTCTTCTTCCCTTGAGCTCTTCTAACTCACTGTTTATAAATGCTTTTTAATGTGCCAAGTGCTGTCCTGCCCCCTTCCCGCCCAGGCAGACACACACGTGGAGGGAGGTTAATTGCCCCTGTCTTTATGAGCCCTGACCTGTGTAGCTGGCGTTCTTGGATCACTTCTACCACCTCTGGGGTGGAGGTTAATGGTCCCTCTGCAAGATTGCTTGGGACAAGGAGTGGTAGGCTCTAATTACTGGCTCTTGTGGGTGGACCCATGAGTGTGTCATTGTGAACAGGAGGACCTGAAGTAATATCCAAGTCTGAGTGCTAACTACCTTTGGAAGCTATTGTTATTTTGAAGACTCTAAGGAAATTATATCTTAATTGTGTGTCTAAAATGTCCCCTACCAACTCTTTGCTGGTTCTTAGTGCTGTGAAATTTGCTTGATCTAGTTGTAATCAAATAACTTCCTTAGTTGTCCTAGAGAACCTAGATTTCTTCCATTTGTGTCACCCCAGGAGGGTCCCTGTCCTTATTTATTCCCCGCCTCCTCTCCTCAATGACCCCTTGCCTGAGTGGTAGATTTGCCACGGATGTAAGTGCATAATTCTCCCTTTCTAAACAAATTGGAGCAGATTTTTCTGCTCTGTGATTTTCAAAGATGTAACCAGACACCTTAAAACACAGATTCTTATATCTTTATTTCCTCGAGTCTTTTAGTAGGTGACTGAGTCATTAGAAGAAAGAGCAAGCAGGACTGATGATGAGCATTAAAATTATAACTGAAACGAAGTTGTCTTCACAAGCTGTTGTTAATACGATTTTATCCTTCTGATTTGTTTATGTGTGATAAATGTGTATCAACATTCACTTTATCAGTGGATAAACTAATTATTTCCTGGAACTTGGCTTTGTTATTAACATGCAGGTGAATATTCTGCACATATATACATGCCTTGTCGTGAATCTTTAAGGCAGACTTTTTTTTTTTTTTCCTCTGAGAGCAGGAACTAAAATTTAAAAGTACCTCACCTGACAAATGATTAGAGAATTATTCTTCTTAAACCAAATGAATGCCAAAACACATCAGCTCCCTAAAGTGACGGGAGAGCTCCTCAAGCTGTGCCTGGGAATATTAATAAATGAAGAGACGCCTCTGCCCACAGCTTGTCATTTCGGTGTCACCCAGCCCTGCAGGCAGCAAAGCGCCGAAGCTCCGGGGCGCCTTTAGGAGGCTGAAGCCTGCCATCTTGCGACGTGTCCCTGGAATTACACCGACGTTGCACAAAGTGTAAAAGCGTCTGCTGGAATTTACCAAAGATATTACCGGGACGCATTCACAGATGTCATGGGAACTTGGGGTGTGCTCATTCTCTGATAAGCACCAAGCGCTCTAAAACTTGAAAATACTCACCGGGACATCTCTGACATGTTGTCTCCAGGTTGCAAGTGCGAAAGTAGATGCAGGGGTGGGAGCTCTACCGTATTATCAAGTTACTCTAGAATCTGTAAAGCTGAAAACAGACCATCTGGGATGGCAGGGACTGCAGCCGCCTCCAGTTCTAGACAAACGGGTAATTTCTTAGAGAGCCCTTCTGGCGAGCAGAAAAAACTTCGGGCTTGTTAGCCAAAGTGTCATTTTGGGGCACACCTGGAAAGATCATAGCAGGTGGTGCGCTGGGGCACCCAGTTCAGAAGGCGAATTCATCCATTGGCTGCTCAGCAAATGAGAACTAACGCTCTGCTGGTGACTGGGGGATTTTCCTACAACCTGGACAAATGAGGGTGAAAAACAGTTAGAGCACCTTGAAGCGATTCCCCTGGCGTATGCTTTTTTAGACTGGAGAACATCTGGAGGTTTGCTTTTAAGAAACAGTTCACTGGATTGTGATGAGTTTTCCCCTCCTGCTTTCTATAGGTCCTGGAGTTGGAAAGTGACAAGGAAGTTTGTTCCTATGATAGGCACAATCTGGAGGCCACAGCGTGGAAAAAAGAGGGAAAACTAGGTTTATGGAGACAGCTGGCTCACATCAGAAGTAAGAGCAAGTTTGGGAGGACTGAGTAATTGACATATTTTCAGACACAGCTGCATGCTTGCCTTCAGGTTTCCATCTGTGAGTGAGAAATGATGGTAACGATCAAATCTGCCGACTGACGGCCTTCAAGGGTGTTAATATAGTGGGACAACCGTGGAGGATGTTGGAGAAGCAGGGCATATGCATCCTATTAAAAGGGGAGTGCCCCGGGATTAAAAGTGAGGGCTTTCTCCCTTTGCTTTCTTTTTTAAAACTGGCATCTGATTCACCATCAGGTTGGGAACAGAAAATCACCTTGAAGTAAATGTTCCCTGTTCTTCAAAGAACACTTGAGTAGGCTCCCTTGGTTATGTAAATGTCAGACAAGTAGGCCTCCTGGTCCCCAGAGAAGGGCATAACAAGATGTTCTGTGCTTTGAGGAGTATAGAAGAGGTTGCCTCTTGTCTCCAAGGAGAGATTGGTGCAGAGCAACAGGGAGGGCTGTGTGTTGAACGCAGCCATGTGGTCAGTTCCTGCAAGGCATTGGAGAGGGAGGGGCCCAGTAAGCTGAAAATTAACTAGCTGGTCACTCCCCTTTCTCTATTCCCTGGGTCACCTTGACCCAGTGACCAGGTGATCCTTCTTTCCCTGCTCTGCCGGCTGCTTTTGCCTCATCCCCTTTCCAAGACAGTGCTACTCTGCTATTCTGTTGGTCTTCTGCCAGGGCTTGGTCCTGCTGAAGTATAAGTTTCCAAAAGGTAAAATCAAGACTCTTACACAAATATAAAAGGAGTACATTATGACTTGATGTCACTCATTAAGTAATGAAGAAACCAGTAAGATGTTAAAAATCAAGTCAAAGGAAAATTAAAGAACTGAGGAAAACTGAAGTAAATTTGCTAATAGGTGCCAAATAGTTAATAGCCTACAGAACAATAAAATATAATGGTTGGGCTTGTCATTTCTACAAAGTAAAACTCAATTGTATCTCAGTGGGGACAAAATTCACTCATGGTGCTGTGGACAGCAATTGCTTGCATTTCTATCACTTTTCTACAAATGAACTTCTACCCCTAGAGAGTTATAAGATAGACAACGGGACATTGCCCCAAACTCCCAGTAATCTCTGTTATACTTCTTCAAGTTTTTGGTGACTTTTTCCTGACAATCCCAAGCTCTCTGACCGCGCTGCATTCTTTCTGGGCAATGTCACCTAAGCCACGGCCTCAGTCAGCTCCAGTAATAGCCGACTCATGTTTACATCTTTCTCCTAATTCTCTCAGCTCCGAACCCAAGTGTGCTTCCAGTGACTTCTTTTAAATGTTTTTGAGGCTAAGAAAGAAGACGATTTGCTCACGGTTGTTTAGCTTAGAAGAAAAGAGGTTGGGACACAGTATTAGCCAATTTTAGACCTGGAGCTAAAGGCCTGCAGCATTAACAGCAGGTGGTTTGAGAGGTGCCCAAACTTAAGCAGCTGGAACATGTGCTGTGCTTTGCTTTCGGTCTTATCAAGGGTTGGGGTCTCCAAGAGGAAGCTGGAGATACAGACTTCATCATTCTCGAGCTGAGCTACAGATAAAAGCTGTGCTACTGGCTGCCCGTGGTGAGTGTTGTTACCACTGGGCTTGTGAGACTGGGGGAGTCTGGTATTGTGCCCCTAAGCCACCTACCTCCTATTTTTCCTGTGCAAGCAGAACGATCTCCAGCCTGGGTTTGGGTGGTAGCTGAATAGGGAGCTGGGTTTTCCGAAGGGCATGCCTTCCAAGTTTAGCATATTTGTGACCTCTGCTCTGCTCTCTTCAGCCCTCCTCCAGTGTTCACACATCACATCCAGAAAAATGAAGTCTCCAGCCCCAGAAGTCCCTGACTGGTCTCAGAAGTTTAGCAGCAAAGTTTGTCTTTTGCAGGTGCTTATTTCTCCCTGTGTGGCCTCTTTTTCTTCTCTTTCTTCTTGAACCCAGAGACTGTCCAATCAGTTGGTGACCAAATGAAAATAAATGACAGAGAGTTAAGAATGGCCAGTGGCCATAACCCTTGCTCCATGGAGAAGAGCTTGCACTGGAAAAAATTTGTTCCACCTGGTGGACGGAGTGTGTGGAATGTTCTTGTGCAGGGGGAGATCTGCTGCCAGCCAGCTCTGACCGTTTGCCCCGCGCTTCATTCTTTTCTCTGCCACAGAAAACCATTTATGTGGTCCCTGCATTGGCAGAGATCATCGCAATGGGGACTTTATTGGGAGGACAAGTGGGGATCAGGTTGCTTGGCCTAAGCATTGATTGACACAGGCACCGAGGACAGTGTATTCTGTTAAACCTAGCATTCTCTAACTTAGATATATGTACATGCATGATTTCAGTTCTCTTGGTTATATATCTAGGAGTAGAATTGCTAGGTTATATGGTAATTCTGCATTTAAGATATTCAGAAACTAGGGCTGGAGATTTAGTTCAGTGGTTACAGTACTTGCCTAGCAGACACAAGGCTCTCAGTTTGATCCCTGGCACCAAAACAAAACAAATCAAAACAAACAAGCAAAAAAAAGATTTTCAGAAACTGGAAAACTGTTTTTCACAGCGGCCACACCATTTTAAATTCCCGACAACAATGTATGATGGTTCTGATTTCCCTACATCTTTCACAACACTTGTGATTATCCATCTTTTTTATGGTAGCTATAATAGTAAGTGGGAATACATATTGTTAGTACAGTTGACCCTCCATATATGTGGGTTCTGCACCGGCAGGTTCAACCAGCTACAAACTCTATCTATCTATCTATCTATCTATCTATCTATCTATCTATCTATCTATCTTTTTTTTGAAGTTCTGGAACTCAAATCCAGAGTCTGGCATATGCAAGGCAAATGCTCTACCACTGAGCAACATCTCCAGCACCCAAAACAATTTTAAAAAAATGCATCTTTACTGAGCATGTAAAGACTTTTTCTTGTCTTTATTCCCTTAACAATACAGTACAAAAATTATTTATATAATGTTTGTGTTGTATTAGCGTTGTATTACTTATAATGATAAGTAATCTAGAGGTGATTTAAAGTATATGGGAGGATGTGTACATACAAATACTACACCATTTTATATAAGGAATTTGCACATCTGTAGATTTTGGTATCTGCAGGGGTCTTGGATGAATTCTTCACAAATACAGGGAAGACTGAATATCTTTTTTTATTTATTTTTTAATTAATTAATTAATTATTTTTGGTGCCAGAGGTCAAACTCAGGGCCTTCAGCTTGCAAGGCAAGCACTCTAACCACTGAGCTAAGTCCCCAGCCATAATTTCTTTTTTTTAAAAATTATTATTTTTGTCTGTATTAAGAAACTTAACATGAGATCTACTCTCTTAAATATTTAAGTGTCGAGTACAACATTGTTAATTAGACACAAAATATTTTACAATGTCTAGAGCTTTTTCATCTCTCATGAATGAAGTTCTTTACTCATTGAATAGCAATTTCTCATTTCTCCCTCCCTCTGATCTTTGGCAAGCAATATTCTGTCTTCTGAGTCGGTGAGTTTGATTACCGTACTTTAGATCCTCTATATAAGTGGGATTCTGCCGTGTTGCTCCTCCTGTGACTGGCTTATTTCACTTAGTATAGTGTCCTAAATGTTGATCTACATTATAGGATATGACAGAATTTTCTTCTTTCTGTGGCTGAATAACACTCCGTTGTATAAATATGCCACCTTTTCTTCATCTGCTCATCCACTGATAGAGTTCAGGCTGTTTCTACCTATTAGACACTGTGAATAATACAGCAGTGAACATGGCGATGTGGGTGCCTTTTCAGAATGCTGATTCCAATACTTTCAGATAAATACACAGAAGTGGAACTGCAGTATCAAATAGTAGGTAGTTCTACCTTTAATATTTTAAAAATTATTGTTTTCCATACTGTCTGCACCATTTTATGCTCCTACCAGTAATGCACAACTGTTTCATTGTCACCACATCTTCACCAATAAGAGTTAATTTGGTTTTATTTTTTGATAATGGCCGTCTTACCAGGTGTGAAGTGATGCTACATTGTGGTTTCGATTTGCATTTCCCTGGCAGTTATTTTATTTTATTTTTTTCCCTGACAGTTATTTTGAGCATTTTTTTCAGGTACCTTTTAGCTATTCATGTGTCTTCTTTGGAGAAATGTCTACATAAGTATTTTATTCATTTGAAAAATACTGAATTGTATATGTTTATATATTTTTGGTACTAACCCCTTATCAGATACATGGTTTGCAAAAATATTTTCCCATTCTGTAAGTTGTTTCTTCACTCTGTCCATTGTTTTTTGCTCTGCAGAAGCTTTTTAGTTTTATGTGCTCCCACTTGTCTAGATTTTGCTTTTGTTGCCTGTGCTTTTGGTGTTACATCAAAAAAAAAAAATCATTGCCAAAACCAATGTCAAGAAACTTTCCCCATTTTCTTGCAAGAATTTGTAATTTCAGGTCTTACATTTGAGTCTTTATAGGAGCTGATTTTTACATCTGTACAGTGTAATATAAGAATGCAATTTCATTCTTTTTCATGTAGTTATCTAGGTTTTCAAACATAATTTATTGAGAAACTACCCTTACCCCATTGTGCAGTTTGGGATCCTTGTCAAAGATCATTTGATCATATATGTGTAGTTTATTTCCGGCCTCTCTATTCTGTTCCTTTGGCCTATGCATCTATCTTTATACCAGAATTGTACTGTTTACTTACTGTAGATTTGCAATATATTTTGCAATCAGTAAGAGTGAGTGTATATTTCTAGGAATTTCTCGTTTTATTTATGTTGTCCCTCTTTTTTTCTCAGTTAGGCTAGCTAATGATTTATCAATTTTGTGAACTGAAAAATAACTCTTAGTTTTGTTAATTTTTAAACTTTTCTTTTCTGTAGTTTATTTCTGTCTCATCTTATTTCTTTCCTTCATCTACATTGGGGTTAGTTTGTTCTTGTTCTAGTCCTTAGTTTAGCCTTAGTTTGTTCTTTGTTCTAGTGCAAAGTTCAGTTGTTTATGAACATCTTTCTGCTTTTTTGATGTAGTTGTTTATCTCTATAGACATCCTTAATACCACTTTTGCTGCACTTCATGTTTTTTGCTTTTGCTTTCTCTCTCTCTCTCTCTCTCTCTTTCTGGCACAGGGAATTGAACCCAGTGCCTTGCAAATGCTGGGCAAGTGCTCTAAAACTGAACATGTTCTCAGCCCTGAAATTAATATTTAAGGAGGGCAGAAAATCCAAAATAGAGACTCCTTAAATTAGTCCTATCTGCAGAATGGATTTTCATATCTATGTTGAAGAGACCAGTGATCTGGGAGTTCACAGAATTTAATGCGTGATAACAGAACCACACCCTGAGACTTTATCTTCAGTTTGCAACCTCGACCATTCCAGATTCCACCTCGCCTCAAGCTGGGATTTGCTTAAAATGAAAGTGACTCACAGGTAGCCTAGAAATGTAGCTTCTCCCACCTGGTCATTGACGAACATGTGACCTATAAACTGAATTGGAAACCATCTTGTTCTTGAACAAGTTTTTTTTTTTTTTTCCCTTTCCTATTCCTACCTGAGGAAGAATGGAGTCAGGGAATAGAATGTCTTATGGAGGCAGGCTCTCACTTCCTTATAATTCCACTCCATGGAATGGCTCTGTGGACCTTCACATGAAGTAGCTGAGAATATCTGGTTTTAGCTCTAAAGTCAGTTCTGGTATGTTAATTTCCTAACCACGGAGTCGCCACTGTGATTGCTAAGTTGACCGAGTTACTGAAGAAATATAGCTTCAGTTTGTGTATAATTATCTCAGGAATTATTAAGGTAATAAATGCATGATTGTTTTTTATGAACACATTAAAGCAGAGATGTGTAACTGGCACTTTAATGATCCAGTGGCAGCAAATTAGATATTAATACGATTACAAAATGATAATTACTTTTGACAATTAATTGGTGTCATCTTTCAGTAGCCCTTTTCAATACATTCTTGGGGACTCTTACAGCCAATAAGAAAAGGATCATGCTAAGGTTGAGTGGATGCTATGGGATAGAGTAAGTTAATTACTTAACAAAACAAGTGGCTGATCTTTACATTCTCAGTGAGTCTGAGGGGTTTAATAACAGCAGTTGCATACTATGTCTTTTTTCCTGAATGATGCTCAAATGACATATAAACTTTTTGTAGTGTAATTACCACCCATAAATCACTTCATTTATGAAATATGGTGGCTTCTGAGAAGATGAGACTGCTTCTCACAATCTCGTTAGCTTAAGAAGGAAAGAGAAGAAAAATCTTGCCTCTAATAGAAAGACAGGTAAGGAGACGATTTGGGTCCATGTTGCATGCACCCTGGCTGAGAAAGAGATGATGTCATCATATGCATACTCAAATATTAGCAGAGCATTTTTGCATATACAATTAAATTTAATCCTCATATATCTGTGTTTTGGTTGCAGTAGGTTTATGTAAATTATTCTAGAGAAAGGACTCCTTTAAAAATTCTCAACTGTTTTTGAGTGTTGCTGGGTCCTGAACCTAAAGTCTCATGCATGCTCTACCACTGAGCTTACATAACGCTGAAAACGTAAATTTAATGCTTTATTCTATCATACCAAGACTCAATCAGGGGAAATTCCTGGAGGTTTGCTATATTTGATGGGTCACCTGATCTATTTTTCATAGATTAAAAACTGTTAATCAATGTATCAGAAGCCAATATTCCTGTAATGTTTTGATTAGTTATAATTATTGATAAACTTATGTCAAAATTGCAACTGAAATTGGTTGCTCACTTTTCCTAGCCCTGTCTCTTGCTGTATTTACTGTCAGTATTGAATTTCACCACATGCTCCTGTTCGCTCCTACAACCGAATAATGAGATCAAGCACCTCTCAATAATGAGCGCAGACACTATATTGACTGGTTTCTCACTGCTCAGCTGTAGCTTTGATTTTCCTTTTGCATGTAACTCAGAGTCTTTAAACAGTTTTTCTGCATTATAATGTGTAACACCAGAATCTGTACTGTAAGGCAACTAAAGATGCTGGCAGAGAGAGAGCTGAAGTTGAGACCACCTTGTGGGGCTCTCAAATCATTTGTTTGGGAAGACTATCTTGTGGGGTCAGAGAAATGGCTAAGTGGTAGTCACAAGGTGCAGACCTGGGGGAGGGGGCTCATATCTGGAATTCTGATTCTGAGTACTCAGAATTAACGTATAAACGTGGTCCTTTGTGTTTTCGAGTTCCTGTTGCAGAGTGAATATTTATGACTCCAGAGACATACAGAGCATTCATTCATGTATTCATCTGCACATTCAACAATTATTTGTTGAATGTCTGTGATATTTTGGGCACTGAGATAGCTACTGGGTGTACAGAAGTCAGCCGAGCAGAAATGGTCTTCACCTTCCCAGGAATAGTGCAGAAATAAGGTGACAGACTCTCTGTTCTCTCTGCGAGTAAACTTTAAACCAGATGGAGTTGGTTGGTTGTTTTTTTTTTCCATTTTTTTCTGTCTTTTCCTCCCTTCCACTCTTCTTCCTTCTCCTTTCTTGCCTGCCTTTCCGCTCCATCTCTTCCTTTCCGTTTCTTCCCCAGGACTTCCAAAATTTATTTGCAGTGTAATACAGAGTTGATAACATTTGCTTTATTAGATAATGCTAATTTAGGAATGTGATATGAAGTCCTGGCTAGCTCACATTTGTTTTTTGATGGATTTTAGAATTCCTAGCGGGAGTGAATGTCCTCAGGAGGAATGTTAGTATTAAGAAAACCCTTTGCTAGCTTTTACTTTCTCTTTTCTTCATTTATTTTTATGAAAGAGGAATAGAAAGAAAGGTCAATATCTGTTCCACTGAATAAACTACCATTTACTAAGTTCCTATTGTGTGCCGGGTAATTTCTGTAGATAATCTCTAATTTCTCACAGGAAAATTTGGAGTTGGCACTGTTACCTTCTTTCTGCAGGTGAAGAAATGGAAGCTGAGCAAGGTTTGGGGGCCTCACAACTTGTCTGTGACATAGTTGGGATTTGAACTCAGGACCACAGTATGACAAAGCCCTTGTTGCCCTTCTGTGTTCTTACTGTTTCTAGGGCTCTTAACTGACATTTGTCTCTACTGCTTGATATTTATTTAGGTTTTTCTTGTTTTCCTCAAATAAGGACACAGGCAGTGGATGCTTTTCCTTCTCTTTTGCTTACAAGACTACTTTAACTACTTTTTTATTTATTACCTTGATTATTATTATTTTTTTTTTGTGTGGTGCCAGGGATCAAACTCAGGCCCTTGTGCTTGCAAGGCAAGCACTCTAATCACTGAGCTAAATCCCCAGCCCGATTTTAGTTTAATCTTGGGAAGATCTTTAGCTTTGACCTGGTTCCTCTCATGGTACAAAGGATGACTGTGTCTTTCAAACAATAAAGGGAAAAAGAAAATTTTCTTTTTCTGACTTAGTGAGGAGGTTGACCCCATCATTAAAGTATGTGAAGAATATGGGGTCTCTATAGATCCCATTTTCTTTTCTTTTCTTTTTTTTTAATTTAGAAGACAGTTTATTTAAAAGTGGTGAAAAGGGGGGGAAAGGGAGATGACAGATGGCTACTCGACTAGTAGGGAGCATTGGAAAACGAAATACTCACGAGCCCTTCGTTGTAGCCCCTTTTTATTGAGGTTTTTCCCTTGGGTTGGACCTTGGAATCTGATTGGCTCTTGGGCTTGTCTGTCACCTCTGCCTCGACTTCCCTCAGCCCTGTGACCTTTGTCTTTTGGCAGAGGGCAAGCTTATGGGCAGGTGCCTTAGGGCCAGGTATTTAGCTGTAAATGTAGACCTATTTTCTCATAGCATTGGCAGCCACCTTTTGCAGGTAGAAAAAAGGAGGTGCAAAGGCAAAACCAGATTAATTTTGTGTCACTTAGAGTTAGAGATCAGTTGAAAGAGCAATGAAATCGTTTTGCTGGGATCATCACATAAAGGTAATATTTTTAACAGAAAGATTTTGTTGGTTGTGCTGGTGTCCTTTGAAATTCTATTATCACTTAGCATTTTTTAGAAGGTGGTCACAGAGCATTTGTAAATAAACATCACTGGCTGCACATTTTATTTTAGGAACATTATTTACTTACCACAAAAAATGGAGATTTTAACTTGACTTTGAAGTCTGCTCAGCTAGAAAACTATATTTCTGACTGCATAAATGCTTTTAACTCTTGGTAAAGCTGTTGGTTGCTTTCATGTCTGTTTGTAATAGCTTCCCAAAAGGTCCATGTGTAGGAAACCCCAGTGTCAGTAGAGAAGGATTTTTAGGAATCAGAATTAATTGCAAGACTCCAAGTGAGACACAGTGCTCATTTACTAGGACTTCAAGGTTTGTTTGGAAGCTCAGGGTTACATGTCTGAAGTTGTTCATGATCACAGTTACCAGCAATGGTGCTTAAAAATATGCACGGTGGCAGGAATGTACTGAAAATGTTGTGCATGCTTTTAGAATACTTGGTATATATGAAGCAATATTTCACTTATTCATTCACTCATTATTTCAGTGGTGGATTACTGAATGTTTACTGTGCAGCTCTCTAGGATTGACCAAAGAAAACAAGTGACATTATTCATTCTTGGAATATTTTATAAAATTCACAGTAAAGTCATCTGAACCTATAGTGTTCTTTGTGGAAAAGTTTTATACGGTGGTTTCATTTTTAAATTAATTTTAGTTTTGCTAAGTTGTGCATGTGCTCTACAAGTTTAGTTTGTTTTATACATCTATATCTACATATCCATATCTACCTATTTATATATATACATAATTTTATATATATACATATATATATAAAATTTTTTTTTTTGGTGCCAGGGATCGAACTCAGCGCCTTGGCAAGCACTCTAACCACTGAGCTAAATTCCCAGCCCTGTTGTATCTTATTATCCTTTCAGTGTTTGTAAGAGCTATATTGATGGCTTCCCTTTCATTTCTGACATTATTTGTGTCTTTTCTTGAAGGAGTTTCAATAACCCTGCAGTTTTATTTGATGGTCTCTCCTATTATGTGTCTGCTTTTTCTTTAATACATGCTCATATCTTTATTATTTCCTACTTTCATATTTGTTTAGGGTAAATTTTCTGTTTGTTTTCTAACTTCTTAAAGTGGGTACTTGGCGCATTGATTTGTGACCTTCCTTTTTTTCTGTTGTACACATTTAGGATTATAAATTTCCACATAGGTGTGGTTTAGAGATATGTGTGTGCGTGTGCATGTGTGTGTGTGTGTTCAGATAAATGTTATTTATAAAATTTCTTTTTTGGCTCATTGGTATTTAGAAGTTTACTTATTAAATTTAGGAACCGATTTTCTAGCTATCCAGTTTAATGCTACTGAAGCCAAAGAATGTACTCTGATGTGATTTTAAGTATTTAAAAATATGTTGACTTCCTTTGTAAGTCCAAATAATATAATTTTGGTAAATGTTTTGCGTGTTCTTGAAAAGAATATGTATTCTGCAATAATTAAGTGCAATGTTTATATCTGTCATATTTTCAGTAATACGTATCAAAAAGTTTGTTAATTGTTTTGCTTAGGTCTTCTGTGCTCCTAATATTTTGACTGCTTGTTCTAGCTATGAGAGAAGTATGTTGAGATTTCCTGCTATAGTTTTGTATTTGAACATTACTCTTTTTGTATTGGAAGCTGTTTTGCAAGATACAAGTAAATTTAGCATAGTTGTATCTTCCTACTCTAAAGCCTTATTTAGCCCATAGCAATATAGTTACTGCAGCCTTTCTTAGTGTTTTCAGTGTATCTTTCTATCTTCTTATTTTCAGTCTTCCAAGTATTATATTTAAATGCATCTCTTTAAGCAGTGTATATATTTTTTAAAAATCTGACAAATCTTTATCTTTCAACCAAAATATTTGGTTCATTTGCATTGAAAAAAATCACTGATAAAAAAAATCACTGATATATTTGGACCTACATCTACCATCCTACTATTTACTTTTTTATCTGTTCCACCTATTCTTTATTCTTTTAAAATCTATTCTTTGTCTTTGGATTATTTCCTATTGTCCCAAGTTAAACATTCATTTACTATTCTATCGATTATCCTAAGAATTTTTCTTTTCTCAGTGCTGGGGGCGAAACCTAAGACTACACACTTGTCTGACAAGGGCTTTGCCAGTGAGCTGTACTCAACCTCAACTATAAAGGATTACATTATGCGTCCCGAACTTATCAAAGGCCAACATATTAGTACTTCCTCATACCAAATAATGCAAGAATCTTAGAATAGTGCTGCTCAAAGCATGGTTTTTATATCAGCAGCTGGTCCACAAACTGTTTCTTTCCAGTTTTCAATAAGCTATGAAACTCAAACTAGTACGTAAATCAACTACATCATGAAGCATACTGTTTATTTCAGCTATTTTAAAATGATATTTTCTTTTCTTTTTGGTGCTGGGGCGTGGACTTGGGGACTTGTGCATACTAAGTACACTTTCTACCACTGAGTTACTTCTCCGCCAGAATGATATTTTCTAAATGAAGAAAGTAGTGCATGGACTTACATTCTGGAGCAAGGTCCTTGTTTGGCTGCGGAATGGTGCTTTTAACAGCACTACGTTAGAACATCCTAACCTCCTTTAAACTAACCCGACAAACATATATGCCCTTATGTCATATATTGCTGCTCTATATGCTTTAAATCACACAAGATACTATTATTGTCTCTTTATACAGTTAAAATATTTTATATTTACCCCACATATGTAACCTTCCATTATTTTTTATTCGTTTATGCCTCTCTCAGATACCATATGGGACCTTCTGCTTAAGAATATATATGTATATTTTTTACTTTCTTTTCATGTAGATTTGTTTTCCTTTATTTTTGAAGGATAATTTCCCCAAGTAAGTACCATGTTATAAGCTGGTAATTATTTTCTTTTAGCATTTTAAGATAGGTATCCACCATATTTTGGCTTTCTTGGTTTGTAAGCCGCTAAAGTTATAATTGCTGCCATTAGTGCAAGGCCCTGAGTTCGATCCCCAGCATCAAAAAAAAAAAAAAAAAAAAAAGAAAAAAGAAAAGAAAAGAAATAAGCCCCCCAAATGTTTTTAATATTTTCACATGGTCTTTGATTTCCAAAACTTTTATTATGATCTGTCTATCATGTTTTTCTTTGCTTTACTGTGCTTGGGAGTTCACAGGATACTGTAAATCAGTTTTTAAGGTTTTTGACCGAAATCTCATCAAATAATGCTCTAATCCTTACTCTAATTTTTCTTTTTTGTAATTTACAGATCTAATAAATTTTTTTCCCGTGGGGCTTCATATATCGCTTATGATCCTTTCTTATTTCCTTTCCTTTTTTCTGCATTTTGGTTTGAATATATAGTATTCTACTGACCTATCTTTCAATTCATCAATTTTTTGGCTATGTTTCAGTTTGCTATGAAATCCTTTCACTAGGCTCTTAATTTCAGATATTGTACTTTAAGCTCTTGAATTTTTATTTGTGTTTAAAAAAAGTTTTTAGCTTCTGCTAAAATTGTTAGTTTTACATTTTATTCCCTTTAATATATTTAATACAACTCTATTATCTGGATTCTCTATGTCTACTGCTTTTTTTCTCTTTGTTTTTAGCCATGTTTTTCTACTTTTTATATGTCCAGTCATTTCAGAGTGTGTTAAAAATCTAATATATGAAAAGTTGTAAAGACCACTTGAGTCCTAGATACTTTTATCTTTAGAGAAGGGACATGTTTGCTTCTAGGGTACTACTAGGTCTTGATCACCCAACTCCAATCAGAGATTGAGAGGATTAGGGCTTGAGTCTTTGCAAAGGATGCCTTTTTTTCTTCATCTTTCCTTTTAGGGTGTAGCACCTTGTGGTCTATGATGGTTTATTTTATATATCAACTTGGCTTGGTCTGTATATCTAGATATTATGCCAAATACAAATGTACGTGTTGCTGTAAAGATTTTTTTTATTTTGTTTTCATTTTTAATGAGATGAACATTTAAATAAGTAGACTTTGAGTATATCAGATTACCTTCCTTAATGCACCTCACTCAATTGGTTGAAGCCCGAAGAGAAAAGCCTGAAGTGACTTGAGGAAGAGAAAATTCTATTTCCAGAATGCCAGTGGACTTGAGCTGAAATAGCACCTCTTTCCTGAATTTCTTTTCTGTCTTTCTCTTTTTTCTTCTAAGAGTAGGGGAGTAGGAATAGCTCCTGAGCAACAGGAGGGGTCTTAAGTGGGTTGCCACTAAAGGCTCTTTGTCAGGGATAATTTATACAGCAAAGTTACGATGTGGGTACAACGTGGGTCAAACTATACTCAACCAGTAAGATTACAAGCATAACTGCTTAGCTAGTATTGACCCAACAGGGAAGTGGGGCATGCAAGCTTTAATTTTTAGAGCGACGCTGCCTGGACCACACGTTGTTTGAACATCTCTAAGTGTTGTAACACATATATGATGTACACGTAATGAGCGCATGAATTTAAGACTTGCAGAAGTATCTGCATTATTTGGCTGGCTGTCCAGCACTGGATTGGCATACGCATTTCAGTAGCTGGAACACAAGGGAAAGCCAGATGCTTGAGCCTAAAAAAGTTTATTATCAAGAACAACTTTAGCTGGAAGTCACCAGTGTGGTAAGATTTTTTTTTTTTCAGTTTTGTGTCTTTGAAGGCCTGTACATTTGGGAAATACAAATATACCATGAGTTTAGCAATAATTGGTATCACAGCTATATAGAAATATTTACATATTTAGTTTCTACCCTTAGGACAAATTTTAGACTCCTTTAACAGGTTTTATAAGGTGTAACTATATTGACAAGAATTAAAGACATCTTTCCACCTCTGCTAAGTTTAGGATACAGTGTTAATGACCACAAATAAACTTATTACCCTACATGCAAGCATATCTCATTTATACGAAAGGTTTGTTTAATCAAAACCAACAGATGTAGATCCAGTTTAAATGTCTGGACCAGATTTAAAGAGATGTCAAATTTTGATCATTTTGTATGTTTAAGGTCTAAACATATATCGTACAAAAGAGCACCTGTAATTACTTTGCATGTACTAAACTTATAGTCTTAACTCTATACACTTAACTTTAAAGCTTAGACTCATGGCATAGTTTTTTTTTTTTGATGTATATCTAGTGCCAGATATATAGGTTGAATCATAAAGTACAATAATAGTTGTTCATTTAACCAATCATATACTGATTATCAAAAGCATGCTATCAGCCAACACTTAAATAATGTTTAACTCTTAAAACTAAATTTTTTAAGTAACCAGAAGCTTAATGATGAGAATACTAGACACTTATTATGGTAAAATATAGAAACTTTTGCTTTTAAATCTAGTTCTATAAGTTTAACCAAAAGCATTTCAACATGTTAAGAAAACCTTATTACTTTAGACATAGAAAGCTTAAACTTTTACTTATAGCCAACTTAAATATTTCTTAATAATTGCTTTAGATGACTCATGAGAACCGAATCATAACATCTAAACACTTTCACCTACAAATACTGTCTTTAACCAAGGAAAACTCTTAAATTATTGTAGACTGACAGTAGGCATTGCACTTATAAAACCAATTTTTTAATATTATCTCAATTAGCTAACAAGTTGGATGAAAATATGTTACCAACTCTGAAGACAAATTAGGCTAATGTTAAGCTGTATGGACCATAAGCATTTGAGATAATGTCTTAAGTCTTTATTTATCTATAAGTCAACTTAAGGAAAACTTTTGGAAGATAATATGGAGCCTGCCCAAAAAACGTATACACGCTTCAGGAAAAGAAAAGTAGTATGATGTTTTTCCAACAGATGATGTTACCCTTGTATGGGGGACCCTAGAGGATGTTCTGTGTCACAGAAAACCCACTAGACCCTTTGAGAAGAAACTGAAAATGCACGTGCAGCAATCTCAGTGACCAAGCTTGCCCGAGCAGCAGTTTGCTGTACTAATAAATGTCCAGCCGATGGCTGCCACTTTGAGCACCTCTTGCAATGGTACAGGCCAAAGGTAACTTGTATTAGTCTCAGGATGTCTCAGTAAATTTAGTATTAAAATATTATACAAGTTTTTCTTTTCCTGAAGTGTGTATACATTTTTTTGGCAGACTCTGTATATACCTGAAAGTTAATACACAGAAACATATACATATTAACCTAAATCATATGTAATCTTTATGTTATCAAACTTTAAACCTTTTATTCCTATGTAAGCTTTGAATCTTTCAGTCTTTACCTGGTAATGAGTCTTAAATGAGTCTGGCTACCCTGCAAACCTATATAAATGGTCTTTCCATGGAAATCTCAAAAAAGAGCCAAAAAAATAAAAACAAAGTGTTCAAAATGTTTTTATTAACTGGTTATTAACACACACTGAACAGACAGACAGACAAATAGATAAACACACAAAACAGTAATTTTAAATCGGAGTACACTTTCGGATGTACCGGCCAAATTGAACTGCAACAATCCTTTTATAGTTTTTAGGTTTATAATTATAAATAGACCAGTCAGAACTTTTCTTATAGGTCACCAATTAACAGAGATCTCGTAATCAGAATCAGAAGGGAAAAAACCTTTCACACCTGTGAAAGCAAACGACTGTTTTTAAAATGGGCCCTAGACTGACAGTTTATCTGATTGGAATAGCCAGCTATACTGGCTAGTCCTTGTTTTGCTAGCCATGCCTGTTTGATCGCCACAGCTGATAGCCAGAACTGCTGTTTCAATAGCCCTGCATAATCGTTCCTTCTAAAGGGACAGACCGTTAAAGGTAAATTTAGCTCTTTTTATTTTCATGGGGTGCTCATCATTTTCCTGATTAATAGCCGACAATTTAAAGTGATTGAAGGGCTTAGTTCTCATCTTTAGGGTGCAGATGACAGGGAGGAAAACTTCAGGCTCAGTAATGGTGGTGGCATCAGATGGTGCCTTAAGGACATTTTGAACACCAGCCGGGATCGTCTGTCAATGCAAAGAAAGTCTGAATATAAGGTACCCCTGACCATTTTTCCTCTCTCTTACAGTTCAACTCCAGTTGTAAAATAGTATTGTAATAAATATTCTCTCTAAATTCTGCTTTGCCTCCAGGGGATAGGCAGGTAGGCCAGTGTGGGTGCAGAAAAATATTAAAGAGCTCTTCCTCAGAGTGTGAGGGTTGAACAATGTTCAGCGCTTGAGAATACACTCCAGGGCTTGAAGATTTAGCTCAGTGGCAGTGGACTTGCCTAGCAAGCACAAGGCCCTGAGTTCGATCCCCAGCACCAAAACAAAACCAACAACAACAACAAACCATAATACATTCTGAAGGAGCAAGGGAATTTGACATTGAGCCTCCCATCTGCAAAAACAATAAGGGGAGGAGAAAATGTCCCTTTTACGCCCTCTTCATTTTTATATGCCCTAAGGGCATCCCCTGAGTTTACCCTGCTCCAGAGCAGGTGGCTGCTATCTGGACGTGACCAGGAGAGAGGTCGAGCCGAACTGTCCACCCTCACCAGTGTGTGCACCTCCTCCTCTGAAAACTCACATTTCCAGCTCCGAAGAGCTTCCAAAAGCCCAAGTTACAACCAATTCTCACTATGACAGCCATGTTTTAGAAGGGAGGCTTTGCCAGCAAAAAATTAAACCAATGCGCAAGAGGCCTGAAAGACTGCGTGTTTGCTCCTGCTGGTCCTGCCAGTTGCAGGGGGAACTTCCGCCCAGGCGCTGGGTCTGCCGGAACGCTCCTGTGTGCCTTTCCGGCCTCTCAGCCATTTCCACACGAATGGGAAATTCTCTAGGGAACACGTGATCGCCCGGTGCTGGGCTCATCACTCTAAATCTGCTTCTTTTCTTAGGTGTTGGTCTCGTAATCATTGACCATGATGTTAGTTCTCCGATGGCCTCTAACAGAGTTAGACACATTTTTTTTTCAGCTTTTCTAATTGTTCTCAGTGAACTGATTGGTTCGATCTATGTATGTAGTCTACCATGTCCAGAACTGATTCTCCTGGGATAAATGACTGTTCTTGAGCAAAACCTGTGCAGCAAATCAGATGAAGACCTCAGTTCTGGTTTTGTTAAATTGAGTAGCCTTCGAGAATATAAGGTGAGATAACAGGAGAGTGGTTAGGTAAATAAATCTAGAACTTGGAAGACCAATCTCTATAGGGAAAATTTTTAGTATCATCGAGAGTACAGATGAAACTCAAAATGATGAAAATGAATGCTATCACCTAGGGAGAAAGTCTAAGTAGAGAAAAAATAGAGACTAGAAAACTCAGGAATCCCAACATTTGGACATTAGTTGGAGGAGGAGGTATGAGTGAAACATTGTAAGGACCGTCAGAATGAGAGTATGGTATCACAGAAGCAGAGTGAAAACAGGATTCGAAGAAGTAGAGAATGATCAAATATGATTTATGTGGTGAAAAGTCTGACAAAACAGGGCCTGGAAATTTCTGTGTATCGGAGCCTCGCAGATGCACTGGAGACGTTGATAGATGGTTGTGCTGGCGCAGTTGTGTGGGCGGGCTGCCTCGGGAAGAGTGATTCAGGGATGTGGGAGGCCTGCCCAGCAGTAATCACCCCGGCGGCTTTCAAGCTCTAATCTAGTAATGAGTTCTGTGCTACCTCAGCCCGAAAGACTTATTTGAAACCTGTGCTGTGTCCTTTTGGCAAATGATTTAGGTAAAGTCTTTCAAGAGCAAAGGAGGCTTGTGATGTTCCCACCGCTCGGGAACAAACCTGCGCTGCTTCACTGCTCTAAAATGTGGATGCAGGCGCAGCTCCTAAGGTGAGTGTTCATTGCTCACCTCACAGAACTCCGATTTGAGGCCTCGTCCGAACCAAGAGGCAGTGGAAATGCTGAGCTCTCATTCTAAATATGTTTGCTTTTCCTCAGAAAGCTTCTGCTATTTTGAGCTCCCAGTGTAGCTTTCTTTAGACTTTGGTCCGGAGGAAAATTCCAGCTAAAGTAAAACTTACTACTTCTCATTGCCAGTATTTCAGAAAAGCCCAGTGGCAGAGACTGAGAAGGGTGGCAGCAAATAATATACAGCCTATATGGTCTCTTTATTTTCCTAGAAAACATTGAAGAGTGGTTGCTTCTTGTGCCATGTGCTTGGATATTTGAGGTGAGTGTGACAACTGGACCGACTCATGGTGTCTTGGCTATAGTGCACGGGTCATCGGGACAGCTAGGGAAACTGATTCTAAAGCCCATTCCGCCTGTGGGATAAGTGTGGAGTAAACAGGGATCCTCACTCTGAGCCTACTGACTTGGGACCATAAATAAAAAGACTCTACTTATCTCTTTAATTTATCTGGCTTCTACTTGATTAGACAAGCAGAGCCCATGAGTCAGGCTTGAAATTATAGCAAACTGGCTCACTCAGAGAGAGTGCTTTGAGAGATACCATTTCTGTTTCTTTGGGGAAAAGCTATTTGGACATAGTTTAAGGCCCCATTAAATCTGATCTTTAATCGATGCAATCTCAGGCAAGCTGTCTAACTCTACCCATTTGGTAGATCTTGATGGTTATAAAAGAGGTTCTACTAATATATGGTAATATTTTTGTGAGTGAAATTAAATGATTTTTTTGAGTGATTGTGGAGAGACAAAACAACTTTGAAATGTGGTCTTTCTGTGTAAATGACTCACTTAGTCTCTCTGATTTTGATCCTTAGAGGGAATAATCTTGTTCTGGCAGCATTACAAGGTTATGAAGATGAAGCACGATAATATGTGGAAGACTTTAGACAAATATTTTGTTTACTGTATCCACTTTCTTTTTGGAAACTGTGACCGTGACTTTACCTTCTTTCAGTTCCTAAATGTTGGGAAGGCTCTCTGTGTCTCACTGTGGCATCCGGGACTTACAAGCACTCAGAGCTATTTCAAACCCTTGGGAAGACTAGTAAAAGCCTTGAGGAAAATAGCCAAGGGCCTCACGTGCAAAGACAGTGCTTATAATTAGTTTTGCCATCCCAGAAGGAAAGATGTATTTTCTTTGGCTGGTGATAGTTATAATAGATAAGTCTGCCAGCACCAAGGCCAGGAGACAGCGGAGAGAGAGAGAGAGAGGGAGAAAGAGAGAGAGGAAGAGAAAGTAAAAGATCTGAGACATGTACAGAGAAACACAGAAAGATGATGGTTCAGGACAGAATAGCATAGAGCAGCAGCAATCATTGAAAGCGATAATATGGACAATAAGAAGCCCCTGGATCAGTGAGGGCTCAGGCATCATTTAGTCCAGGGTGGCAAATACCCAGATGAAAAGGTACAAATATCCCACCTTTTCCCCAACGTAGGTTATGTTGATCAATTATTACCTTCTTCCTGCTCAGTCAAGGCATCTCTTTGATCACCAAGACAAGGGGTGATCCTGAAGCTGAGGTGCTTGCTCTGTGGGAATGAGAGGAGTCTGACCACCAGCCTATTGGACTTTTGTGCGAAAGGATCAACTGAACTCGTTAGATGATCTGATTCTCACCTTATGAGGTGATCAGAGCCCCTGGACCAGGACAGCGATGTAGGCATATGGTTCCCCTAGAGTGATCAAGACAATGCTATCCTTGGCCACTGCCAATCAGGCATAAGAGGTGAGTTTTATTTAACTCTCCCATCTTACAATCAGAAAACTATGGTATAGGAGTGTGAAATAACTTGTTTAAGTTCACATAATTAGTCAACTGGGTCCAAAACCCAAGTTTCTCTTTCACAGTTGAAAACTCAAGATCCACCTCCATTTGGAGCTGTTTTACAGAAAACTAATCTTTGAAATGCTTGGGGAAGTAGAGAAAGAACTGTTTTTAGATATTAGTGTTTAAACCAATGGCTATTGAACCAGGATTTTGAAGGTGAGTGTTTTAGTTTCCTGACACCGCTGTAACAAAGTACCACAAATTTGTTCTTAACAAAAATTGGGTGACTTAACAAACAGTTTAATGTTAGTGTCTCACAGTTTTTTGAGGCTAGAAGTCTATGATGACGGTGTTGACAGGGTTGGTTTCTTCTCAAGAGTCTGATCTGTGAAAATCCCATCCATGCTTGTCTCCTAGTTTCTGGTGGTTTTCTGACAATTTTCAACATTCCTTGGTTTGTAGGTAAATCACTATGGTCTCTACCTTCACGTTCATGTGGTTTTCTACCTGTGCATATGGTGTGTGTCTGTGACCACATTTCCCTTTTTTAATAAGGACACAGTATTGGATTAGGGCTCATCCTAATGATGCTATTTTAATTTGATCATCTACAAAGACTGCATTTTCAAGTAAGATCATAGTTTGTGATACTAAGTATTAGGACTTCAACATAATTTAACCCCATAACAGGGAAATTCAGTTTTCTCTAAATTGCAAGTCTCTGGCTTTGGGAGCCAATTAGGCTCTAGTCTAATAGCTTCTTTATCTTTGTCTTTTTTATTTATTTATTTTTTTGGGTACTAAGGATTGAACTCAGAGCCTTGTGTTTGCCAGGTAGGCACTCTAACCACTGAGCTAAACCCCCAGCTCATCTAATGGTTTCTTTAATGAAGTCACATTTAGCATTACGCTTTATTCTTCAAGAAGTGTCAACAACAGACCATGAAAATGAATTTATAATCATGGTGAGTTCTGTGTTTATTGTATAATGTGCAAAGTGCATATTACTGTGGTTGAGAGGAAAGAGAGCGGTCAAGGGGAGGTGATACTTTGCAGCAGAGAGTGAGTCCTTTGGAACTTTAGAGTGAGGTTTTCCAGCTAGAGGAATGGACAATGGCAACTGCAGGTTGGGCCACTGGCAGAGACCCTTAGATGAGACTCCTCTAAAGGGTGATGCGGTCATATGAATTAGGAAAGGCAAGGAGCCCACTATATTGTTTGCCACTAGACAGAGCACAGAAACACACGAGATGTGCAAAACTCTCTGTGGCCCGAGAGCTCTGCTCCCCAATAAAAGTAGTGAAATGTGTCATTGGTGCTGTTTCTGTTCTTCCTATACTTTCCCTCAGTTACTCTGCTCTATGGTGGTGCCTCCTTTCCGACTCTCTCAAACGCTCAGCGGGAGTGTTTGAACTCTGTCTCCTCCTCATGAAAGCAATTCTTAAGGGGAGGTCTAAAATATATTAATTTGCACTTAGGTCTACATGACCGATAAGAGTTTAAAGTGGGCATCATATTTAACATTTTGCAAGTGATTGTCAAGGCCTTATATTAGGGAAGTGAAACTCTCAACCTGGAAATATGGGATCCTTCAGTTCTAAATAGAGCCTCTTTTATTAACTAATCAGCCCCTAAATTAAAATGCTACATTGTTAATTTATCTTCTGCAATTGTCAGTGATCCAGGGATTTGCTGATTACATTAGCAATTTTTCTTTAGTTCCAGGAAGATGCAAAATAGAAAGTTGTGAGGCTATGAGCCTAAATTTGTGCGCAGTGTTTAACTCACAGCATTTGTGTTGGCAATGTCCACCTGACTTATTGAGAATCTGATGGCGTAGGACTTGCTATTCCGTTCTTCTACTACAATCCTCTCTTTTCAACTGGCTTGGAGGTATATGAGGTGTGATTGAAAAATACAGTGAATGTTTAATTTTAAACAAAGACATTTTCAGTAAAAGACACATTTTTTGGCATTAATTTCCCTCAAAATATTCCCCTTTGCTTCCAACACATTTATCCCATGATTCTTGCCGCTTTCTGAAGAAGCTCTAGAAGCAATCTTTCGTGAGTGACTTTAGTTACACCGTCCTGGCTGCCTCAGAGTCCTGAATTGATTCAAAACATTTACCTTTTATGGTCGTTTTGACTTTGGGGAACAGCCAGAAGTTGCATGCTGCCGGAACCGATGAATAAGATAAATGAGGATGCACCATGGTGTTTCTACAAGGCTCGCTTTCCACTGGATGGGAGCTCACAGCTGCGTCCATCACATTTTTGATCATTGCTAATAAAGACACCTGGCTCAGTCACTTTCTTCATCCCTGAGACAATATCCGGCACCCACGAATTAAAGGAGGAGAGGTTTATTTCGATTCGTGGTTACAGTTTGTGTTCAGCTGGCTCCAAGGCAGAAACAGCACGGCAGAGGGGCGCGGTGGAGGAGGAGCTGCTTGTTTGGTTAAGAAGAAGGGAGGAGAGGAGAGGAGCTGGAGAGGGAGATCTGTCCTTTCCAGACACGCCCCAGGGACCAGATTCCACCCAAGCCCCGCCTCCTAACAGCAAGTCAGCCTGGCACCCCATTATCCCATCACATTGCAGGAGCCTGCCTCTGAGCCCACAAGGCTTTGGGGGACATTCCAGATCTAAACCACAACGACACTCACCACTCACGGAAGGCAACTTCCAGAACTACAAGAATGATGGAATTCGTGTGTTCAAAGCAAGGAGGAGGTAGCAATGTGGGTTTTTTTGTTGTTGTTGTTGCTGTTGTTGTTGTTTGGTGCTGGGGATTGAACTCAGGGCCTTGTGCTTGCAACGCAAGCCATCTAACCACTGAGCTAAATCCCCAGCCCAGCAATATGTTTTTTACTGTAATAAATTTAAAAACGTTTTTAACATTCGCTGTATATTTTGATCACATGCCATAAAATCCAATCCTGTGTGTTCTTTGACGATCAGAAAGGCACTGTTCTTTTCACCATGGTCTCCTTGGTGGTGCCAAATAATGAAGAATCACTTTGAGAGAAAGGCCGCCTCTACTTTTGAGTATAAAATTCACCAGCCTTCCCTTTCCCTTGACTGTGCTCAATCTCTCACAGTCTTTAGACCACCTCAGTCAAAGAGAGAAGCTACGGATATCTTCACACAGGTGTAGGTGAAGGGCCTGGCAAAATCTGTGGGAGGTGAGGATGGCCCTGACTGGACATTTCTTGGATCCTAACTCTTAGCTGTCCCTTGTTGGCTCTGGAACATGGCTCAGGCAGCCCCTGAAGGTGATCGTTGGGAACCATGAGGTCCCCGCCTGTGTCCTTCCCCCTGGGAGAATTCACAGAAACCTCCGATGGGCAGGCAGGGAGTTAAAACATGGGAAATCTCTGCTCTTGATCTCTTTCTTACTCTAGCAATTAACCTAATAACTTTATAGGACACATTAGCAAGTGGTATATACAGGCAACAGGACCGGCAGGTTATAAATAATTCAGTGAGAAATACATTCCAGAAAACCAAGTTAATATGATTGGAGAGTTCTTGATAAATATAACATGTTTACAAACACTTATTACATTATATTGTCAATGTAATCACAAGAGCTAATTTATTCTGGATTAAGAAAATTATTTTCCATGACTAGAATGGCTAAGGGAGCTAAAAGTTCTGGGGAGTCCTACCTCCAAATCACACCTAAATACTTCTCTGGAATCGATGACATTTGATAGATTATCGGCTCACTGAGTTTCTTTGGCCTTGAGATCTGGTAGGTGCTATTTTGGGCTTTGCTGGTTCACTGTCACACAGAATGGAAGGGTGAAGATTCAGTTTCTGTGAAATAAATCTGTGTTCTCAGCAGACATCCTGGGGCCCGAAATTCCTGTTTAGTTGGGGGAACTCTTTCAGGGGTGTGCTGAAATTGACTGATGGCTTGCTTGACCATCTGAATGCTTGCTCATACTCTTTCTTTCCTTCAGTGTACAACTATGCTTATCTAATTTTCAAGTAAGTTCAAACGCACCAACCTCTCCCACATTATAACTTCAAACAGTATAAAAAATACCATAAAAAGTAATTTCCTGCTACTACAGACCCATTTTTCAGGTTCTATTCTCTAAAGGCATTCATAGTGAACAGTTTTTTATATGTACGTCTAGAGACCTACTAAGCAAATATTAATATGTGTATCTGTCTGTCTACATAAAAGCATGTGATAACATTTTACTATGGCTTGCTTTTTTCATTAAATGATATATCTTGGCATCTATCTATCATCCATCTATCTATCTATCTATCTATCTATCTATCTATGTATCTATCGATCTGTCTATCAACATACTGACAAATCAATCTACCTACCATTAAGCTATTTTTGTAGTGGCTACATAGCATTTATTTTATGAATGTCTCATAATTTAGTCAGTTCTCTGTTGATGTTTGGATGGTTTTGTCTTCACCTGAAGTGATTTCTAAGGTGAAGGTAGGGAGAGGACACAGCTAATTTGGGCTTTGTTTTAATGGTAGGGCATGACCTCCTAGATTGCTGGGACAGTTGAGGCACAGGTGTGGAGGCAGGAGAAGGAGAGGAGTTAGATTAGAGAGTGAACGTGTAGGGGCAGACTGGGTGGAAGCCTTGCTATGAGACAGGATTTCATTCTTTCCTCCATCTTCCTAGGAAATTCTCAGGAAAACTGATTTACTGGCAAATGCATTTGGAGTTTATTGATCTAGTCAGGAAGTTCTGTTGGTACATTTTGTATGTTGGACACTCTTCTAGCTGTTGGAGAGATAGTGGTGAACCAAAACAAAGACATTTACAAGGAAAGAAGCAACATTAAAAGCAAAGAAATTATAATTTTCTGATGACAAGTAAAGGAGAGCAAGGGATTTGAGAATAACAGAGGGTGTCGGAATCACTTCCTTCGGGAGGTCGTGCTGTGCAATGATGCCTCTCAGTAAGGCGGGTCAGAGTTGGGGCTCAGAGTCTCCCCATGTCAGGAAGGCCTGGCATGCTGGGATCTCTTGCTTTACTCCTGTTCCGATCCCCACACTGAGAATGTAGCCAGGAATGGAGTACTACCTCCTTCCCAGGCACATGATGGAACTTGTTGGGGGAGGGCTAGATGGGAAGGTGAAGACCCTAGAAAAAGGGGGTGGGGGCACTTGGGGAAAATGTAGGTATTCTACCAAGAGATCAAGTCAACATCACTGAATTACCAAAGGGCTTCCCATCATTCATTGATTAGCAGGGGGCAGGCAAAATTATTCATTATTCAACATGAGCCAAAATGAAAATGCCACACTTTGTAAAACATGCAAGGTTACCTACTATGGTAACTGCTTGCAGAGTTTTAATGTGTTTGCAGCACGGCTAATTAATTTGCTCTGAGCTTCACTGGAATTCTTATTTGAAATGATTGTCTTGGTAACTGAATGCACCACAGAGAGCAAGAATATTAGAAATGCCATTTGGGGCTGCTGTAATAATCTGAGGCTTTCTCAGGGCTTTCTCGTCCACTGCCAGCAAGGACAGCCCCATGCCCCTGTCCAGCTGCCTCGGGCTTGCAGGTAGCAGGGTTTACCAGAAGTTGCACAGCCTATAGTGTCAAACAGTGTTATGGTTTAGAATCCGGGCTCTGAAGTCAGACCAGTCTGGGATTTCACAATTAGTAGCAGCCCCTTCCTGTGTGACCTCAGGCATTTAAAATCACTATTTCCTCATTCGTAAAATTAGAATGATTTTAGTACCTGTCTCAGAGAAATGCTGCAAAATTACAAAAAATGTGCGTGCAAAACAACCCATCCATCTCACTAAATAGAGCTCTATTCTTCATCTCCTCCCATTTTCCTCCCCTTTCTTCTCCTTTTAACAGTGGCTTAACTGAGCAGCTTACACGAATTTCAGCAAACTAAACCCAGCAGTATGTAAAAAAGATTCTATATTATAATCAAGCTGGAGTAATTTGTCTTTGTGTCCTCTGCACACTACTCATTTAATAATTCACTTTCATATACATAGCATCCTCGACAACATTGGACATTTGCTAAGGACAGAAGTAGTATCTTGTAAAGCTTTCTCCCAGAGTTTTAGCTTAGTGTTTTGCTATATAAGTATCTGCTGATGTAAATATATAAGTTAAAACAATACAAAAACTTGGGTGATCATCATATTACCAATACTTTACCACCTTTATGTTTCAGGTCTAGTAACATCTTTTAAATTAATAGATTATTAAGACTACTCTCTTTAGTCTAATGGTTTTCATATATAATTCCTTGGAAGCTCTTAACACATCACAAGAATATTTTTAGACAACAATTAACCTTGTGAACAAAAGAGAAGTCACAAACATTATTTATTACTTTGCCAGTTTCAATAAAGATCTAATGTGCTAATAGCTTCTCATGGAGACATCTGCCATCAGTTAAGTAAAAACATCATTAAGTTACAACCATAAGTATCAGTGGAGGCAGAAGCAACCAGTTTTCTGATTGCTGATAGGCATTAGCTGGTTTATGGGTAGCCATTTCAATAGCTTTCTGTTATATTATTTTTTTATGACTATCTGTTAAACGCATCCATATCCACACACACTTATTGAATGTTATAGCTGAGAGACACTTTAAGAACATCTCACCTGACATTTTTCAGCTGTAGCCAAAGCTCTTTTAGGAGTTTCTGGGTCTTTTAGTGGACTTTCTGGGTGCTGGAAGGTCAGGGGCAGTGGAGAAGCTCTCTGGATGAAACACGAGGGCGCTTTGACTTGGCTGTTTTGATACAAGGCTCATCTTGGCTTAGTCATTTTGGTGCAATTTTGTTATGTCACAGCTGCACAAATTGATCTCATAAATTAATAAAATTATTGTTTCTTATCAGCAAAAATGTGTGCAACAGCTGCCCTTGATCCTTACTCTGTGCCAACGCCTACTTCTCTTACGCTGATTTTCATTTTCTATTTTATTCACTTATCTATTGTTTGAATTTTTAATGCATATTTATTACTTTTATTCTGAAAAATATTAAAGACATTTCTTAGAAGCCTGATTAAACTGGGATAGATTCTTAGGAGCATCAGGCTTATCTCTCCAAGCCAGCACTACCTAGGAATATTAAGAAATTAAAATGTATATTACCGAGAGTTTGGAGAGAACTGCTACAATTATAATTGGCAATTTCTTATGTATTCTGGGGCTGAGAGCAAGAAGCTAAATATCTATACACAGAGTGTCTTTAACTCTGATGAATGAATGAAGGCATTTGAGACTTGGCTTGGCCAAGGTATAAATAAATTCTTAGAGAACTCCCAGGCTTTAGTCCATCTCTGATCCTCACCCCATCCTTATTTTACCCTTCAACTTGACCTCCTCCTATGTTCTCCATGCTGGAATGATGTTGCAATGCAATGAGGCTTAGGTATAGGGTGGTTTATTGGTTTGTTTGTTTGTTTGTTTGTTTGACATTGGTGTGCCAGTTAATCTTCATCATCCTCTTGACCAGATTAGGAGTTTCCTGGAGAGGTGATTGGATAATGGGGCCCCTATATTCCATTAATCCACTGATGTTCTAGCTGAATGTGCTATTGTGAGATGGGGCCCAGTTGGATGTGGGTCATTGAGGGCTTGCCTTTGGAGGGTATATTTCTCCCCGGCATTCTTCTCCTATGCTCTGTTTTTTGCCCACCATGAAACGAGCAGCTTTGTTCCACCATAATGTTCCTGCCTTGGAGCCAGCCAACCATGGACTGAAACCTGCAAAACTGTGAGCCAAAATAAACCTCTCTTCCTTTAAATTGGGTGTGTCCACTATTGTCCCCCCAACCAGGAAGCTGACCAATATTGTTGGTATGTAAGGTTCCTGTAGATGCTGTAACAAGCACACACTTGGTATCTTAAACAACTGAAATTTGTTTTCTTCCACTTCTCTGGAGGCTACAAATCCCAAATCAAGGAGTCAGTAAGGCTGCTACCTCTTTGGAAGCTATGAGGGAGAATCTTTTCTTGCCTCTTCTAGCATCTGATGGTTCCCGGTGAGATAAATCAGAAGCACCTGACTTTCTTGTTTTTTATTTTATGATGGCTGGAGAGGGGTGTGGTTTGGCCAAGGGCTCAAATGCCCCTCCTCTTTGCTTCCTTTCACTCCTGCTCACCATCTCCCCACAATGAACTGGGACATCTTGCCTTGCTGCTCTCCTGGGTTAATTAGCAGCCACGCTTGAGACCACTCCAATAGGAGATGCAGCTCAATTGTCAGCTATGGCATCCCTCCTCCACTTCTGTCACTCCAGGCTCTACGGCCATCTCTTTGAAGAAGTGGCAGGGAATCACTTTAATATGGATAAGATCAGGGTGGGTGGGATCTGGGTCCATGATTAACATCCTCGACCTCCCCAAGCCTCAGTAAACTGTGATGACCACAGCTAGTCCTTCCAAGTGTTCCTTAGTTTTGGTCCCTGCCATTTTTCATGGAGGTGTGACAACTGTCAACCAAACATCTCCCATCTTTTAATCATCACCATGACACTTGTGGCTGTCCTGGATGCCATGTACCTACTCGAACCAGTCATAGGCTTGCACTTGGACCAACAAACAGGCCCTAATTTGAACCAATCACAAGCTTACACTTGAAAGGATCACAGGACTGCAGCTACTATATAAGCTGCTCTCCTCTAATACTTCTTGGTTAGTCTAGGAGGGATCCCTTTGCTATACTGACCTCCTGTGGTGCTGCACAGTTCCTGTTAAAATAAAGCCTTGTTCCGCTGGCCCTGTAAATCTGCTTATTGATTTGTATGTTGGGATTGTGGACTTGATTTTCAGCAGTGAGGACAGAGTGGTTACTTTAAAAAAAAAAAAGCAATAAACACTACAGGCAGTTTGCCCTGTAGGTCTCCAGAGATCAGCAGGCAACAAGGTCAGTGCTAGAGAGCAGCAACTGACAGAGTTGACTGATGGTATCTGGTACAAGCTGGTGTTGAACAGCAGTGGCTAGCAGTGGCAGAGACCAGAACCCAATAGTTTCCATCTGGTGCAGGCCAGGGCTGAATGGTGGTGACTAGCAGTGTCAGAGGCTAGCACTGAGCAGAGTTGATTCACAGCATCTGGCACCAAGCTAGCATCAAACAGTGGTGTCTGGCAGCATCCAGCATTAACGGGCATCATCCAGTGGCATCAGTGTTGTTAGTAGAGCTGTACTTTGGTGATTTGTGATTTCTATCTGAATTAAGCAAAAGAACCCTCAACTTTCTGGCAGTGCAGTTGTTCCTTGGCTTAGGGCTGCACAGTGCTACTTCCTGACACCATTTCACATGGCCTTTTCCTCTATATCCTTTCTTGTGTGTCTTATAATACCAGCCATTGGATTTAGGGCCCACTCAGATAACTGAGGATCCTCTTGTTATGTCAAAGTCCTCAATTACGTCTGCAAAGACCCTTTTTCCAAAGAAGGAAACATTCAATCTTTTACTGGATAATATTCACAGGTTCTAGGGATTAAGAGGTAAACATTTTGGGAGGTGTGGAGGGTATCATTCAACCTACTACATTTGCTAATTAAAAGAAAACTGCTAATTTTGCAAAGATGAAATGTTAATGGATTGTGTTAATTGACTCGTTTTCTCTCGAGTCAAAATGTTCCTTGGTCGAAAAGCTGTCAGTGTCAAATGTCACTTACCTGACTCTGGAGGCCATCTCTACTTTATCTAGAGCCGTTTATCTGCTTGTGGCTGTTCCACATAAACTGAGGCTAGAATAAAACTTCCATCACTAAACCTAAGTTGGGAACTCCGACTTCTTGTCAAATAACTTCACTTACCTGCGAGGAACCAGAGACCCAGAGGTTGAGAAGAACATGGCTGAGCGTCCTAAGGATTGCAAGCTTCATCCCAGCTCCACCCCAACACTCTGGGACCAGGGCCCATCTTTGCTCTTTAGTTTTTTTTTCCATAAGGAGATGATAATAATTATACTACTAAACTATTAGAAATTTTATGAGTGTAACATATTTTGAAAATATGTATAAAGTTTTATTTATGATATTATGACAATTTTTCAACATATTTTTGAAATTGCTTATGAAATATGTTTATGCCTCTATGTTAAAAGTGAACAGGAAAAACAAGTAATTATAAACCCTAAGCTAGAAAAGACTTGCTCTTTTATTACAACCTCCAGCTACCTAGGGAACTGGTGAGAGCACACACGAGAATTATAATGTAAAGTTTCAGAAAGGGAAGTAGGTTAGGTAGCTGTGAATAATAGGGCCAATTTAGAGCTGGCAGCCTGACAAGCTCAAAGAGGCTAGGCAGGTAATACAAACAAGCAGAGTAAGAGGAAGAAAAATAAAAGCAGAAATACAATGGAAAACTGTAATTGATACAACATGAAGAAGGCAATGATAGGGAACAGCAGGGCTTGTAGGGAACTGGGAACTGGGGATCATGTTTTGTTCACTCTCAGGGAAACTGTGGTTCTTCAGTTGCCTGTTTGACAGTCATTATGCAGAGATGCAAGTCCTTCAGATTGGACCCCCAAGGGAAAATGTCTGCCTTTTTTACATAAAATATTTTATATCCCTATATGGCTAGGTTAGGCTATGCTGCAATAATAAATAGCTCTCCAAACTTCAGCTGATTAACATAGGTTTGTTTCCTCCTCCTAGGAAGTGCGCTTGGAACCTGGGAAACTCTCCAGGACAGCTTCCTGGAGAAGCCAAGGAAGCTATGGATTGAATTAAATCTTTGCAAAATAGATATGTTGGAGACTTAACCTCTGCTACCTCAGATATGATCTCACTTAGAGATAGGGTCTTTCCAGAGATAATCATATTAAAAGGGGATCAGATAGATTTATATTGTATGTTGCCAATAACAACACCACAGACTGGGCGAATTACAAAGAGAAGAAGTTTATTTCAATTAGCAGTTCTTGCTAGCACAGTCTGGAGATGATGTGGGACTTTGGATAGCAAGAGAAGGAAATGCACATGTGTGTCTCCCTCTTGTTCTAAAGCCACCAGTATTCAGTCAAATGGGGGCTTCACCCTGAGGGCTTTATCGAATCCTAATTGCTTCCCAAAGGCCCATCTCACCTCGGATTAAATTTCCACTTTCTTAATATCTCACAATAGAGATTAAATTTCAACATATGAACCTTGGGGGACTCATTCAAACTATATCCTAACTATAGTAAGACCGAATCGAATATGACGACTGTCCTTGTAAAACAAGGAAATTAAGATAGAGACACATACACAGGGAGAACCACGTACAGATTGAAGTTATGCTGCTACAAATCAGAGAATTCGCAGAGGAGCCAGGACAGAAGGCTGGAACAGACCTTTCTTCAGTGCCTTCCGAGAGCCTGTAACCCAACACCATGGCCTCAAAGCTTCTGGCTTCCAGAACTGCGGTACAGTAAGTTTCTGTCTTTTGAGCCGTGGTCTGTGGTCTTTTTTATAGCACCCCTAAGACGAATACACCAAGAAACAGGAATACTGAGTAATCACAGGGGGAAGCTTTTCCGTGCCTTTGCCTCAGAGACTCCTGACATTTATGTTGACCATCTGTTGGGCAGAAGCAGTCCTGTAGCCCCGCCTACTACTGAGGGATGGGGAGTAGTACACCCAGAGGAGGATGAGTGTGTGTTAGTGAACACTTGTAATATCTACTCTGCTCCTGATTTTAGAATGCTAGAGACTACTTCAGTTAGGAAAAAAGAAAAAGAAAACTGAGCAAGTCCATACTGTATGATCCAAACAAACTCTTCCTTGGCCTGGGTCTCACCAGCGCGTTCCAGTGTGGGACCAGCTTATGAGGACAAACCCACATGTGAGGCTGGTCTGTTGATGGTGCGAGGTTTGTGTGTCTGAAGGAATGTGGGTGTCAGCTATAGACAATGGATAAGCACACAGCGTGGAGGTCTGGGCTTGGGAAAAGAATTCCAGAATTTGAGATGTAGGGCAGCAGTGGGGGTCTTGGAAAGGGAAGCTGCAAATACCACCTCTCACTAACCGGTTTCATCTAGAGCTTTCTTTTTTAACTTCTGCTGCCATATCCTCCTCCTTTTCTTCCCATCTGAAGACCGCTTCACTGCCCCTGGGAACCAGACCAGTCCTATCTAGTTCACCTGAAAAGTATTTTTTTTTTTGGTGACCTCTCAAGAAGCTGTGTTATTTCTGGAAACATCTGTGCATTATTTCTGGAAACATACAATCTAAATTTCAAACTACTAGCTTAGAAAATAATTTTTACAAAGCAGCTCATTGGTGAATTTAAGACCTTGTATGTGTGTAGGCATGAACATATTTATAACCTTGATTTATATTCAACCTAGCAACAGCATTTTAAAATTATTTGTGTACAATATACTTTACTCATGTGCATATAATTTTAAAATAATTTATCTGGGCTCTTTCAACTGAATTTGCTTTAGACTATATATCATAATAACTTGGCTATGAATGTGCTCAAAATTATTCTTAAAGAAAATGCTTGG
The DNA here is from genome assembly GCA_004026905.1 of Hystrix cristata. NCBI lineage: Eukaryota > Metazoa > Chordata > Mammalia > Rodentia > Hystricidae > Hystrix > Hystrix cristata. The sequence goes on from PVJO010001113.1 coordinate 168,540, forward strand.
TTGGTTTCACTGAGACAAATTTTTTTGAATAATCTGAAAAGTAAGAAAAAGAAATGAGACAAATTGTACTTTTCATGTACTGTGGCACAAACTAGAAAAATATAATTGGGCTTCAGGCCACATTCTAAGGCAATTGAAACTGCTTATGTCAATTGGGCATAATTATTCCTCAGCTCCTGTTGACAGAAAGAAAAATTAGTAGTGATCTGCTTCTTCATGCCGCGGATTCAGATAGAGTGTCTGGGCTCCAGGTCGCGGCAGATGGGTGCATATAGATGGCACTTATTTGTCATTTGCGTGGCGTGGGGAATCCTCCAGTTTGGAGGCGTCTTCGTGTATCGGTTGCCTTGGGCCATCTGTTCTGTGGCTGACGGCAGTACCGTATGCTCAGGAAATGTCGTGGAATGAATAATGAATCTTTCCTCAAGAGCTTCCCTGCAAGTGTGTCTTCCTGTTCTTGTCACCTGATGCTGCGTGGTCCACCTCTGGCGTCCACAGGAAGGTGCGAGGTCTACTCTGAACAGGCGAATGCCCTGCTCCTGGGTTTATTTTATAATTATCGCGCCTGCTGGGCTAGGGACTGTGCTGAGTTCCAGATGTCTAGGCGGTGGTTGCCCAACCTGGAAAAAAGTGTTTGTTCTCAAAAACAGGGTGCTATGTGAGCAGGACAAAGGCCTCCAGGAAGGCAGAAGCGGTGAGACGAAGAATTTAGTTCCAGACTTGTGTGGATGGGGATGGGAGAGGCAGGAGCTCAGGCATTCTGGGTTTTTTGTTTTGTTTTGTTTTGATTTTTGCACGATATTATCTGTCAGTGTAAAAGGACAGATTATGGGTTGGCCCTTTGATTGTTGATTCTCTGGGATCACCAATCTTCTATAGTCTCAACTTACTTGTTACCTGGCATGCACCACTCAGCCTAGAAATGTGCTTAAATGTTTTCCTGAACAAAACAGAATCCTTAATTTTCTTATAAATTCCCCTTCAGTTTCCACGCTTTCCTCATCATTTCCTTCCACATCAAGAAGCTTGGAAGGGTGATTTTACTCCATGCGTCCCCTTCCTCGTCCCTCTTCTCACGTTGTCTCAGCGTGGTCCTGTCTCTTCTGCTCTTCTAGGACCCATGCTATCTGCATGATTAATCCAATTTTGAATCCACATTGTTAATATTTTGGTGACATTTGACCCTGCCGACCAGGCTTTTCCTGAAATCCTCTCCTTCCCTGTCTCTAGTGACTTCGAATGCTCAATTTTCAATTCCTTTTCTAGTTTTATTTCTCAGCCACCTTCATAAAAGTAAACTCTTTTTTGTCACTCACTTTTTAAATGGTATTTTCTGAGGTTTGGATTCGGGCCACCTCTTCTTCTCACTCTACTTACTTTCCCTGAGTGAGTTCATCCACTTTCCTGTCCTTAACTAGTCCCTATCCATGCTGACACCTCCCTAATCTTTATTTCCAGCCTAGATTTCATTCCTGAGCCAGACCATACACTGACTATATGCTTAATTTCTCCACTGACATGACCTCCAGGGACCTCAGAGTCAGGAGTTAAAAAGTGAACCCTTCATTCTCTTCATGCTGCTGCCCCTCCAGCTGGGTGTGCAGCGCGGTTATCCCCTCTGCATCTGTCTGTCTTGCCACCATTTGACTAGCTGTCAGGCCTCGTCCGTCCTACCCACTTCTGATTCTTCAGGTGCTTCTCTTTTTCGTCATCTCTATTCCCACTAAATCATTGCTGGTCACAGAATGTTTAAAATTTGGATTGTGGCAGCTTTGTCCCCTCTGGCCCACCACCAAGCTTACTGTCGCCGAATGAATTGTGTCCCCTCTCACCATTGTCACACACTGAAGCCTTAACCTCATTTAACCTTAATTAGCTCCTGAAAAGCTGCATTTCTAGAGGTTGATTTAAATGAGGTTATGAGGATTGGACCCTAGTGCAATATGGCTGATATTCTTCTAAGGGTGCGTGCGCGCGCGCGCGCGTGTGTGTGTGAGCGCGCGTGCGCGCACACGCATGGGTGTAGATGTACAAAGGAAAGGCCACATGATGCTACAAAGAGGAAGCAGCTATCTGCAAGCCAAGGAGAGTACTTGATCCTTGCTACCACTTAGATCTTGGACTTCCAGCCCCAAGAACTGTGCCAAAATAAATTTCTGTTGTTCAAGTGACCCAGACTGTGGTTATCTTGTTATGGTAGCCCTGGAAGACTAATATATTCTCAAAAATAGATTCTTTCACAAAGAACTGTAATTACCTCACTGGCTTGCTCAAACTTCTTTGTGTAGAGGCCCTCCCTGCTCCCATCTCTTCTTCTTCCTCCTCTCTCAGTGCTCAAATCTTGCTAAATTACAGAGCACAACAAGCTCTCTCTCTCTTTACCTTCACAAATGTTCTTTCCTTGGCTGAGTTGTTCTTGTGTGTCCAATCTGTCTACCACCTTCCCTGATAACTTCTATTTGCGCTTTAGTCACCATTTCCTCCTGGAAGTCTCTTGTGACTAAATCTTCCCTCCCCAGTCTGCTGGGTGCGATCTGGGAGTTCCTGCAGCCTCTACCCCCACGACCAGGTTGTAAACTGATGGAGAGGACTGAGCTCATATTCCTCTTTCTATTTAAGCACTATTCATAATACCTGGAAAATGCTGGTATTTAAAATTATTTTGGATGAGTGAACAAAGAGTAAACATTATTTTTCCTCAGAGATACAAAAGACAATTTTACCAACCACGCTGAAATAAATGCCAGTCAGGGAGAAACCTCTGCGTGGGTCATCTTTGCCTTAGGATCTAGCAGAGCCATGAACCCTGGTGGGCCAACAGCACCATCATTATCATCATCAATCCTGTAATAGCAATAGCAGTTTTCGTTTATTGAGCCTGCACCACAGACCTGAAGTATGCCGTGTATTGTATGGAAAACATTTCATTTAGCATTCACAAGCACTCCAAAGCATTCTAATAATAACAATGATTTATGATTGTTGCCATTTTATAGATGGAGAAACTCAGTCTTGGAGAAATTAAATAACCAACTCAGGTTATAAGTGGTAAAGCTAGAATTCAAAGTTAGCTCATATTCTATTTGCTCTCCTATATCTCCTAGTCATGCTTGCTCTTATTTCTTGTCTAGATGGGGCTCTATGTTTATTTCTGGCCTATGAACCACGAGCAGATGTGACTTGTCTTAATTGTGGGCTGAGGTCTGATTCTGTAGCATCTCTTTCTCTCTTGAGTTGAACCCCGTGGCCTCATCATGGATGGCAGGGGCAAAATACCACTGCTAGTCTAAAATGAAGATACAGTGCAAGGGAGAAATCAAATCTTGTAGTTTTAAAGCTCTTGGGATTTGGGGATTGTTGTCACCACAGCACATTCACTACTATCCTGACTATGCAGCATTCTCGTTTGCCCTTCACAGGGCAGTTCTGGGGTCCCCTACAACAGTCCTATCCAACAGTGTATAAATAAGAAAGAGACTGCTTATGGTTGGATGCGTTCCTGAAATTTCACTTGTTGGAAACTTAATCCCCAAATTCATCCGATGATGGTGTTTGTGGTGGGGCCCTTGGGAAGTAATTAGAATTAAAAGAGGTAATGAGAGCAAGGTCCCTATGTTGGGATTCACATCTCTGTAGGAAGAAGAGAACCCTGAGCCTGCATGCTTACATTCTGCTGTGTGTCGCCTTGCACTATGCTGTGACATAGTCAGAAGATCCTCATCGGTTGTGGCCTCTTGATCTTGGACTTCTAAATTTCCAGAACTGTGAGAAATAAGTTCCTTTCATTTGTAAATCACCCAATCTTTGGTAATCAGTCATAGCAACACAAAAGAAACTAATGAACTTAGTACTTCTTGACAATTTAAGCAATCTCTGTCAACACAGAGAAGACTTCCGGAGAACTGGTACTTAACCAGATTTTAATGGGTTGCTAAGTGTATTTTAAGGATGCTTCATTTCCTTGAAGACCTTAAATATCTAAGTTGGGAAGACAGGAAGGATGAACCTGTAATCAACAAAAATACATACAAATACATGCTGTAATTATGAGAGTGCATTGAGGAGGTGGTGAGCAACTGAATAATATTAATCAGAGACGAGGGATGTAGACATTGAACTGTCGCTTTCAAGATGGAGGTTTTGTAAGGTTTATCAGCCTCGGTGCTATGAACATTTCACTGGGTAGTTCTTTGTTGGCAGGGGTATCTGGTGCATGGCAGGATGTTTAGGATGTTAACGGCATCCCAGACCTCTATTTACTAGCTGCCAGGAGCATCATAATCCCACTCTAGTGTGAAAATGAAACATATCTCCAGACACAGCTATCAGTTTCCTAGGGGCAAAATTGTCCCCACTTCACTGTTATACTGAACTGTGATGATTATTTCTCTCATATATTTCTACTAGGAAGTAGACAAGTTTAGTTTGGAAAACAGCAAGTGCTTACATGGCAGGTACAAGGAGTGTCAACCCACAAATGTCTCCCTCTCTAAAAATAGATTGCTGGAGACCCTGACTGAGGATTCCTTGTAACTCAAATCACAGACTCCTTTTTCCCCTTTCCAAGGTCCAATATCCTTAGGAAGTATTTTCACATCTTCAAAGGGAGGATCTTAGAATAAATTTGAATGAAGAAAGAAAAAAAAGTAGGAAGACCTTTCATACTGAAAAAGCAGCGGAGGCAAGAAGGCAGAGCTGAGAGCAGGAAGGGACAGAGCAGGCTAGCCCAGGAGGAGAGCGCGGGTGTTTTCCTGGGAAAGAAGAAGTGAGCAAGGGTTTTAAACCCATGAGGAAAGTGTGCAAAGCTGAGTCAGATGCACGTTTAGGGGAATCCTGAGAACACCAGGCTCCAGGTGAAGGAATTAAGAAAATCTCAGGGGCCTGGTGTGTGCACACAGCCCTGCTGATGCAGCCTCGGCCTCCTTTTGTGGTCTCATCTCACTGTGCACCACCTCATGCTTGGGGCTCAGCCATCCTGGCCTTCTTCTAGTTCTTGAAATGCTCTGTGTTTCCCTCTGCTTTTCCACATGCTGATCCACCTGCCTAGAACCAGCTCCCCTGCTCACCACCCCAAACCCTGCCCCAGTTCTTGTCTAACTGCCTCTGCCTAGTTATCTGTTACTCAACATTTGAAACTCAACTCAATCCATTACTTCCTCTGGGGTGCTTCACAGCATCCTACTCTTTGTAGTGCACTGTCTAATTTATATTGGATATGGATTTGTGGGACTATTTTATAACTGGCCATTTCCCTCCCAAACTTAAAGTTCTAATGATGACAGAAAGTCTATCAATTTTGTTCATCATCGTCTCTGTAGGACTTACTCTGAAGACTGGAATATAGTATGTGTCCAATAAAAAGTTCAAATGAACTCATGAAGGTCTGGATTTTCCTACTTTATTTTATTTTATGCTGGGGATCAAACTCAGGGCCTTGTGCTTTCTAAGCAAGCACTCTAACTACTGAGCTAAATCCTCAGCCCAGGATTTTCCTATTTTATAATTGTTCCTAGTTGGTTATAGGCAGGATCCAGGATGCAAGGAAAAATAATAGGAGGAATAAAGAAAAAAGTTTTCTTTGTTAAATTAGAAAAGGCTATTCTTCTTGACTAAAATCTAGGCTACTAAATAATGCCATTTCTGGCCTGTATAATCAAAGTTATCTTGAAAAGGTGTCAATGATTAGGTTATAAAACGATTTGGACCAGACTCCAAATTCTTGTTTTGTTTAAAGTGGAAACATATTTGTTAAGAAAGCTCTGGATATGTGTGCTCAGTAAATCTGAACCTCTGTTGGGCAGAATGGAGTTTTCGTGTCCAGTTTCATCTTCAGAGGTGAGTTGTTGGTGCAGAGCAAGCCCAAGCCCCTTACTCAGATCGCTCAGAGAGTGACATTTTACTTCATAGTCATCTCGAATGGCGGCCGGGTTTGAAGAACGGTAGATGGTTACAGCGGGGTGGTTAACACTGAGCTTTTCTGCTGGCAGATAGCGAATCTTTTTACTTCAAGATGATCTGAACCATGACTGTCAGCTCCAGATTCCATTTCTTCTCAATCTGTCCCTATTTAAGGGGTCAGAAAATACTAGGAAAGAAATGAAAGGAGAATTTCCTGTGAATTATTACTTACCAAGTCAGTCTTCATGAAGATCAGGGTGGAGACAAATTTTAAAATCCCGATGATATGCCCGACATTGTTCTAGGAGCTGAGGTTCTGGTGTTTACAGACTAGATTTCTAAAATCTTGAAACAGAAGTTATGTATCATTTATCTATTTATCTATCTATCATCTTCCTATAGAGCAAAAAATATACTCAGAAATGAAATAGTCAAGGAAGACACCAATTCAATGACAGTTTAAGCAAAATCAGTAAGTTTTTAACAACAACAACAACAACAACAACAACAAAACTCATCAAAAGGAAGAAAATTTTGCCTGAAACAAGCAGGAGAAGAAAGATTTAAAATATTTATTTCTTCAGAATTAGAGATATTTTTCTTGACAAGAATTAACAATGCAAAATGTCTTTTTAACAGTTGCTGCTCCTGTAGAAATACCTCCCCCCATACACAGACTCACACACAGATGTGTGTGTGTGTGTGTGTGTGTGTATACGTATACACGTCTATGATGTTAAGGTTATAAGGTGAATTTTGTTCTTCTGTATCTGATGTGAACGTGTTTTACAAACCCAAAAAGGGACAGCTGGGCCAGTGTTTGACTTGGAATAATCCTAGAAGTTCGAGGTCATAGAAGAGACATACATATTGCTTAGCTTTATCTAGTTTCTTGCTGGTTTCCTCTTCTCTAATGACTGAGAGCTAGTCTCTTGCTAGATATAACATAGATAAAGCATGGTTCCATTGCCTGTGGAACAGCCTACTTTGGATGGTCTCATAAAGATTTTTTTTGTCCCTGCCTGCCTCATTCCTATCACCTTCCCCATCCCACTGACATATTGGAACTGGGATTTTTTTTTTTTTTTTTTTTTTTTTTTTTTTTTTTTTTTTTTTTTTTTTTGGTGCTGGGGATTAGAACTCAGGGCCTTGTGCTTGCAAGGCAAGCACTCTAACCACTGAGCTAAATCCCCAGCCCTGGAACTGGGACATTAAAGACCAGCTGTAAGTCCTCCTTCAGCATGTCTTATTTGTGACTCCAGGTTCTCCTGGACGCAGATGCCATGACGGGATTTGAATAAGGCTGATGTCCGACAAAATGGGAAGGGGCCGAGTAGGGTTTGGGAGAGATTTCAGGTCAGGAGGCAAGTCGGTGGGTGAAGGGGAGAGGAAAGAGCTTTAGGATGAAAGCGTTCTGGACTGCTGAGCAGGCTGAGAAAGTCCCAAGGGAAGTTGGGCAAGGCTCTTGGGCAGTCCCATCAGGGGAGTCCTTTGTGTCATCCTAGATGTCGTCTACGACACCTTTCAGGAAGAGTGGCCTTGGAGCCCCAGCCCTGGTGGACTTTCAGAGCAGCCGCAGCAGAAGTTTGAAGTCCTTGGTCGTGACATTTCCTGTGGCTGGAAGTGCGTGAAGAATGTTCTCACGACCACCCTCGCTCGTGCGTTCATTCCGAAACTGATCCGGAGAACATGCCTCCCCGTGCAACACACGGGCACGTGTTCAAGATTCCAGCGAACATTCGGTAAGACAGATACCAGCCCCAGTTACTGTAATTTCTTTCCAGAATGCTGGCTGTCTTCTGTATGGGTGAAGGCATAGAAGAAAGGATGACACGGAGTGAATTTTGTTCTCCTATCTGATGTGCGTGCAAGTTTTACAAACCCAAAAAGATACGCCAAATCTGATCCTGGGCTTGAATATTCAAAATTGGAAAAATCCTAGAGAAGCAAGGTCATAGAGTGGTCCTGTTTATCTCTGATCCCTTCCTGTTTTTTCTCTTGCTTTCTTCTTTCTCATGACTGAAGCCTGCTCTCTTGTTAGACTGAAGAGCATTGTCACATGGATTAGCTCTTCCAGCCTTCATTCCACCCTCTTCCTAGCTTAGTATGATAGAAAGTGATAAATGTTACCTGTCTCAGATTCATGGATGTACATTTTGTTCTGCCAATTTCATGCTCTTGGATTGAGATTTGGAAGAAGGGAGGTAGATGCCGTTTTCCACTCCTGTTGTCACTGCTGAGCCAGAGAAATGATATGTGAGGGTTGCAGGGGACCCGGTGATGGGACCCCTGTCTGGTCACCAGCTTTGTTGGTAGGAAAGCAAGCTGTGGCCACGGCCAAAGCCATGAGTTCCTGATCTGTGGATAACTAAATGGGCAAACAGACATTTGTTGAATTAATAAAAACACACATGAATGAAAGAACAAATGAATTAATGAACAGTCTTTTTGGGGGACTCATGTTGAGATGACCCTGAAATCTGTAGTTGTGTGGCGGCTCTCTGACTGATGCAGCTTTAGTCCCCCCAGTGGCTGTTTAAGTCCCAAACTCTTTTAATTAAATTCTCTTCTTGAATTACCTGGAGTAGATCTTGTTTTCTGCTCTGACACCTGACTATATACATTAAATAAACTTCCCCCAAAAGGAAGGTTGTTGTTATCATTAATTCATTTGTTTATTCATCCATCCATTTACACAGTAATTTGTTAAAGGATGTTTATCTTTTTCATTTTGTTATTGAACATTTCCTTTGTGCCAAGCACTATGTGAGGCATTGAGGTTTCTCTGGTGAACCAAACACAGATTCTGCCCTTAAAGCATTTACAGCGGGCCCATAAGAGGGTGGGGAAGGCAGTAGAGAGAATTATCCATGATTAAAAAGACTGGTGTAGAATGCTTAATTTGGGGAAAGTGCAAACACCGACATTTGTTGAACATCCATTATGTATTAGGTGTCGTGATGGGATTTTGTGTGTTTTACTGTATCCGGTCTTCACAGTAATCCAGGAAAGCAAATTATTACCCCCGCTTTTCAGATATACAAAGCAAGACCCAATAGATTAATTGTCTTGTCCAAGGATGTGACTCAAGAACTGCCTGATTCTGAAGTTCACATTCTCAGAAAACAAACGTTAGTAACTTTGGACATTGCTTTGCAATTGCCACACCTCCTGTAGATTGCTTGAAGAATAAGGCATCGGTGCCTCATCCAGCTCTCGGCATCTCTGCGGCTTGCCCAGTACGTTTTAATTCATATCTACTTTCCCCTTCCATTGTGGTTCTTATTTTTCCTTTGACCTGCCTTCTCTGCTTTTCCTTCTGCTCTTAATTTTCCCTTTGCTACTTTATTTCCCCCCTCACTTTGGGGCCTCTTTCATTTCTGGGTACATATCTCTTCCTCTCCATCTTCTCTGTATCATCCTCCTTCCCTCTCTGTCTTCCTCTCTCCCTCTCTACCTTCTTCCCTCCCTCCTTCTCTTTCATTCATTCCCTGCCTGCCCATTACAAATCCCAAAGAGAGTCCCTGGCTTAGAGCGCTTGGACCTTCGGGTTTCTGGTTCTATGATTAGGTGGAGGGGACAGATAATCTTACCCTCTCTCTTGGTTCTGTCTCTGGATGAGAGAGTTAAAGAACTTTTAGTTAAAGAACTTTTACCTACCAGTTACCAGTGAAAATGCTCCTTTATTGTATATCCCTGTCATCATCTGGAGCCTCATCTGTTTTTGCCACCTTGCTCTTTCTGTGAAGCTTCCTCCTTCTTCTTTCTCTGCTTGGCTCTGTGAGGAAGGAATGGCTTTGCAGATTTGCCAGCTATGAGATACTGCACATGGGTAGGGATGGCATGAAGTACAGAAATCTCTGACAGATTTTTAAAGGTATTATTACTGACCTGGGGTGTGACTCACATGACGAATAGAAAATTCTAGATGAATCTTGCCGGTTAGTCTTCTGGTTAATCCTGCTTAATCTTCTCTTGTGCTATTGTCACATGCAGTAATTGTACGACTCATCTTTGGAACTTTCCTCTCTGCTGTGGGCACTGTGTCCTGGCTGGGCATCTTCATGGAGCAGACGTGGTGGCTTAAAGGCTGAAAGGGCAGTATTTAAAAAGATCATCCTAGGAAAAGGAAAGAAATCTCATTGTATTTGCTTTTTTAAAGGCAATTTTACCTTTTGAAGAGACACACATTTTCTTTTGAACAGGAAAAGAGAAATCAGTGAGATTAGGGTTCAATTTTACTCTTCATCTTCATTTACTTTGATCGTCAGACTTTATCCTAGTTCTCTGCTTGTCTCCCAAGACTCCAGCAGAGTGAGTGTCTTCCAAGATTTTCAAACCTCCTTCCCAAAATTTCAGCACCGAAGATGCAGATTACTGTTTTATATTTTGTGGCAAGCACCTTAACTGTTTCAAAAAATGTAATAATCATGAATTATATAATTCCGAGATCTCATTTCCTCGCTGTTTAATAAAAACTTAAATTCCAGGATCTCATTTCCTCTCCATTTAACAAAAACTTAAATGGATGAAGTTAGGTGATTTCTTCCAAATAAATCAATTTCTCTTGGCCCTTGGGCTGAAAGGGTCATTTTCCGTCCCTGCATGAAATGGCTGCTGAAAAGTTAATGGATTTGGAACTGAATTTGTGAGCAAGTTAGCCAGTTCAAAGGAAACAAAAGTTCCCTTGTGCTTTGTGACAGTGAGCTTGGTGTTCAGACTTGAGAGACACACTTTTTGAAAGCAACCTGCAAGCCGGAATTTATGGAGGACAGTTGGAGTGATGAGGTGGTAAAATCCGTGTTATATAAGGTCTGGTGAAAACCAGTTTAGAAAGAAGAAAGAGGCTGGACTGAAAAATAGAGCACAGTCCAGGAATGGAGGACACGCTGTATTTTATCACAGGGTAGGAGTCCTCCTTTAATTTATAATACAAGACACCGAGATATAATAGTCATAAGAAGAATTCTTTATTGAGTATTTAGTACTACATTTAGTGCATTATACTCATTTTGTTTGTTTGTTTAATCACAACCTCACAGGTAGGCATTATTATTTCCATTTAATAAGCTAAAGGCCAGGCCAAAATTCAAATGCAGCTTCCTATGACTTTGAAGACAGTGACCTTAAACATAGCTTAAATGTGTCTTGAAAGGAAGACATGGCGAGCAAACAGCTACTTGGACGGGGAGGAGAAGGAGCCCTTTGTTTTATGCATGACCGTGTTTTTATTGCGTCCCCCTAGGGGCAGTGTGAAGGGCATTACCTCTTATTTCCATACGTTAACAAGGTGAGTGGATCTCGCTCGTCTCAATTTACACCATTTACAGAGCAAGTGCCGTGGCACGGGTTCAGTGAAAATTTTCTCCCTTGAGTTCCAATCTATTGCTGATGTGACAAGGATAGAATCGTCAGAGCGGCTCCTAATTAAATAGTTCAGAGCTTCATTAGGAAGATGTGGCTGGATGCAGGACTCACCATCCAAGTGCTGACATCACAGATGACACTAATTGGTCCCTGGGCTGGCAGCCTCGCACACATGGGACCTGGATGCTGAGGAGAAGGGAGCGTCCCAGGCCGGCTGAAATCACCTTTAGGCAGACCCGAAGACCATCACTGTGGGTCCGCAGGGGAATTCCCACTGGCACACAGTAGAAGCTGGATTGAGATTTGCCTTCCTCTCCCTCAGAGTTTCAGGGGCCTTTAGACCAGGGACTTTTCACTGTGGTAGACATGTTTCCCATGAATGCATGGGTGCACATGCTTCACTCACACACACACACACACACACACACACACACACACACACCCCGCGGAGGAGAAGAACATGCCACAGAGTATGGCATGTCTGTTGTAGAAGCAGGGAAAGCTTATGTAATTAATATTGGTCTTCTAGGATATGATAAGTATTCAAGAGACAAGGCTACCTTAGCAGGCTTTCTGCATGAAAATAAAATTAATTCTTGCTCCTAGCCAGCACAGATGAAAAGATGTGAGCACCAGTGTGTTCGGCCCCAGCTTGCGTAGTGGAGTCCTGAGTTGAATTCTCACCATACTGTGGGATTTCCCTGACTTGGTGACTCTTTGTTCATGCTCAAGGTCATGCAGGCCACTCTGAGACTAGAAAACACTAATATAAACAATAGACCTTCAAAATGGATGAGGAAATCTGCTAAATATCAAGATTCTGGATCTATGCTGGTTTTCTTCATACTGTGCTTCTTGAGATCCCCAGCTGAAAAAAAAAATGACCAATAGGAATGTGAAATATGAATAAAGTGGGGAAGGGTGTATGTCTTAGTAGTTTTATATTGAAATAACTGGGAAAACCAAAAAAAGGGACGATTTATTTTGGCTCATCGTTTCGGAGGTTTCCATTCATGGTTGCCTGGCCCTGTGGTGAAGCGGAGGATCGTGGTGGAGGGAGGATGGTGAAGTACATTTGCCCACATTGTGATGCCAGGGAAGCAGAGAGTGACAGAGCAATGAAGAGAGAGAAGGAAAGGGACCAGGGTCGCAGGACACCCTTCAAGGGCACAGCTTTAGTGATCAACTTCGTTCCCCTGGGCCCTACAGTTACCTCCAAAAATTTCTACTCTTTTCCAACAGTACTGTCAGCCAGAGACTGTCTTTGGCACATGGGTTCTGCGGGGATATCCCAGATCTAATGTCTCACAGGACACGCTCCTGTTTTCTCAGTTCTGTAGATGATGAAGCGGAGGCTTAGAGAGTGAAAACTTATGCACGGTCTGACCACTGGTGAGAGGCACAGCAATGATACAGTTGAATTCTTTCAACTCTAAATTTAACATTTTTTTCCTGCAATGCAATGCAGAATCATTTATTACATTTTTTTTTCTTTCCCACTTCTACCATAGACTTCCCCATGGTAAACTGCATACATTTTCAGCATTGTCTTGTCACCAAATTTTTGTTAAGCTCCTATATGTGCTTGATATGTTCACGATCAGCTTACTCTGTACCAATGCAAGGTAATGCAAAGGGAACTGAGTGGTGGTTGACTTTCTCCCTAGATATCATACTACCTGACTGTGGCAGGGAGACTTCAAGAAGCTCCTATCTGTACCGCCTTCCCTGTAGACCTCAGAAAAGAAAAGAAGGCATTGTGGCTGCCATTTCAACCACAGATCTATGAAGGTTTGGAATGAGCCGGACCCCAAGAGTGATGTGTGTCCCGTAAAATGAAAGCTGCATCCTGAGCCTTTTTAAGGTTATGAAAATACTGTGACAATTCCTTTATAGACTGTTTTTGACTACTTGTTCACCTATAATGTAGTTTCTGAGTAGTGCATTTCTGAAAGTGTTTATTCTTTTTAAATCACCCTGTAGATCTTTCATTCATATCTGCCTCTCAGCCCAGTGGAATTCTATCAAAGGAGAAGTAGGTTTTGTTGTTGTTGTTTGGTTTTGTTTTGTTGGAGCTCAAAGCAATACTCTAAAAATCTGGAACCATAAGCAGTGGGAAAGATTTTTCATTGTGTTCTTCTCTAGACTTTCTAAACTGATGTATTTCTGAGATGGATGTCATTCTCCCTAAATCTAGTCTGGGTTTTTAAGTTCTGGAATGCAATAAATTCTGATTTACTGATTTGTTCCAAGTAGCTTAACTGTATTCTCTGGAGTACTTTTGAATGGCAAGAGCATCTTTCCTTCAGTCTCAGGGACAATCGGCTTTATCATGGTTCCTCTCCAACTGATTGGGTGGGGTCCTTCTCTCCCTGCTCTGGCCGTTAGCTAAGGGTGTGATCTCACCCTTGGGGACTTGCCTCAGGGAGCATGTCCTCTGCTTTGGACTCGGCTGTGTGAATAAATGAGCACCGAGTAAGTGGGTGAGATTTCTCTATCTTCTGACTCTGAGAGAAGCAGACTAAGCCGGCTTGCTGTGAGGAGAATGATTCACTCAGTGAGCTCACTGACATTTTGACACCTTGTCAGCCAGGCACCAGGCCCTCTGTACTGCAGCCGTCACCTTGTTTTATTCCCAAGCACTGCCATCTTTGTGTCTCGGTTAAGGTGACTATGGCTTCTTTAAACGGGACTTTTGGTCTCTGCATTCAGGAGGAACAGCGACTTTGACTTTCAGAAGCACCGTGGTGGGCGAGCAAGGACACCTTTTCCTGCCTCCCCGGGACTCCCTGGCCGTGGGGGTCAGCTGCAGAGGTAGCTCTGAGCATCTGCTTTCTACACAGTTGCAGAAGGACAATTATAACGAAAATTTCTAGTTTGGAGAAAGGAAAGGAAAATATGTTTTATTTGTAAAGGAAAGATACTATGCCATATTATTTGAATAGCAAATATTACTTGAGATTTCTTTCTTCCTTTTTTTGGGGGGGGGCCTCCATATGTAGCTGTTTTTAAAAGGTTCTTTTAATATACTCATTCAACAGATATTTAAAATGTCCCTTCTATTTCTTTAATGATAACAACAAGGACTTATTAAGCCCTTACTTTGTGCCAGGATTCCTCTAAGCATCTTACAACCAGCATTTTATTTCAGCCTCCCAAAAATTCTACAGAGAAGGGACCACTTTCAATCCCATTTAATAAATGAGAAAAAGGGCTCTCAGAAGGTTACAGAAAAGTAAAGGCTAATAGCTAAGTGTTCTGGGAGGGATTAAGGAGACATAACCTTTGCCTTAGAAGTGTGGCGATCTCTCACAATAGTGTCTCATTTCATAGAATGAAGCCCCGAGAAGTTCAATGGCTTGGCTAGAGAACCACTGTAATTAGAGGCAGAGGGTGGATAGAAGCTAAGCACTCTCCTCCCCTTGCTGTGTCGCTACAGGCAACTCCAGGAGTTTAGCATAGTGTTGGGGTGCCTTCCCCGCTCCTCCACCACCAGCTTGGTAACTGTGGAAGTGGGTGTGTACTTAATGTATGAATGAAAGTTCTGTGGGTGCCAAGAAGAGATCCTTGGACGTTGTGGTGTCCCAGGAAGGCCTGGTAGAGAAGAGGGTGCTGTAGCTCAACCCCGGAGGGAGCGAAAGATCTAAATCTGCAGCGGAAAAGAGAACAGGCATTCCAAGGAACAGCATGAACAAAAGCTTTGTGTTTCCCGAGGTCTGCTTGGTTGGCAGAGGACACACGGAAGGGAGAAATGGGAGATACAGGGAGGCAGGTTATTCTGAGCTTTGCCTGCCAGACATACGAGGGACAGATGGAATCAAAGGGAGCAAAAGGGAGCAGTTGCTGGAAATAATCTAGGTGTAAAATGTTGAGGTCCGAGGCAAAAGTAGAGACTGAAGAGGAAAAAAGACTTCATGCGATAAGATTTAGGTCACTTCAGTGTCTGAGTATACATTCTGGTAAATAGGCAGATGCAGGGGAGGTAGTTGAGATGGGGACCAGGGTGGCACTGTCTTGGGAAGCAGGAATGACCCGGTTCAACTCTGGGGTCAGGGTGAGGGGCAAGACTAAGGCCTTGAACACAGCCGATTTGCACTCTATTGATTTTCCTGAGCAGACAGACCATTTTCACCCCATTGGTTTTCTCAGTTGATTGGGTTGTGTTTTCTTGTTGATTTGAGCTCACTTTGTTCCCTTCAGATTCATTTTTGGCCTCTTGTTAGTGTGTGCTGGTCCGATCATGACTGCCAGCTCTTGACTGAATGTGACATTTCCCCTTGATAGTTTCATGATTTGGTGTCAAAGTTGAGGGGACCATCAAGAAAGAGTTTGGGGGCCATCAAAGGGGTTTGGGCTTAGCTCAGTCATCTGGAAAATGTGCCACGGTGCTTAGCATGGCAAAATGAGGATCACAGAAAACTACCCTCTACTCATGCTAGGTGCTTGCATGGACCATAAAAGGTAGATTGAAAAGTGACTAGTGGTTTATCCTTCACACTCCCCCATCCCAGCTGGGTAAAGCTTGTAACACACAGCCTTGAAATAACCATGGGGAAATGCTTTCATTATTCTGGGCTCAATTTCTTTTCCTCCTCCTCAAAGCTAAAAGTCAGTGTTAGTGTGTGATGGTTTCATAGACAGAAGTCAGGATTTATGGACAGAAGACTTAGAATTTGAGTCTCAGCTGTATCCTTTCCAAGTCTCTTGTCCTATGGGTGTTCTTTATTTGTAAATTAAGGTTGCTGATATCTTCTCAACCTACTTCCCTGGGTGAGGTAATGTGTCTGGCAATGCCTGACATACTTTTAAAGCTCAGTTTTAGCCCATCAGCCCAGCTACAGAATCACCCTGAAGAAATCCCACCTTCAGCAATTTAAGGAGGTGAGTGACCCAGGGGAAGCCAGTCTCAGCTTGTGCCGGCGGAATCTCTTAAGGGACAAACACGGCCCTCAACCAAGTCATGAAATAGAAAGGTTGAAGCAAAAGGTTGGCCTGGGCCTAGAAATCCTGTAAGGTATTTCCTTGTTTGAGTCACAAAGCTTATTGACAAATGCTAAGTAAAATAAAGTGATTTCCATCTTTACTGATGTGTTAAAATTGCTGCAACACCTCATATTACCAAATAGATTTACTGTATAAATTGGAACATAATTGGTACTTCAGGCAGGTCACAAATCTACTTCGGCAGGAGCGTATCACTCATGGTACATTGATTATAAAAATTAGTTAATTCAAAACAAACATTGCATTCTTTGATTCCTGGCACAAATCCCTGTGAATCTTCTGTGCATTACTGCTATAGAGCTAAAAGATAGATACCCATCAGGTCACTTGATTCTCTGCAGGCCTGATTTAGAAGGTACTTATGCTAGCGCATCCACCAGGAAGACATAGATCTCATTTGTTAAATCTGCCAGGTGGTGCCTAAATGATGGGATTTAGTAATATTGCACTAATCTTTTGCTTTTATTTAGTGCTTCCTGTCTCACTGGTGTAAATCTTCTTGTGGAAGAGTGTCTCCTAATTCATTCAGTTTGACTTTCCTCATGAGGAACAGGGGAGAGATACAACCTTATGAAAACAAGCATTTTTAAAGTGTGTCTCTGTGTGGTGGAAATTATTGGCGCCCCACCCAGGGTGGTGTGCGTGTGTGTGTGTGTGTGCACATGCACATGTGCATGCGTGTGTATATATGTGGAGCGTTGTAGGGGGACTAGGGGAGCAGCAACCAGAGCTTTGGTGTTCTTTCACTTACCGGAAGAGAGGCAGAGGTGCTGGAGTATTTATGTTTCCAAAGGTGACCCTTAACCAATGGCCAATGGGTTCAAGAGTGTGAAGCCAGTTCCTCTTACTCACGTATAACTTACACTCTCCTGCAGGAGCAAACCGAAGCCAATATCTATGAACTTGACCGGAAATTGCATCTTTGCACGTGGCTTCTTCCATTTCCGCACTTCCCCTCTCCATACTCTTAACGGGTCCCCTGGGGGACATTTCTTAATAAATCATGTATCTATGAATCTTGTCTTAAGGTTGGCTTCTAGGAGATGTGATCTGAGATACTCTGAGTGTGAGATACAGGCTGGCACTTCATATTTACTGTCTACTAACTCATACTAGACAGTAATTTAAATTCACGTTCACTGTGTCATTAACCTTTGTGATGAACCTAATGAGTTAAGTATTATCACCCTCACTTTATACATGAAGATATGAAAACTGAAGAGAGTTAAGAAACTTGGCAACTAGTGTTCCACTTATCTATGGCTCAGTAAAATACTATCCCAAATTTAGTGGCTTGAAACAACAACATATATTTTGCTCATGTATCTGGAATTTGGGCAGGACTTGGTGGGACCAACTTGTGGAAATGTCAGTCCGAGCATCTCACTGGGATTGGGTGATCTGCTTTCACTTGGCTCACCCCACTGCCGGGCACTGGGTGCTAGCTCGTGGTTTCATTCTGTGTGAGCTCTGTGTGTGGTGACTTGGCTTCCTCACAGCACAGTGGCTGGAAACAAAGATTAAACATTGTACAAGATGGGAAGAAGAAGATGACTTCCCATGTCCTGGTCTTAGACCCTGGAATAAATAGCCTCACTTCTACTGTTGGTCAAGAAACCACAGGATCTAGAATACAGATCTACCTCTCAAGAGGAAGAGTGTCAAAGAATTTTGGGACTGTATTTCTATTTATTTCAAAAACTGCACATATTTAATATATACCACTTTATAAGTTTAGACATATGTATACAACTGTGAAAACACTACTCCTTTCAAAATAGCAAACACCTCCATTGCCTCCAAAATTTTCGTGTGATCCTTTGTGTTTTCTCCCCATTGTAAGAATTCTTAACATAAACTTTACCCCTTTAACAAAAATTTAAAGTGAACATTACAGTATTGTTAACTATAGGCATTGGGGTTACAGAAGCTCTCTAGAATTTATTCGTTTTGTGTAAATGAAACTCTGTAGTGTTATTAGTCAGCTTCCCATCACTATAACAAATACCTGAGATAAATCAAATTTAAAGGAGGAAATGTTTATTTTGGCTCCTAGTTCCAGAGGTTTCAGTCCACAAGTACTTGGTCCCATTACCTTTGGGCCTGTGGCAAAGCAGTACATCAGGGTTGGGAGTACATGACCGAGGAAGCTGCCCACCTCATGGCGGATGTGGGGGCAGGGCCCTAATATCTTCTTCAAGAGCATAACCTGAATGACCTAACTCTCTTCCTCTAGGCTCCATCTCCTAAAGGTCCCACCAGCTCCTAACAGCACCATAGACTGTGGATCAAGCCTTTAACATGTGAGCCTTTGGAAGATGGTGGATATTCAAATAATAGCATCCATTAGACAACAAACACCCATTTCTTCTTCCCCTAAATTCCTGGTGACCACCATTCTTTTCTTTGCTTCTATGGGTTCAATTACTTTGATGCTTCATACAAAGGGAATGTGGTCTGTGAGGGAGCTATTTCACTTAGCCTACGATCACAACTGGCAGGATTTCCTTCTTTTTAAAGGTGGTACCATATATCTTTGTATATACCTGCCGTGTTTTCTTTATCTATTAATCCATCAGTAGAATTCAGGTTGTTTCCACATCTTGGTTATTATGAATAATGCTGTAAATAATAGAATTTTGAAGAGATGCTTCCTCAAGACCCCGATGTCAATATTTTTGGATAAATACCCAAAAATGGGGGACAGACAAGATGTAAGAAGTGAGGACAGGATTCAAACCAAGGCTTGCTTAAGTCTGTAGCAAATCCTTTGGCTTCTAAAAGTCTTTAGTGTTTGTCTTTCCTTCTTTCTACTTACTGGTCCAGCTCTTCTATGATGTAATGCTTTTCCCTTCACAGAACATACATTTTAAGAGAATCACCCGGCTCCCATTAAGATGAATAGTCTACTCTGGCATGTAGGATCCAGTATACTACATCTCGTCTATGGCTAGAGGAAGGATAAATATATTTTTAATTGAAAATTGTAGCCTGAGTTAGGATGTTAAAAATGTTTTAATAGTAAAGACTCACTTTTAAATTTTGTCATAAGCAACCAAAACCCAGAAATTAGGTCCGCTGTGGCTATGTGCCAGACAGGAGTATCTGAACACAGTAGTTTTGGGCTCTGGAGAAGGACTAAGGCTTGAAACCTGGGGTTGGCTAAGAGGGCTCAACTGATCAGTGAAAATATACGGAAAGAAGAAGTCTTAGGGTATGTGGTTAATTAAGGGCAGACATGGAATCTGCCAACTGTTTGTGGAGAGAAGAGAAAAAGGGATTTTTAAAAAAGCAGTATTATACTCAGGGTCCTGAATAGTAGACACAGGGGCCCTGTCCTGAGGTCAGGGTGCCAGGTGGTTGTTG